>JAZARR010000164.1:3362500-3917446 GCA_037389465.1 Baylisascaris procyonis | reverse complement strand
ATTTCATATAGTTATATATACCTCGACATTTTAAGCCCCGAGATCATTCGACCACTGACTTCAGAAACCATTTGCTTCCTTTACAGCTGTTGTCGGCTTTTGATCACTTTTGAAAATAGTTTTCAGTATGTCGTAAATTCCAAGACTTACAATATTTAATGGGTGGAGAGGTTAGTCTCCTGAAGAATCATCGTTTATGTGAATGTCAAATATAAAAAAGGTAACTCAATGCACTTAGCGAATTTTCCAAGTTTTTGTTGATTGCAATCACTCAAACGAGCGATTTGCAGTACATCGAAGGATTCACGTTGCATATGGTGGCCACCGAAAAAACAAAGATGATAATCGCGTTCGCGTGCACAATTATCGGTGGATTTTTGCCCTTAATTCTCATATTACTCGATATATTCACTTATCACATCATTTACTATTCCTACAATTCTTTCAGTCGAACTTAACGCGCACTGATCGACTTGATCACTATGTGATGCAGGTTACTTTGTGGACCACTATACTTCCAATTAATATCTATCTTTTGAAACTTAGTGTTCTTCTCTTTTATTTGTTTTTTGATCAAGTATTGATTACTTAAAACTAATGATAATCCCGACTAATTAGCACTCGACATTTATCGAAACCTAAGCTTTTCGTCCATTACCACCACAATTTACCACTTATCGGTAGTGAAAGACTTAAACTTTTTGAGGGAAATGAGTGTTGTTTATTCAGATCAAAACTACTTGTGTGCATTTCAAAGTAGCGATCGCATTTTCTGTGCTGAGCTACGTTGTGGCCATTTCGCTGTGGTGATTAAAGATACACGAAAGAGAAAAGTTAGAGTTGCGAAGGATAGATAATGCGCAGTAGAAGAGTTTTTCCGCCTTTCCATAGTTCTCATAGCATAAGTTATGTTCCCATCACATGATTTTCACTTCCGCTCCTGCTTCAAGGTAAGAAGCCTCGCATTCCCACAATGTCATAATAATCCGTTTTAGCGACTAAAATTCCAGGATAGCTCCTCAACTGGTTAATATTTTTTCTCAAGACAGTTTTTTCAGAGCACTATTGCAAAATTATACTCCCCCTCGTTCTGAAACACATAGTTCTGTACGTCTTTTGCAATTTCTCTTGCTTAGAAGAACGAACGGAAGATAAGAGTGCGATTTGTGAAGCATCGGACGGGAATTATCAAAAGACGAAATGAATTTTATCCACACCGCTATGATGCGTTTCGTCGCCTCTTATTGCTTTTTTCATGCCTCTAAATTCCACTCCAATCTTTCATGCCCTTTTTTAATGCAGGCGAAGCAGGTAAAAACTTTTAAGCAACGCTTGTTTTTCGCATACACATGTAGTTGGCCCCACAGACGATCCCGCTGATAGTTGATATTGCGCAAAAGACTGAGCTGGAAGGTTTCCAAAAGTGATATCTGTTCGCATGGTATCAAACACGGCGATCAGTGCGAATGATCGAGCAGTAGGTTTAAATCTATTCCAGATGACCAAAGCTGTTACAATGTTCCACATATTCAGTGACCTTTGAATCCTGTCTTTAATGCAACCATTTCTTCGTCCTCCAGACTGCCGTTGAGTAGTCCTGGTCTTCACTCTCTGCTGTCTTACGTAATGGACTCTGAGGTGTTTGCTGTTTGTTCACTTGGACGTTCTATGAGAGCTTCACTTTTCCCATTTTGTTGCTTTCGTTGTTTATACGGTTATTTATTGTTTTCACATCTGCCTGATTTTTAATATTTTCCCACTTTGAAAAGTTTAAAAACTATAAAAAATAAAAGTATCAAATGAAATGGTTTTGTGCGAAGGAGTAACGAGTGGCTCCCTGCTTCTGAAGAAGCATATTTCAGTCCGTTTCATCTATTTGCCTAAATCACCACAAAATCAAATGTGTCGAATTTCATGGGGAACTCTTCCATTCTCTAGTGTAACTGCGAAATTTATCAGTGGCCATCTTTCATTTACAGCATATTTGTTCCTTTTCGACACATCGACTGCCACTAGGATCGCATTTTGACGAGCAGTTTGTAAATGAGACAGTTATAAAACGCTCATGGATGAGAGGTTTGCAATTCAAGTGAACAAATAGGACAACGTAAAAATCGTCTTACGTAAATGCAACAGTTAAATTCATCAGCAAAAGGGAATATGAATAGAACAAATAATTTTCAAGGTTTCTGGAGAGGGTTTTGCTGCTAAATTATTGAAGCGTATTCTCAAGATTTTCAATCCGATTACCGGTGCAATGCCAGATGACGATGACTGGCGCAACTGCTTTGGTGAACCGATCCCACCTGACTTTTCTCTTTTCCAACTTATTTTCCTCATCTACATCATTTCTCTCGTTCTTTGCATCCTCCAGGTAAGTTAATTTTTCATTTATTACCATCACAGAAGGTTTTAGAATTGCTTTATTTACACAGTTCTGCTATGAGCGCATATAATTAGACAGTGCATTTCAATGTACTGTTGCAGATTTACCTCTTGTGGTTGGGTTGTTATTGGCCGTCTTATGTCTTCTCCTTTTCTCCTTTATGTCTTCTCCTTGAATGCACGAGTCACCAAAGAGAAATGAACGAGGATTAGATAGTTCATGCCTCCCCTTCCTCCTCATTCCAGTCTCATAGAAGTCTGGATAAAACTTTGATGATTGAAAGAATGGCATAGAAAAGAGTTGGGCCTGTCATACTTCCTACCACTATAGCAGGGGTATATAAATCTTTTGTTTATTTCTAGAACTGCCTACATCCCCTTTCGTTTCCATCATTTAAGCTCTTTGTCTGTGAAGAAATTCTAATGAATATAGTTTCTATAGCTGAAGCAATAATGAGGGAGTTAGGTCTGGCGTTGAAATTTATGCTGAGTCCCTCTTTGCAATTTCATCTTATCTTGAAGAAAACCTCTACCACAGCAGAGTAGCTGTCCATTGTCAAGAATCTGAGAGGGAATGTAATGTTGCTATATGCTTGTCTTGAGCAAGTTTTGGCTTATTTATCCAATATTCATTGAAAGTTTGTGATAGTGGTTTATCAGATTGCGAGATAGTATTTTCTCACTTCTTCAGCAACAGGTAATTTTATTTTTCGGAATCATCTCCGTGTCTTTGAGCGTCGGCGTGAAATGAAGTGCATCGTGTCTCGCCAAGTGACTCACAGGTTTTCCCTCTAAAAGTGGCCAAGAGCAAGAGTTCAGAAAATCAGTTCCTGCAGTAACCCATGACATGTTGCATGTTGAAAGACATCTCTTCAAGTGAACCTTTTGATCTGATGGCTCCTATTACGGATCAGTGATATGAGAACATTTCGTAGCTCATAGTTTTTCCCATATACAAATTAAATGACTCTGAAGTTCCTCAGTCAACCAAAAACTCGTTTTTCTTTCGCGACATTGATTGCACATTGCATTGCATAACAAAAATTTCACTTTAGAATTTCGTGACATATTTGACAATTAAATAATATATATATGAAATTTTGTGAGTTTAGCTTAAGTGGAACTGAATCAAACGGGAAGGTCAAATAGACATATAAGCATTTGCGGAAAATATTTCTGCAGTAAGAATATTTATATGATAGGTTTATGCAAACAGATTACGTCGTTTGGTGGCCTCTCACTATTGGCCTCATAGATCGAAACCTCGAGCATTGTACCTTTTCAATGAGATACTCGAAGGGCGAAAAAATATTCTCTCACAAACGGTCAAAGCTGCGAAGAAAAGAGTAAGTTGTTTCATTTGTTCTTTAACGATCCTGTATGAGAGCCATTACTCTGCACACCTCATTTTCTTTCCCCTTGTATTTTGATTGTTTGTGCGAGGGGAGGCAGATGAATTAGAATTAGAAATGAGAGGTAATTTTGGTATATCGGAAGAATAACTGTCGTTCACCAAAACTGTGAGTGCAAACTTAATTAATATGAAGTACAACTGCAAACTTGCAGAAAATTATGTTGATTAGATTTGTTGGTTCTTTCTTTCAAAAGTGTGCAAATAGCGTTTGCTGTGATCAGAGTTGAAAACTAGAATTATGAGTAAACAGGTTTTAATTGAGCTCAATCAAATCTAATATTGTAGTCATTATATATTCTTCGAAATATTAATTTTTGCGTCAAAGTTTTTATAATTGTTTTGAGTCAACTTATTCAAACACTAACCGCAAAGTGCCCATTTCCCAGGAATTGGAGGAGCAGTTAGCCCATGACGAACTGGCTGGACGTGCTCATATTATAAATAGAGGTTTGCCTATTTTGGGCGCAGATCAGTATCAGTGCGTTCGTTGCGGTCGACCAGACCTGAGCATTACTGATGCAAGGTAAGACATATCCTCTTTTCCGTTTCTCTACCCTTCATTTATGCGAAAGTTTGCTGAAGAGATTCAAATATTTATAACGAGAATGTACACAGTACATAAAGATGGGAAAGGTGAAGGGCTGTAAGTCAAATGATTGGTGAAGGTGGACGGAGGTGCATTAGGAACGTAAATTTTGCATAAACGTTAAAATGGGAAAGAACTAGAATTTATTTTCGTTCATGCGTAAGTGTTATGCTGCTGCACGCTCGAATACTCGAATAAGAAACATGAAATGTACGCACTATTGTTAACTCAGTGTGTGGAAATGTAAAAGTGTTCCTTAAATAGAGGCAGTTTCAGCATTGAAAACAAAATGAAAGAGAACAGCGTTAATCGCTTTTTGGACGGAAGTAAAGAAAAGCCGGAAAATTTATTAAAGTTTAAATAATTTCATTTTCTTTAAGTCTTATTGAAAAATGCAATCGTCCTGCAAGTTCACTGTGCCCATGCAGTCATTAACAAGTATAGAAAAATCTGATTTTTATTTGTGCGGTAGGCATGATGGCTAAGCCTGTGTGTGGCAAAAAGTAAGGGTAATCATTGGACCGCGTCTCGCTTGAAGAAATTTGTTGCCCGATTCTCAAAGCATTTTTCGCCAGAATCGTTCAGCGCATTTTTGCGCAAATAAAAACTGCTGCGTGTTTCCCGACATGTGCTTTATACAAGGAAGTTATTCATATAACGAGAGAGATTTTTTGCCTTCATTGCCTTTATCCGACTCCATCCCTCCCCCAGCTCTTCTTCCTTTATACTCTTCCTTTCCTGCAATTCAGTGTGTACTTGATCAGCTTGTCAAGCTTCTATATACATGTTTGCAAATAAATACACGGACGCAAACGATTCTTTAGTGTTTTGCACGTCGATTCGCCTAAAGATGGAGAAGAAATAGAAATCGTAGAAAATATAAGAAGCGGCTTATTCTATTTTGATGCGAGAATCTCATATTTCTTATGTGCACTGCAGAAAATGCGTAATTCGACATCTTTTCCCAAGAAGCTTAGGTTGCTTTGTTTGAGAGAAACAAACTTCCAACTACTGTTCTTCTTTTGCTGTCCCTTTCTCCACTAATCTACACAATCGAACTGTGCATCCGTTTCGCTTATGTTTTTATATGATATAAGTAGATCTTTTTGACTGTGTGCGTCCAACTGACAAAATCGATGTCTTCTAGCAACTCTTGGTGTAAATGGCGAAGAAGGAGGAGAGGGGATGAGAACCCTTAGTTTTTTATCCCATTCACGTTGCATACATCTTACCTTGTTCGAAGATGAGTCTTTTTTAATTTATCACTTTCTTTCGTTCGTATCTGGACAATCGGCTGAGTTGACTTGTTGGCCATGTGCAGCACGCCTCGCATTTTGCCTACACCTCATTCCGCGCATAGTCGTTGCACAGTTTGGCTGCACTTTATCTCGTCCCAACGATGGCATTTATCTCATGGGATCCAGATTGTTTTCCTCGGATTGTATTAGTGTTTGCAGGCTCAACAAGGACGATAGATTTTCCATCACGTACAATTTTTTAAAATCACTTCATCGCTGTACTATCATTAAAATAATACGTCGTTGTGTTAGTAATCTGATATGTAATCGAAGCAAATAGATTGTAATAAATTATAGTAATTCGAGAATATGTCCAAATTGTAATAGCTTGTATTGTACCGATTGTTATACGGTAAGAAAGAAGTGTCTCGATTGCCAAGCCAGTCTACAGGTGAGTCAAATCTGAGATTCGTTCGAGAGGAAATTTATTGATTATAAACCAATTTCTTCGGAAAATAATTTGTACTTGGTTAGTGTCAATGACGGCATCCTCAAGTGGTTCTGCCAAAATTTTGAGAGCCGTGCCCCTACTTGCGTCATACCATGGGCATTTGAGCCATGAACAGTTAAACATGAGTGCTTGCGCCATCGGCAGTAAGTCATATCGTTGGACATTTACTGCAGGGACACTTGCGCCGTTCAACATTTTGCGGTGATTTCCGCTAACATTCAACTATGCATGCTCAATTTTTTCTTCCGATAATACAACTCTGCAAAGAATGCACGATATGCCTTACTTTATCCTAAAATTCCCTGATGTTTTTCATTTGGTTGAAGCTTTAGGCTTATAATGAGTGAATTTCATTGTTGTCAACTGAGCACAGCAGTTTGGTAAAGGCCATATTAGTTTCCTGGGCTAGGCAGAGATTGCCTTTCAGGATAAAATATGGGTGGAGAACATGTCTGGCTGATTACGAGGGGAAAAGTAGCTAGCTGAAGTGGTTAACGAAGCTATTGAAATATCTGTGCTAATTAATCTTCGGTTTCACTAGTGGAAGTCCATCAGTGGATCACTGCGTTTCATTTCAGTAAAAGACATAGAACGAAGCTTTCTCGACGGTGGTCATGAATACGGACGTTTTCGAATGACACCGTGGAAGCGGCAAATGTGGCTAAAACGTTGCGGAGCTTCCCGTTACTAAATAAATAAGATGTTATTAGATGGCGCGAAAAGCTAGAAGTTTATACTTTGAACCAAGTAACGATCAACATTCAGAGGTCGTCCTTAAAGAATAGAGGCCGAACATATGCTAATTACTTAGCTAAGCTTCAAAAATTTTGGAATGCTTAGTGTTTCATTAATGCTCTGCTGTTAGAGTCATCAGCAGACGGTCATATAACGAATTTTACCTCGTTTTGATGACCAATTATTTTGCATTTGAAAGAAATAGAATGGCATCAGACTATAGACGTTCTATAGTGATTCCATTTCTACCCCAGTAGCTGAAAATTTCCTCATTAATCAGGAGTATCAGTGAAAAGAGAAGCGAGATTCGGAATATGAGAACAAGTGTGGCTTTCGCTTTCCCTACTGATAAAATGTTCTCTCATTCGGCAAACATCATTTACAATTTCAAAGAGATGTTCACCTGAATTTGCAATGAAATAAGCGATATTTCCAGCTGGTTATGAAAGATGTTGAATTTTACTGTGATAGCAGCTACGATGAGGATGAATATGCCGAAGAGACGGCACTAGTCCAAGGTATACTGCTAAAATTATTCACTTTGAGCGCCTGAGAAATCGAATGAGACTCAGGATCGGAGCCACAACCTGTTTTTGATTTTATGCGCTTTGATGAATTTCAATTCGCAGAGTGTCAGCTGCATTTTCATTCTCTGTCTGCGTGAGTTCATGGCGATTTGTCCTGTAGCTCCAACTTGGAAAACACTGAAGCTAGAGTTGCCAGATTTGGAGAGCATAAGGTAGACTGCAAGGTGACCTCTTCTACATTTTTACCTTCGTTCGTTCACGCTCAATAAATTGTAGATATTTTAGGTACCGAAAATTAACATTCTTTTACATTTGCTATTCAGCGGAAAAATGGGTCTTTTGTAGGAAATCTGTACAAGTGATCAGATCAGTTAAGATGGGAAGGCGTTATCTTACACATTTATTAATTGACGCTTAATTATAAAATTTGTTGGTCAATCAAGTGGAGTGCGAAAGTGCATAATTGCAAGCTGCAAAAGTATATTTTTCTCATTTGAGTAACACATCAAGAGGGTATGGGTCGGACCCACATGTCCGCTTTCCAGAAGTTCATTCGCAAAGAAAAGGTAAATGAACATAGAGAAGCCACTCTGAATTGAATTCTTATTATTCTTCAAATGCTCAGAATTAACACAAACACTGTTAGGGGAAGTAACAATTGCCATTGCTTATGCCACCCTATGTGCATGTGAATGCATTGCAAATTAATCTGTAGTCTATAAGTGCTGTTTTTAATGTTAATCCATCAGTCTTCAAAACAGTATTACTTGTTTTGGAGCTTCTTCGATGGGGGAGTTTCTTTATATCGCACAAAAGATGTTATTTGTGGATATTCTTAAGTGCTCAATTTTAGGATCCCAATCAAGCGCTTCAGCTGAACGGGAAAACGTTTTAAGACACACGCAAGGGCAAACCTCTGGCAGTAAAGGAACAGAAGCCACTATTTCATTTGCACGACAAAGTGCACCAAATAAAAATATGCCACGGAGAAGCATCAGCTCAGAGAATACTGATAAAAACGAGGCTATGAGTAGTACACGAAGTACAAAAAGATTCCACGAAAAATGACAAAGAAACCAGGTGATAGTATGCGCAGCACGGAGGGGAAGAATGCCGAGAAATGATTGAGATAATGGAATTGTGTTTATGAATGTAGCGCTTATTCTTGCCACTTGATGAACAATGAACTTGTATATACATTAAATAATATTATTCAATTGTTCCCTTAACGAACGATTATTTGCTCATCGTTCGCAACGGCTTTAACGTTCAGTGGCCTTGCTATAAATTAATGTAAAGTATAAATGCATATATATTATTGTTTAATTTTTGTTGTACATTTAAGATCTTTCGATTTATTGCGTATGGCAGTGGGTCGAATTTTTTTGTTTAGCAAAGGCAAAGGTTTGTTTGAAAAATCTTTCATTAAGCGAGGAGAGAAGGCGGGTTAAGCCGCTAATTGTTAAAAAAATGTTTTGCAGAAAATATGCGAAATACTAAGCAATGAAGACCTTTGTTGAATGAATAATGAGCAAAGTGCATTCCTAATTTGGTTATTAGTTTATAGTATTAAAATTAATGCGAATGTAGGTGGGATTTTCAAAAGCAATAAATTTTTGTATTGTTGCTGTGTTTGAATTATTTCTACTCTTTGACTGTTTTGGATTTATTGCATTTTATAATTCTTTAGAACGTTGCGCCCCAATCATTTGCACTCTTGACATCATTTCATTTATGCTTTCATTTGAGAAGGGATTTTCATTGCTCATTCATTGAACAATATCCATTGCGAGTGCGAATAAGCAATTAATAATACAAGAAAAGACGTTTTCTGAATGCCGCATAGCATAGCATTCCTTCAGGGCTGATGATCAAAGATCTCGATTTATATGTAAAAGCTAAAATCCCCCATGCCACAAATCAGTTCCTCGAATATCTGTGGGAACTCTTCCGACCACAATTGTTACCGAAGTCAAATTATTAACAAAAATCGTTTTCTTGTGAAAAAAAAGCATTTGAATCCATAATGCTTCAATGAATTTTCGAAAGCTCGTCTTGTGAGAAATTTGGAAATTTATTTCCCAATTTTTCACATTTGATTCACTAATCCTAAAACTTTTCATCTTTATAAGAAAATTTATCTGCTCACTCAAAAATCCTGGAGAGTTCAGACAGAAATTTTTTCATGAATTTTATGATCAATGTATCAAATTGCATCGAATAATCATTTGGCCTTTGTTCACACAACTTTGAGTGTGTAGCGCAGAACAGTTAAGGCGGACTTTGTTACGTTCATCAGTTTTCCGTTCACCTATTCGCATTCGCCGTCGTTGGTAGTGCATAATCTGATGAGTTGCACATCTCCTCACAGTTTTGTTCGATCTCCTTCCGAAATTCACCCCCCTTTATCCTGCCTGTGCTTCTGTATTTGAAAGATTCAGTCTGAGTGCTGTCATCTTCTTTACGTTCGAGCCTGTTTTGGTTTCCGATTCGACACTCAGAATGTCATTCCACTAGTAGGTAAGTCCAGTGGTGATGATGCTGAAAGAATTCTAGATAGCTGGTTAGTTTGTTCGTTGAGCAGTGGAAGAAAAAGTTGAAGCATCTCTGAAGAAGTTCCAACTTTATGCCCTAAATAATTGTAGTGCACAAGATACTTCTACTGCGCAATGCTGCCTCATTGACATGTTGCGGCATTTCTGGGAGTGTTAATTTATAGTATTGCGCTAAACCGAGGGTAAGTGGGACGATAGTTGCTGCTCGATAATAAAGTGCATAAGGCGTAACATGTAAAGTACATATAAGGTTATGCTGTGCATAATTACACTGTGTGTCCGATCTTTATTTTAATAAAGAAAGCTCATTTCTTCTGCGGTATCGGCTTTAGTCTTTGTTTAGTTGGTAAACCTCGTGTCTTTTATCATATCCTCTCTACCGTATAACCCCTCTCTTTCCCCAAAAGAACCTCTTGGGTCTATGGATTCCTCGAAATATCCAGGGAGGGGATCGAGACGAACTTATAAAGGTTGGAAGACATTTTACTTGTTGCAAACACTGTGCTGAAATCAAATAAAGGAGGTAGGCAATCATTTAGCCATTAATGTTTTCTTACGCGTGAGACGAAAGTCGAGGATCGATTCTCTAAGTGCAAACGTCGGGCATCCGTTAATAAGTGCAAACTTCGGACGCCAACGTGAAAGCATCGATTGGGCGGAGCAATCTGAAAGCTGTTTGACGAGCTGCTAGGAGACACATATAGCTCCATGCCAAGTATCGGCCTTCGATCATTTGTGTTGTTTACTTCGTTTTTCCCTTTCAGTTCCTTGTCGGAGCGGCGTTGCACTATGATGCGCTTAAATGTATTCGTTTTCAGCCCTCTTACTTTCATTCATTTAACCATATAGTCATATCAAAATTCACATCGAGGACATGCACTATTCTTTCTCAGATCCACTATTTGAGACGGTAATGAAAAGTTATTTCAAATTTGCGTGTTTTTTGCGATGACTAGCAAAAATCTAGGTTGACTTCGTTCCAATGTTCAGAGAACAGGAGGAACCAGCTACTATCTCCTCTTCTCACCTCTAAAATAGCCATTGATTTAATCCGATACATTTTCAAGCTCTTCACCACCTGTTTTCACTTCCTAGCTCTCTTCAAGAATCTTCTGTAAGTGATAATATAATATTTGTGCATTTATATTTGAAAGATCCCTATGAGCGCTGTTATCTTCTATACGTTCGAGCTATTTATATTTCCGTTTGCAAACTGCTGGAATTGCCATAGTCATCCAGTATAATCCAGTATAAGCATGATTACACTCAATGTGATATTATTGCATCCATCATTGCCATAATTGACAAATAACTGTGTTAGACTTCTATTTAGTGTTTCATCCGTTATTACTGCTTTATTGAAACATCACCAACAAATTTTGAGGAGAGTAAGACGATAAAGTCGATTTAATTTATTGATGCCCACTGATAATTGAAATATTCCATTGTAATATCATAAAAGAGCTAGTGTTTTGTTAATCACCTAAAAGCATCGTCGTAACCACCTTCATTATTTACTTAACTCGTTGATTTGCTGATACTGTCAACATATTCCCAGATGGTCGTGGACAGATGGAAATCGCTGGATGAAAATTCTTTGGCTATTCATCTTCCTAACGAGATGCTATGCCATATTTGGTGAGTTCTTCTATCTGTTTTCATCAAACAACTTCGCATCTCTTTCAGTTAGAAACATACTAATGTGCAATAGATGTGCTATAGATTGCAAGAGTCAACTGGCAAATTGCTTGACCATAAAGAGTCAAGAAACCTTTAATGACCTTTAATGAACTCGTGCTTGACCTTTAATGAATTCGTTATGAGTTCGAAGATCGCTGCTAATTTTGCGCTTACAGACGAATGCTGTATCAATCAATTGTTGCAGATGCGACCAGGCCCTTTAATTGCTAAAATTTATGCTTCCCATCACTAAGAATATGGTTCATGCAAAAGAAAAATAAGTGTGATAGAATATGTTGTAGGACACTTTTGTGATGTAGAGCGCTTATAATTTCGTAGCAATATTTTGAGCATTCGTAGATGCTACGGCGTTAACAGAATTCCATACTTAATAGATATTAGGCTGCAAAGCACAGAACTGCGTCCGGTTGGCGGAAATAGTGCTTATTGTCGAATACGTGGCGCACCAAGAAATCTGTAATGAGGGAAAGGGTTCGACCGAATTTAGAAAAGTAACAATCTGCAAGGAGCATGACATTGGAAAATGCGTTGCGAAGGGAATGCTGGAGTTCAGACAGTTTGTTGAGGCATCGGAACCAACCATAAGCGCGTCCTTCTATTTTCAAAATTAGAATGCAAAGCTGCACTCTAATACTGAAAAAAAAAATGCCAGCCATAATGCCTTAAATTTTTTGGCAAGGTTCCGTTACATTCTTTGTGGCTATCATAAAAGTCTATTAAGATATCCGTTTATAAAATCGAAATCAAAATAATTTCGCTTCAAATATTGTTGCAATGATCGTCGGAAAGCTGTCTTTCTAGACAGCAATTACAGCTCAACTTACACACCTTTTTGATTTGGAATGCACAGAGAATGCCAGCATGTATCCTTCTTGAATCAGTTGTCGAACGATCTGTCAGACGCTGAATGACTGTTTGGAAGAATGAGATCTCGAGTTCGATTTCTGTCATTCTTTTGATTAGTGAAACGGGATGCCGTTTTTTTAATTAAAGCGGCACAGCAAGCGGGAAACTAAAAGTTAAGGCGCAGTGACTTATTGGAGTGAATGGAACAAGCCAGGAAAATGGCTGTAGTCGTCGAGCTTCTTTTGATTCTAGCGCCTAATGGTTTATCTATAAAGGGAGTGGGAGCATTTACTCCCTCCCATCCTTCTTAACGTCAGTGGTGACAGAAAGCAGAAAGCAAATTTACTGCAGGCAGTTTGCAACTCGAAATACCTTACTGAACTGTCGCGCAGTTTCTCGTGCTTGGAAGGCAATGATCGAGAGGCAACCATGTCCGAAGAAGATTCGCTTGGCTGCAGATATCTGTGTATCATGATAAGGCGCTGTTCAGATCCACATTTACGACATATACCTGAGTAACAGTGCGATAACTGCATTGTGTAATCAGGAACGTTGATCGAAACCAGGTTTCATAGCAGATGTTAGGCCTCACAGTGAAGCGAGCTGCTGTAACACGCGCTTCACTGTTGCAGACCGATTTGCTACGAGCCAAGATGCGGTTCACTGACAACGTAGTAGTATAAAGTACAGTCTTGCAAACCAAATCTACTAATGTCATAAGCTGATGGGTCGTTTAATCGAATGCCACGTATGATAATCTGTGCGTCGTCACTTTAAGAGGTGTTACTCCACGATACCACATTTCGTTCTCCGCAATATTGCATCCAGCCAGGGCATAAACACGTTAAAAGTAAACTTTTGACGACACGAAACAGGTTCATTTTTCCATAAATGTTGTTAGGAAATACTAGTTCTTAATAAATGAACAAGGAAAAATTTAGCAAATTTAGTGTAGCGATACAAATGAATCCATGCAAAATCTTAACTCGAGACAGTAACTTAGATGCCATTCTTGAAAGCATTTTGTTATGTTTCCTGCTAACATCTTCAGCACCGTTATAAGCGAATGTACAATGTTTCAGTGGTTCTTGAAAGGTGGCACATGCACACGTTACTGGGAACTTCCGGCTGATATAAAGTCGCTACGAATGGCGCTTTCTCTAGTCGAATTACATAATCCTTTCAAAGAAGGTACAACTTCATTTTTCATCTCATTGTTGAAAGACGATTAGAATTCTCGAAAATATTGTTCTCCGGTTATAAAAACAAGGCATCATAGCGTTTGCAATATTCTGAACTCTGTGTATGCCGCCTCCCTCATCCCCACTCCTCTGCCCGTCTATAAGCAATTTTTGTGTTGCTTGATTTTGGGGCTGCCAGTTCCATGATATGGGTCACCTTCGACTGCAGTTTCTCGCATCTTCAACTCTCATGGTCGTACAATCATAAATTTAGCCTCGCTGATAACTGTTCCACCCCCGCACTTGAATAGCGATTGTTCTGTACTTCAGCGAGGCAAAGAGTTCGTCAACGAAACAAGCCGTTTACAGCCTAACCATAACCTGTAGCAAGGTGGCTGTTTATGTTAAAAGTGAAATCATCGCTATACTTTTTTGAGCGAACTGCATTATGTTCTCATTTTAAAAGTAAGATACATAATTCTTTCAATTTCAGGTGGGACGTTATGCATCGATTCATCAGCGATAAGCTGGCCAGTTTTGGATGTAATAGAGGAGCAACAATGGAGTATTCATGACCTCCAAATTACTGGGCATTTGACGCTTCTCAAAGTTGCTATCATAAAAGATTTTGCACTTCGTGCCGGTGCTAAATGGCTGATTGTTGATGGGTTTCGTTACTCATGTAACAACTCGCTGTTGCCTATTCATTTCATTTAATTCGCTTACTGAAACTACTGTTTCGATAACAGATAAACCATTGGATCAATATATGTGAGTGTTTGTACACAAGATTGTTATAGCCAACTATTGTCTATATTTACTAAGATCACCTTTGTAATGAATACCCATCCGCGTGAAAATCATTAGCACATTAGAGACATTGTTATAATCCATTTACACATAAACATGTACACATATAAAATATATTCTCCGATGTGCACTAATGAGTGTTCTCTAATAGAATTTAACACAGAAGGAGGACGAAGAAAGGAATAAAGAGATGTGCATATATGCACCATAGAGTGCTTATGTTTATCTCATGCACAAACAACAAAAAATTCCATGTTTATTATGCCGCAACGATGAATGTTCGTTGCTCCATGCAGGGCTAGAAGAATTTCCACTCTGGCTGTCTGATTATGTGAAAAATTGCAGCTTAGCACTTTTGAATGTTTCTTTTGGAGATTTCATGTGTTTCGAATAATATGCGAAAATCATAAGCAGTGTTTTAAGTATTTCACCAAATATTTGCCGTTACGAAAATATCACATTTATTAGATGAGCAAATGTTTTTGCGTAAACATTTCCTCACTCATGCAAATGTTTTTTTGGCACTCAACAGGCACGCAAGCTTCCGCTATCAGCCTCAAACTTTATGGTTTTTTTCCCATCATTTTCATTATTTTTTCTTTTCCCATAAAAATCGCAAACGCTGTAGTGCTAAATAAATGAGCTGGCGATTTTCGCATTACTCACTGAAAATTACCCGAGAACTGACGCATATTATCAAAAACTAATCGACATCAGTAATCGCACATTCAGTGTGGATTACATTTGAACGCATAATTTAATCGCAAAAGAAGCAAAAATTGAATCAACACGTGGACTACCAAAAACAATTTATCCTACGACCAGGAGGCCGGTTGGATGAGAATTTTAAGGGAAACAGTGAGTTGATTCAAAATAAGTGTCTCGTTCTATATGAAAACGAAATTTCACCATCATCGTACTGCTAACAAAACATTTTTCGCCACATAAGTAATATGATTAATGAGAAACGCAAATTGTTCTATCAAAAGGAGGGAAGTCTCTATAGAAAATAACAATGCAAAAAAGAATGCACCTCTATAGCAATAAACAATAAAAGTGGGAGTAATAAATGAGATATCGGAAGATGACCGTGCACAGAATTTTGCGTAGTTGACAGAGCAAAGATTAGATTTCTATTTAATGTGTTGACTTTATTAGCAATAAAGTGCTGAATTAATAAGAGCACTTTTGCACGACACTATACGAATCGTATCAACAAGTCTTTAGGTACACAATACGCCAATAAGTTCTCATCTATGACTTCTATAATTTATGAGGACTCTGTTAGGTTGTTTTGCATATAAGAATCCCAGTAGTAACTCGTTATAATGAAAGTGGGCAGAAAGTGACACAAATAAACATTGATGCTAGCACCGCTCACGTGAAAGGCATGTGGAATTCATGTGGCGCAATGTGCTAGCGAGATCGAAGTTCGTCTTTCAAGTGCATGCGCGTTATTCGGATTGAGTTCCGAGAGAAGCGTTAAGCGAGCACACACCACTCTGCTGACTGCGTCACAGTTGTTGTTATGAGAGGGATCATTCGTCTTGAAAATTTGTGCATCAGTCGTCACCTTATATGAAATGCAGTGAACTGATGATTCCTAATATCCTTAGGAAGATAAGATCTTCATAATATTGCTCAACAGTCACTGCACTTCAATTTACCTGCAGCACCAAATTTAGTCACGATACGCTTTTTACATATCATAACAAGGTGCAATGTGGCAATGCTCGATGTGAGAATTAACAAATAAACCCATCATAACCAATGATAAACAACCAAGAAATAGATGACAGTGGCACAAGTGGCTGCTCCAAACAATAAGTGAGAATGTGTTTTTTGCAATGTATTTATTCGTCAAGGTAATGAGAGCTTCTAGCTTCAACTGGAAGATGTGTTTAATTGTTCACTTTGCTTCTTCAACATTTTAATGTAAAAATTGAGGATCAGTAGATAGGCTGCATCTCAAGCGATTGTCTTCTTTGGTAGCGTAGTTTAGTTGTAAATTATAGCTGAAACAATTGTAAAATGGCTCACTGCTTGGAAGAGAAATCAATGGAGAAATGGTGCGAAGTTTATTTTGGTGTAATTGAAAGGACCAAATTTCCTGAGAATGAATGACAAGCTAAATTGGTGCTCTGATTAAGGGAAACAAAATGGTGAGCTTTCTGAAACATAGGGGTTCAATATAGTACACGAATCTCAAATATTCTGCTTGCATGTACGTCCCATCAACAGAGATATGCCTTGATCCTCGGCCCGCTCAGAGGATATGCATAAACCCGAACGGTTGGGCGCACCAGTAGTCAGGACGAACCGAGGATTTTCGGAAGTCCTGCATAACAAATTTTCTGCCCCATTCATCCCTGCTACCCCCCACAGACCACCCACGTTTAGTCGAATCATCCTCGCGTTATGTTACGTCCATTTAACCATTGAGTGTTTAAAAGTGCTACGAGGTGGATTTAGACTTCAGCAGCTTTCCACGTATTTCAACCTCAAAAATTTCTTCTCGAACTGGAAGAAAATAGAAGCGAGAATTTATGAGGCTGAGGTTGTCATATTCAGAAGTATAACAGCAATGATTACAAGAAGATATCTGAACTGCTTGAAGATCGCGTTCGACCAATCTGTATCACATCTGAGCAATCAAAAGCACTACCGCCTTTATTCACACCGGAATAAAGATAAGTGCTCTCTTGTAGATATGCATAAACCGCACAACATTGGGAATACATAAACACTCTGAAGACTTAGTGCTCGAATGAAATCAGCAGAAAAGCAAAAGAATGGAATAAACATAGAAATAAACCACAGTAATGGGTGAATGGAAAAAATAATATCCCCCATATGTTCTACCAACGTTTAATGAAACAAAAGAAAGAAGCGTTGTCAAGAAAATGCAAATCTACGTATTGACACATTGCTACGGAAACAAATATGAGCAGCTTTAAACTGGAAGTCGCAGGAGAAAATCGCATTAACAGACCAGACTTGCGATAATGTGAGGTAGAAACTATTCAGACGTGTCTGAGAGATGGAGACATTTTGAGTAGATTGGACAGCGCGCCATAAAGAATATCGTAAAGTTTCTTAAACAGTTATCAACCATCCTTTAAGTTTTGTTGACAATCGGCGAACATTAAAAATAAATCGAGACTAAAAACGTGGCTAAACACAATTTTCATAGCAATCTTTTGCAACACTCTTACCTGTGCATAGACGTGTTTCTCCCGTTTCTCCCGATTGCTTTATGAGCTTGTTGTTTCTCCCGTTCACTGTTAAAGTAGTGCCCTTTTATAATGTGAATTTTGTCCAATCTTTTAAATGCGTTTATTAAGAATTTTAAATATCCTCAACTTCAACAAGAGACTTGATACCCTGACCATGTCATATGCAACATTTTTCTGCATAGATTGCGAGGGTTTTTGGTCGTTTCCGACCTACTCCTTTGCGGTCAGCGGGCATTTTTTGCACTGGGACAATCCAGAAATATGTTGTTGAGCTACATATTATGTCAGTAATATATGATAGCTTCAGAAGAATAATAATCAAATATTATATCGTCGTGCATAGGAGAACATCCGAAAGCGCATTAGCCGTTGAATGGCTGATCACGTTTTCGACTATTATACAATTTTTGAAATTGATTATGTTTTCGACCATTATATAATTTTTCGAATGAATCCTTCCCTTGTTCCCATCTTCCCCATCTTTTTTGCTGATGAAAATGATGCAGTAGTCTGTTGCATTTCTCTCCCCCTCTAATTCTTCTTCCGTCATAAGCAGATATAGAAATACAGGAAGCTTGTGCATTCCATATTTCGCTGACCGAAACGGCTTTGTATTCTTTGACGACTCTCGGCTGTTTTTTTGACTTAAACTAGAATAGGCTTGGAACTGAAGCAAAGTTGAAACTTACTAAACTAGGCTTAGGCTTGGCAGGCTAGGCTTAGGCTTAGGCTTAGGCTTAGGCTTAGGCTTAGGCTTAGGCTTGGGCTTAGGCTTAGGCTTAGGCTTAGGCTTAGGCTTAGGCTTAGGCTTAGCTTAGGCTTAGGCTTAGGCTAGGCTTAGGCTTAGGCTTAGGCTTAGGCTTAGGCTTAGGCAGGCAGCTTGAAGCTTAGGCTTAGGCAGGCTTAGGTAGGCTTAGGTAGGCTTGGAGCTAGAGGGCTTAGGCTTAGGCTTGGGCTTAGGCTTAGGCTTAGGCTTAGGCTTAGGCTTAGGCTTAGGCTTAGACTTAGGCAGGCTAGGCTTAGGCTTAGGCTTAAGGCTTAGGCCTAGGCCTGACTAGGCTTAGGCTTAGGCTTAGCTTAGGCTTAGGCTTAGGCTTAGGCTTAGGCTTAGGCTTAGGCTTAGGCTTAGGCTTAGGCTTAGGCTTAGGCTTAGGCTTAGGCTTAGGCTTAGGCTTAGCTAGGCTTAGGCTTAGGCTTAGGCTTAGGCTAGGCTTAGGCTTAGGCTTAGGCTTAGGCTTAGGCTTAGGCTTAGGCTTAGCTTAGGCTAAGGCTTAGGCTTAGGCTTAGGCTTAGGCTTAGGCTAAGCTTAGGCTTAGGCTTAGGCTTAGGCTTAGGCTTAGGCTTAGGCTTAGGCTTAGGCTTAGGTTTAGGCTTAGGCTTAGGCTTAGGCTTAGGCTTAGGCCAGGCTTAGGCTTAGGCTAGGCTTAGGCTTAGGCTTAGGCTTAGGCTTAGGCTTAGGCTTAGGCTTAGGCTTAGGCTTAGGCTTAGGCTTAAGCTTAGGCTTAGGCTTAGGCTTAGGCTTAGGCTTAGGCTTAGGCTTAGGCTTAGGCTTAGGCTTAGGCTTAGGCTTAGGCTTAGGCTTAGGCTTAGGCTTAGGCTTAGGCTTAGGCTTAGGCTTAGGCTTAGGCTTAGGCTTAGGCTTAGGCTTAGGCTTAGGCTTAGGCTTAGGGCTTAGGCTTAGGCTTAGGCTTAAACTTAGGCTTAGGCTTAGGCTTAGGCTTAGGCTTAGGCTTAGGCTTAGGCTTAGGCTTAGGCTTAGGCTTAGGCTTAGGCTTAGGCTTAGGCTTAGGCTTAGGCTTAGGCTTAGGCTTAGGCTAGGCTTAGGCTAGGCTTAGGCTTAGGCTTAGGCTTAGGCTTAGGCTTAGGCTTAGGCTTAGGCTTAGGCTTAGGCTTAGGCTTAGGCTTAGGCTTAGGCTTAGGCTTAGGCTTAGGCTTAGGCTTAGGCTTAGGCTTAGGCTTAGGCTTAGGCTTAGGCTTAGGCTTAGGCTTAGGCTTAGGCTTAGGCTTAGGCTTAGGCTTAGGCTTAGGCTTAGGCTTAGGCTTAGGCTTAGGCTTAGGCTTAGGCTTAGGCTTAGGCTTAGGCTTAGGCTTAGGCTTAGGCTTAGGCTTAGGCTTAGGCTTAGGCTTAGGCTTAGGCTTCAGGCTTAGGCTTAGGCTTAGGCTTGAGCCCAGGCTTAGGCTTAGGCTTAGGCTTAGGCTTAGGCTTAGGCTTAGGCTTAGGCTTAGGCTTAGGCTTAGGCTTGGAAACTTAGGCTTAGGCTAGGCTTAGGCTTAGGCTTAGGCTTAGGCTTAGGCTTAGGCTTAGGCCAGGCTTAGGCTTAGGCTTAGGCTTAGGCTTAGGCTTAGGCTTAGGCTTAGGCTTAGGCTTAGGCCAGGCTTAGGCAGGCTTAGGCTTAGGCTTAGGCAGGCTAGGCTTAGGCTTAGGCTTAGGCTTAGGCTTAGGCTTAGGCTTAGGCTTAGGCTTAGGCTTAGGCTTAGGCTTAGGCTTAGGCTTAGGCTTAGGCTTAGGCTTAGGCTTAGGCTTAGGCTTGAGCTTAGGCTTAGGCTTAGGCTTAGGCTTAGGCTTAGGCTTAGGCTTAGGCTTAGGCTTAGGCTTAGGCTTAGGCTTAGGCTTAGGCTTAGGCTTAGGCTTAGGCTTAGGCTTAGGCTTAGGCTTAGGCTTAGGCTTAGGCTTAGGCTTAGGCTTAGGCTTAGGCTTAGGCTTAGGCTTAGGCTTAGGCTTAGGCTTAGGCTTAGGCTTAGGCTTAGGCAGTTAGGCTTAGGCTTAGGCTTAGGCTTAGGCTTAGGCTTAGGCTTAGGCTTAGGCTTAGGCTTAGGCTTAGGCTTAGGCTTAGGCTTAGGCTTAGGCTTAGGCTTAGGCTTAGGCTTAGGCTTAGGCTTAGGCTTAGGCTTAGGCTTAGGCTTAGGCTTGGGCAGGCTTAGGCTTAGGCAGGCTTAGGCTTAGGCTTAGGCTTAGGCTTAGGCTTAGGCTTAGGCTTAGGCTTAGGCTTAGGCTTAGGCTTAGGCTTAGGCTTAGGCTTAGGCTTAGGCTTAGGCTTAGGCTTAGGCTTAGGCTTAGGCTTAGGCTTAGGCTTAGGCTTAGGCTTAGGCTTAGGCTTAGGCTTAGGCTTAGAACCAGAGGCTTAGGCTAGGCTTAGGCTTAAACTTAGAGCTTAAGCCAGGCTTAGGCTTAGGCTTAGGCTAGGCTTAGAGCAGGCTTAGGCTTAGGCTTAGGCTTAGGCTTAGGCTTAGGCTAAGGCTTAGGCTTAGGCTTAAGCTTAGGCTTAGGCTTAAGGCTTAGGGCTTAGGCTTAGGCTTAGGCTTAGGCTTAGGCTTAGGCTTAGGCTTAGGCTTAGGCTTGGCTTGGCTTAGGCTTAGGCTTAGGCTTAGGCTTAGGCTTAGGCTTAGGCTTAGGCTTAGGCTTAGGCTAGGCTTAGGCTTAGGCTTAGGCTTAGGCTTAGGCTTAGGCTTAGGCTTAGGCTTAGGCTTAGGCTTAGGCTTAGGCTTAGGCTTAGGCTTAGGCTTAGGCTTAGGCTTAGGCTTAGGCTTAGGCTTAGGCTTAGGCTTAGGCTTAGGCTTAGGCTTAGGCTTAGGCTTAGGCTTAGGCTTAGGCTTAGCCCAGGCTTAGGCTTAGGCTTAGGCTTAGGCTTAGGCTTAGGCTTAGGCTTAGGCTTAGGCTTAGGCTTAGGCTTAGGCTTAGGCTTAGGCTTAGGCTTAGGCTTAGGCTTAGGCTTAGGCTTAGGCTTAGGCTTAGGCTTAGGCTTAGGCTTAGGCTTAGGCTTAGGCTTAGGCTTAGGCTTAGGCTTAGGCTTAGGCTTAGGCTTGGGCTTAGGCTTAGGCTTAGGCTTAGGCTTAGGCTTAGGCTTAGGCTTAGGCTTAGGCTTAGGCTTAGGCTTAGGCTTAGGCTTAGGCTTAGGCAGGCTAGGTAGGCTTAGGCTTAGGCTTAGGCTTAGGCTTAGGCTTAGGCTTAGGCTTAGGCTTAGGCTTAGGCTTAGGCTTAGGGCTTAGGCTTAGGCCAGGCTAGGCTTAGGCTTAGGCTTAGTAGCTTAGGCTTAGGCTTAGGCTAGGCTTAGGCTTAGGCTTAGGCTTAGGCTTAGGCTTAGGCTTAGGCTTAGGCTTGGCTTAGGCTTAGGCTTAGGCTTAGGCTTAGGCCCAGGCTTAGGCTTAGGCTTAGGCTTAGGCTAGGCTTAGAGCCCAGGCTTAGGCTTAGGCTTAGGCTTAGGCTTAGGCTTAGGCTTAGGCTTAGGCTTAGGCTTAGGCTTAGGCTTAGGCTTAGGCTTAGGCTTAGGCTAGGCTAGGCTTAGGCTTAGGCTTAGGCCTAGGCTTAGGCTTAGGCTTAGGCTTAGGCTTAGGCTTAGGCTTAGGCTTAGGCTTAGGCTTAGGCTTAGGCTTAAGGCTTAGGCTTAGGCTTAGGCTTAGGCTTAGGCTTAGGCTTAGGCTTAGGCTTAGGCTTGGGCTTAGGCTTAGGTAGGCTTAGGCTTAGGCTTAGGCTTAGGCTTAGGCTTAGGCTTGGCTTAGGCTTAGGCTTAGGCTTAGGCTTAGGCTTAGGCTTAGGCTTAGGCTTAGGCTTAGGCTTAGGCTTAGGCTTAGGCTTAGGCTTAGGCTTAGGCTTAGGCTTAGGCTTAGGCTTAGGCTTAGGCTTAGGCTTAGGCTTAGGCTTAGGCTTAGGCTTAGGCTTAGGCTTAGGCTTAGGCTTAGGCTTAGGCTTAGGCTTAGGCTTAGGCTTAGGCTTAGGCTAGGCTTAGGCTTAGGCTTAGGCTAGGCTTAGGCTTAGGCTTAGGCTTAGGCTTAGGCTTAGGCTTAGGCTTAGGCTTAGGCTTAGGCTTAGGCTTAGGCTTAGGCTTAGGCTTAGGCTTAGGCTTAGGCTTAGGCTTAGGCTTAGGCTTAGGCTTAGGCTTAGGCTTAGGCTTAGGCTTAGGCTTAGGCTTAGGCTTAGGCTTAGGCTTAGGCTTAGGCTTAGGCTTAGGCTTAGGCTTAGGCTTAGGCTTAGGCTTAGGCTTAGGCTTAGGCTTAGGCTTAGGCTTAGGCTTAGGCTTAGGCTTAGGCTTAGGCTTAGGCTTAGGCTTAGGCTTAGGCTTAGGCTTAGGCTTAGGCTTAGGCTTAGGCTTAGGCTTAGGCTTAGGCTTAGGCTTAGGCTTAGCCTAAGCCTAAGCCTAAGCCTAAGCCTAAGCCTAAGCCTAAGCCTAAGCCTAAGCCTAAGCCTAAGCCTAAGCCTAAGGCTTAGGCTTAGGCTTAGCCTAAGCCTAAGCCTAAGCCTAAGCCTAAGCCTAAGCCTAAGCCTAAGCCTAAGCCTAAGCCTAAGCCTAAGCCTAAGCCTAAGCCTAAGCCTAAGCCTAGCCTAAGCCTAAGCCTAAGCCTAAGCCTAAGCCTAAGCCTAAGCCTAAGCCTAAGCCTAAGCCTAAGCCTAAGCCTAAGCCTAAGCCTAAGCCTAAGCCTAAGCCTAAGCCTAAGCCTAAGCCTAAGCCTAAGCCTAAGCCTAAGCCTAAGCCTAAGCCTAAGCCTAAGCCTAAGCCTAAGCCTAAGCCTAAGCCTAAGCCTAGCCTAAGCCTAAGCCTAAGCCTAAGCCTAAGCCTAAGCCTAAGCCTAAGCCTAAGCCTAAGCCTAAGCCTAAGCCTAAGCCTAAGCCTAAGCCTAAGCCTAAGCCTAAGCCTAAGCCTAAGCCTAAGCCTAAGCCTAAGCCTAAGCCTAAGCCTAAGCCTAAGCCTAAGCCTAAGCCTAAGCCTAAGCCTAAGCCTAAGCCTAAGCCTAAGCCTAAGCCTAAGCCTAAGCCTAAGCCTAAGCCTAAGCCTAAGCCTAAGCCTAAGCCTAAGCCTAAGCCTAAGCCTAAGCCTAAGCCTAAGCCTAAGCCTAAGCCTAAGCCTAAGCCTAAGCCTAAGCCTAAGCCTAAGCCTAAGCCTAAGCCTAAGCCTAAGCCTAAGCCTAAGCCTAAGCCTAAGCCTAAGCCTAAGCCTAAGCCTAAGCCTAAGCCTAAGCCTAAGCCTAAGCCTAAGCCTAAGCCTAAGCCTAAGCCTAAGCCTAAGCCTAAGCCTAAGCCTAAGCCTAAGCCTAAGCCTAAGCCTAAGCCTAAGCCTAAGCCTAAGCCTAAGCCTAAGCCTAAGCCTAAGCCTAAGCCTAAGCCTAAGCCTAAGCCTAAGCCTAAGCCTAAGCCTAAGCCTAAGCCTAAGCCTAAGCCTAAGCCTAAGCCTAAGCCTAAGCCTAAGCCTAAGCCTAAGCCTAAGCCTAAGCCTAAGCCTAAGCCTAAGCCTAAGCCTAAGCCTAAGCCTAAGCCTAAGCCTAAGCCTAAGCCTAAGCCTAAGCCTAAGCCTAAGCCTAAGCCTAAGCCTAAGCCTAAGCCTAAGCCTAAGCCTAAGCCTAAGCCTAAGCCTAAGCCTAAGCCTAAGCCTAAGCCTAAGCCTAAGCCTAAGCCTAAGCCTAAGCCTAAGCCTAAGCCTAAGCCTAAGCCTAAGCCTAAGCCTAAGCCTAAGCCTAAGCCTAAGCCTAAGCCTAAGCCTAAGCCTAAGCCTAAGCCTAAGCCTAAGCCTAAGCCTAAGCCTAAGCCTAAGCCTAAGCCTAAGCCTAAGCCTAAGCCTAAGCCTAAGCCTAAGCCTAAGCCTAAGCCTAAGCCTAAGCCTAAGCCTAAGCCTAAGCCTAAGCCTAAGCCTAAGCCTAAGCCTAAGCCTAAGCCTAAGCCTAAGCCTAAGCCTAAGCCTAAGCCTAAGCCTAAGCCTAAGCCTAAGCCTAAGCCTAAGCCTAAGCCTAAGCCTAAGCCTAAGCCTAAGCCTAAGCCTAAGCCTAAGCCTAAGCCTAAGCCTAAGCCTAAGCCTAAGCCTAAGCCTAAGCCTAAGCCTAAGCCTAAGCCTAAGCCTAAGCCTAAGCCTAAGCCTAAGCCTAAGCCTAAGCCTAAGCCTAAGCCTAAGCCTAAGCCTAAGCCTAAGCCTAAGCCTAAGCCTAAGCCTAAGCCTAAGCCTAAGCCTAAGCCTAAGCCTAAGCCTAAGCCTAAGCCTAAGCCTAAGCCTAAGCCTAAGCCTAAGCCTAAGCCTAAGCCTAAGCCTAAGCCTAAGCCTAAGCCTAAGCCTAAGCCTAAGCCTAAGCCTAAGCCTAAGCCTAAGCCTAAGCCTAAGCCTAAGCCTAAGCCTAAGCCTAAGCCTAAGCCTAAGCCCTAAGCCTAAGCCTAAGCCTAAGCCTAAGCCTAAGCCTAAGCCTAAGCCTAAGCCTAAGCCTAAGCCTAAGCCTAAGCCTAAGCCTAAGCCTAAGCCTAAGCCTAAGCCTAAGCCTAAGCCTAAGCCTAAGCCTAAGCCTAAGCCTAAGCCTAAGCCTAAGCCTAAGCCTAAGCCTAAGCCTAAGCCTAAGCCTAAGCCTAAGCCTAAGCCTAAGCCTAAGCCTAAGCCTAAGCCTAAGCCTAAGCCTAAGCCTAAGCCTAAGCCTAAGCCTAAGCCTAAGCCTAAGCCTAAGCCTAAGCCTAAGCCTAAGCCTAAGCCTAAGCCTAAGCCTAAGCCTAAGCCTAAGCCTAAGCCTAAGCCTAAGCCTAAGCCTAAGCCTAAGCCTAAGCCTAAGCCTAAGCCTAAGCCTAAGCCTAAGCCTAAGCCTAAGCCTAAGCCTAAGCCTAAGCCTAAGCCTAAGCCTAAGCCTAAGCCTAAGCCTAAGCCTAAGCCTAAGCCTAAGCCTAAGCCTAAGCCTAAGCCTAAGCCTAAGCCTAAGCCTAAGCCTAAGCCTAAGCCTAAGCCTAAGCCTAAGCCTAAGCCTAAGCCTAAGCCTAAGCCTAAGCCTAAGCCTAAGCCTAAGCCTAAGCCTAAGCCTAAGCCTAAGCCTAAGCCTAAGCCTAAGCCTAAGCCTAAGCCTAAGCCTAAGCCTAAGCCTAAGCCTAAGCCTAAGCCTAAGCCTAAGCCTAAGCCTAAGCCTAAGCCTAAGCCTAAGCCTAAGCCTAAGCCTAAGCCTAAGCCTAAGCCTAAGCCTAAGCCTAAGCCTAAGCCTAAGCCTAAGCCTAAGCCTAAGCCTAAGCCTAAGCCTAAGCCTAAGCCTAAGCCTAAGCCTAAGCCTAAGCCTAAGCCTAAGCCTAAGCCTAAGCCTAAGCCTAAGCCTAAGCCTAAGCCTAAGCCTAAGCCTAAGCCTAAGCCTAAGCCTAAGCCTAAGCCTAAGCCTAAGCCTAAGCCTAAGCCTAAGCCTAAGCCTAAGCCTAAGCCTAAGCCTAAGCCTAAGCCTAAGCCTAAGCCTAAGCCTAAGCCTAAGCCTAAGCCTAAGCCTAAGCCTAAGCCTAAGCCTAAGCCTAAGCCTAAGCCTAAGCCTAAGCCTAAGCCTAAGCCTAAGCCTAAGCCTAAGCCTAAGCCTAAGCCTAAGCCTAAGCCTAAGCCTAAGCCTAAGCCTAAGCCTAAGCCTAAGCCTAAGCCTAAGCCTAAGCCTAAGCCTAAGCCTAAGCCTAAGCCTAAGCCTAAGCCTAAGCCTAAGCCTAAGCCTAAGCCTAAGCCTAAGCCTAAGCCTAAGCCTAAGCCTAAGCCTAAGCCTAAGCCTAAGCCTAAGCCTAAGCCTAAGCCTAAGCCTAAGCCTAAGCCTAAGCCTAAGCCTAAGCCTAAGCCTAAGCCTAAGCCTAAGCCTAAGCCTAAGCCTAAGCCTAAGCCTAAGCCTAAGCCTAAGCCTAAGCCTAAGCCTAAGCCTAAGCCTAAGCCTAAGCCTAAGCCTAAGCCTAAGCCTAAGCCTAAGCCTAAGCCTAAGCCTAAGCCTAAGCCTAAGCCTAAGCCTAAGCCTAAGCCTAAGCCTAAGCCTAAGCCTAAGCCTAAGCCTAAGCCTAAGCCTAAGCCTAAGCCTAAGCCTAAGCCTAAGCCTAAGCCTAAGCCTAAGCCTAAGCCTAAGCCTAAGCCTAAGCCTAAGCCTAAGCCTAAGCCTAAGCCTAAGCCTAAGCCTAAGCCTAAGCCTAAGCCTAAGCCTAAGCCTAAGCCTAAGCCTAAGCCTAAGCCTAAGCCTAAGCCTAAGCCTAAGCCTAAGCCTAAGCCTAAGCCTAAGCCTAAGCCTAAGCCTAAGCCTAAGCCTAAGCCTAAGCCTAAGCCTAAGCCTAAGCCTAAGCCTAAGCCTAAGCCTAAGCCTAAGCCTAAGCCTAAGCCTAAGCCTAAGCCTAAGCCTAAGCCTAAGCCTAAGCCTAAGCCTAAGCCTAAGCCTAAGCCTAAGCCTAAGCCTAAGCCTAAGCCTAAGCCTAAGCCTAAGCCTAAGCCTAAGCCTAAGCCTAAGCCTAAGCCTAAGCCTAAGCCTAAGCCTAAGCCTAAGCCTAAGCCTAAGCCTAAGCCTAAGCCTAAGCCTAAGCCTAAGCCTAAGCCTAAGCCTAAGCCTAAGCCTAAGCCTAAGCCTAAGCCTAAGCCTAAGCCTAAGCCTAAGCCTAAGCCTAAGCCTAAGCCTAAGCCTAAGCCTAAGCCTAAGCCTAAGCCTAAGCCTAAGCCTAAGCCTAAGCCTAAGCCTAAGCCTAAGCCTAAGCCTAAGCCTAAGCCTAAGCCTAAGCCTAAGCCTAAGCCTAAGCCTAAGCCTAAGCCTAAGCCTAAGCCTAAGCCTAAGCCTAAGCCTAAGCCTAAGCCTAAGCCTAAGCCTAAGCCTAAGCCTAAGCCTAAGCCTAAGCCTAAGCCTAAGCCTAAGCCTAAGCCTAAGCCTAAGCCTAAGCCTAAGCCTAAGCCTAAGCCTAAGCCTAAGCCTAAGCCTAAGCCTAAGCCTAAGCCTAAGCCTAAGCCTAAGCCTAAGCCTAAGCCTAAGCCTAAGCCTAAGCCTAAGCCTAAGCCTAAGCCTAAGCCTAAGCCTAAGCCTAAGCCTAAGCCTAAGCCTAAGCCTAAGCCTAAGCCTAAGCCTAAGCCTAAGCCTAAGCCTAAGCCTAAGCCTAAGCCTAAGCCTAAGCCTAAGCCTAAGCCTAAGCCTAAGCCTAAGCCTAAGCCTAAGCCTAAGCCTAAGCCTAAGCCTAAGCCTAAGCCTAAGCCTAAGCCTAAGCCTAAGCCTAAGCCTAAGCCTAAGCCTAAGCCTAAGCCTAAGCCTAAGCCTAAGCCTAAGCCTAAGCCTAAGCCTAAGCCTAAGCCTAAGCCTAAGCCTAAGCCTAAGCCTAAGCCTAAGCCTAAGCCTAAGCCTAAGCCTAAGCCTAAGCCTAAGCCTAAGCCTAAGCCTAAGCCTAAGCCTAAGCCTAAGCCTAAGCCTAAGCCTAAGCCTAAGCCTAAGCCTAAGCCTAAGCCTAAGCCTAAGCCTAAGCCTAAGCCTAAGCCTAAGCCTAAGCCTAAGCCTAAGCCTAAGCCTAAGCCTAAGCCTAAGCCTAAGCCTAAGCCTAAGCCTAAGCCTAAGCCTAAGCCTAAGCCTAAGCCTAAGCCTAAGCCTAAGCCTAAGCCTAAGCCTAAGCCTAAGCCTAAGCCTAAGCCTAAGCCTAAGCCTAAGCCTAAGCCTAAGCCTAAGCCTAAGCCTAAGCCTAAGCCTAAGCCTAAGCCTAAGCCTAAGCCTAAGCCTAAGCCTAAGCCTAAGCCTAAGCCTAAGCCTAAGCCTAAGCCTAAGCCTAAGCCTAAGCCTAAGCCTAAGCCTAAGCCTAAGCCTAAGCCTAAGCCTAATAAGCCTAAGCCTAAGCCTCAAACTGAAGCCTAAGCCTAACATAAGCCGCTTCAAGCATAAGCCTAAGCCTAAAACTAAGCCTCTGCCTAATCCTAAGCCTAAGCTAACGACTACACTCTGCAGTGACAGCGAACTGAGCTTGTCAATAGCAACAAATACAGTCCACTGACCGAACCAACAAATGTTTATTAACCGAGTGGATGTGAAGTTTTGCATATTTAGTGAATTCGATTCAAAACTTTTTTGTTCCAATTTGATGTTGATTTAAAAAAACAGCGCCGAGAGTCGTCGCAAAGAATACAAAGCCGTTTCGGTCAGCGAAATATGGAATGCACAAGGCTCCTGTATTTCTATATCTGCTTATGACGGAAGAAGAATTAGAGGGGGAGAGAAATGCAACAGACTACTGCATCATTTTCATCAGCAAAAAAGATGGGGAAGATGGGAACAAGGGGAAGGATTCATTCGAAAAATTATATAATGGTCGAAAACATAATCAATTTCAAAAATTGTATAATAGTCGAAAACGTGATCAGCCATTCAACGGCTAATGCGCTTTCGGATGTTCTCCTATGCACGACGATATAATATTTGATTATTATTCTTCTGAAGCTATCATATATTACTGACATAATATGTAGCTCAACAACATATTTCTGGATTGTCCCAGTGCAAAAAATGCCCGCTGACCGCAAAGGAGTAGGTCGGAAACGACCAAAAACCCTCGCAATCTATGCAGAAAAAATGTTGCATATGACATGGTCAGGGTATCAAGTCTCTTGTTGAAGTTGAGGATATTTAAAATTCTTAATAAACGCATTTAAAAGATTGGACAAAATTCACATTATAAAAGGGCACTACTTTAACAGTGAACGGGAGAAACAACAAGCTCATAAAGCAATCGGGAGAAACGGGAGAAACACGTCTATGCACAGGTAAGAGTGTTGCAAAAGATTGCTATGAAAATTGTGTTTAGCCACGTTTTTAGTCTCGATTTATTTTTAATGTTCGCCGATTGTCAACAAAACTTAAAGGATGGTTGATAACTGTTTAAGAAACTTTACGATATTCTTTATGGCGCGCTGTCCAATCTACTCAAAATGTCTCCATCTCTCAGACACGTCTGAATAGTTTCTACCCTCACATTATCGCAAGTCTGGTCTGTTAATGCGATTTTCTCCTGCGACTTCCAGTTTAAAGCTGCTCATATTTGTTTCCGTAGCAATGTGTCAATACGTAGATTTGCATTTTCTTGACAACGCTTCTTTCTTTTGTTTCATTAAACGTTGGTAGAACATATGGGGGATATTATTTTTTCCATTCACCCATTACTGTGGTTTATTTCTATGTTTATTCCATTCTTTTGCTTTTCTGCTGATTTCATTCGAGCACTAAGTCTTCAGAGTGTTTATGTATTCCCAATGTTGTGCGGTTTATGCATATCTACAAGAGAGCACTTATCTTTATTCCGGTGTGAATAAAGGCGGTAGTGCTTTTGATTGCTCAGATGTGATACAGATTGGTCGAACGCGATCTTCAAGCAGTTCAGATATCTTCTTGTAATCATTGCTGTTATACTTCTGAATATGACAACCTCAGCCTCATAAATTCTCGCTTCTATTTTCTTCCAGTTCGAGAAGAAATTTTTGAGGTTGAAATACGTGGAAAGCTGCTGAAGTCTAAATCCACCTCGTAGCACTTTTAAACACTCAATGGTTAAATGGACGTAACATAACGCGAGGATGATTCGACTAAACGTGGGTGGTCTGTGGGGGGTAGCAGGGATGAATGGGGCAGAAAATTTGTTATGCAGGACTTCCGAAAATCCTCGGTTCGTCCTGACTACTGGTGCGCCCAACCGTTCGGGTTTATGCATATCCTCTGAGCGGGCCGAGGATCAAGGCATATCTCTGTTGATGGGACGTACATGCAAGCAGAATATTTGAGATTCGTGTACTATATTGAACCCCTATGTTTCAGAAAGCTCACCATTTTGTTTCCCTTAATCAGAGCACCAATTTAGCTTGTCATTCATTCTCAGGAAATTTGGTCCTTTCAATTACACCAAAATAAACTTCGCACCATTTCTCCATTGATTTCTCTTCCAAGCAGTGAGCCATTTTACAATTGTTTCAGCTATAATTTACAACTAAACTACGCTACCAAAGAAGACAATCGCTTGAGATGCAGCCTATCTACTGATCCTCAATTTTTACATTAAAATGTTGAAGAAGCAAAGTGAACAATTAAACACATCTTCCAGTTGAAGCTAGAAGCTCTCATTACCTTGACGAATAAATACATTGCAAAAAACACATTCTCACTTATTGTTTGGAGCAGCCACTTGTGCCACTGTCATCTATTTCTTGGTTGTTTATCATTGGTTATGATGGGTTTATTTGTTAATTCTCACATCGAGCATTGCCACATTGCACCTTGTTATGATATGTAAAAAGCGTATCGTGACTAAATTTGGTGCTGCAGGTAAATTGAAGTGCAGTGACCGTTGAGCAATATTATGAAGATCTTATCTTCCTAAGGATATTAGGAATCATCAGTTCACTGCATTTCATATAAGGTGACGACTGATGCACAAATTTTCAAGACGAATGATCCCTCTCATAACAACAACTGTGACGCAGTCAGCAGAGTGGTGTGTGCTCGCTTAACGCTTCTCTCGGAACTCAATCCGAATAACGCGCATGCACTTGAAAGACGAACTTCGATCTCGCTAGCACATTGCGCCACATGAATTCCACATGCCTTTCACGTGAGCGGTGCTAGCATCAATGTTTATTTGTGTCACTTTCTGCCCACTTTCATTATAACGAGTTACTACTGGGATTCTTATATGCAAAACAACCTAACAGAGTCCTCATAAATTATAGAAGTCATAGATGAGAACTTATTGGCGTATTGTGTACCTAAAGACTTGTTGATACGATTCGTATAGTGTCGTGCAAAAGTGCTCTTATTAATTCAGCACTTTATTGCTAATAAAGTCAACACATTAAATAGAAATCTAATCTTTGCTCTGTCAACTACGCAAAATTCTGTGCACGGTCATCTTCCGATATCTCATTTATTACTCCCACTTTTATTGTTTATTGCTATAGAGGTGCATTCTTTTTTTGCATTGTTATTTTCTATAGAGACTTCCCCTCTCCTTTTGATAGAACAATTTGCGTTTCTCATTAATCATATTACTTATGTGGCGAAAAATGTTTTGTTAGCAGTACGATGATGGTGAAATTTCGTTTTCATATAGAACGAGACACTTATTTTGAATCAACTCACTGTTTCCCTTAAAATTCTCATCCAACCGGCCTCCTGGTCGTAGGATAAATTGTTTTTGGTAGTCCACGTGTTGATTCAATTTTTTGCTTCTTTTTGCGATTAAATTATGCGTTCAAATGTAATCCACACTGAATGTGCGATTACTGATGTCGATTAGTTTTTGATAATATGCGTCAGTTCTCGGGTAATTTTCAGTGAGTAATGCGAAAATCGCCAGCTCATTTATTTAGCACTACAGCGTTTGCGATTTTTATGGGAAAAGAAAAAATAATGAAAATGATGGGAAAAAAACCATAAAGTTTGAGGCTGATAGCGGAAGCTTGCGTGCCTGTTGAGTGCCAAAAAAACATTTGCATGAGTGAGGAAATGTTTACGCAAAAACATTTGCTCATCTAATAAATGTGATATTTTCGTAACGGCAAATATTTGGTGAAATACTTAAAACACTGCTTATGATTTTCGCATATTATTCGAAACACATGAAATCTCCAAAAGAAACATTCAAAAGTGCTAAGCTGCAATTTTTCACATAATCAGACAGCCAGAGTGGAAATTCTTCTAGCCCTGCATGGAGCAACGAACATTCATCGTTGCGGCATAATAAACATGGAATTTTTTGTTGTTTGTGCATGAGATAAACATAAGCACTCTATGGTGCATATATGCACATCTCTTTATTCCTTTCTTCGTCCTCCTTCTGTGTTAAATTCTATTAGAGAACACTCATTAGTGCACATCGGAGAATATATTTTATATGTGTACATGTTTATGTGTAAATGGATTATAACAATGTCTCTAATGTGCTAATGATTTTCACGCGGATGGGTATTCATTACAAAGGTGATCTTAGTAAATATAGACAATAGTTGGCTATAACAATCTTGTGTACAAACACTCACATATATTGATCCAATGGTTTATCTGTTATCGAAACAGTAGTTTCAGTAAGCGAATTAAATGAAATGAATAGGCAACAGCGAGTTGTTACATGAGTAACGAAACCCATCAACAATCAGCCATTTAGCACCGGCACGAAGTGCAAAATCTTTTATGATAGCAACTTTGAGAAGCGTCAAATGCCCAGTAATTTGGAGGTCATGAATACTCCATTGTTGCTCCTCTATTACATCCAAAACTGGCCAGCTTATCGCTGATGAATCGATGCATAACGTCCCACCTGAAATTGAAAGAATTATGTATCTTACTTTTAAAATGAGAACATAATGCAGTTCGCTCAAAAAAGTATAGCGATGATTTCACTTTTAACATAAACAGCCACCTTGCTACAGGTTATGGTTAGGCTGTAAACGGCTTGTTTCGTTGACGAACTCTTTGCCTCGCTGAAGTACACAGAACAATCGCTATTCAAGTGCGGGGGTGGAACAGTTATCAGCGAGGCTAAATTTATGATTGTACGACCATGAGAGTTGAAGATGCGAGAAACTGCAGTCGAAGGTGACCCATATCATGGAACTGGCAGCCCCCAAAATCAAGCAACACAAAAATTGCTTATAGACGGGCAGAGGAGTGGGGATGAGGGGAGGCGGCATACACAGAGTTCAGAATATTGCAAACGCTATGATGCCTTGTTTTTATAACCGGAGAACAATATTTTCGAGAATTCTAATCGTCTTTCAACAATGAGATGAAAAATGAAGTTGTACCTTCTTTGAAAGGATTATGTAATTCGACTAGAGAAAGCGCCATTCGTAGCGACTTTATATCAGCCGGAAGTTCCCAGTAACGTGTGCATGTGCCACCTTTCAAGAACCACTGAAACATTGTACATTCGCTTATAACGGTGCTGAAGATGTTAGCAGGAAACATAACAAAATGCTTTCAAGAATGGCATCTAAGTTACTGTCTCGAGTTAAGATTTTGCATGGATTCATTTGTATCGCTACACTAAATTTGCTAAATTTTTCCTTGTTCATTTATTAAGAACTAGTATTTCCTAACAACATTTATGGAAAAATGAACCTGTTTCGTGTCGTCAAAAGTTTACTTTTAACGTGTTTATGCCCTGGCTGGATGCAATATTGCGGAGAACGAAATGTGGTATCGTGGAGTAACACCTCTTAAAGTGACGACGCACAGATTATCATACGTGGCATTCGATTAAACGACCCATCAGCTTATGACATTAGTAGATTTGGTTTGCAAGACTGTACTTTATACTACTACGTTGTCAGTGAACCGCATCTTGGCTCGTAGCAAATCGGTCTGCAACAGTGAAGCGCGTGTTACAGCAGCTCGCTTCACTGTGAGGCCTAACATCTGCTATGAAACCTGGTTTCGATCAACGTTCCTGATTACACAATGCAGTTATCGCACTGTTACTCAGGTATATGTCGTAAATGTGGATCTGAACAGCGCCTTATCATGATACACAGATATCTGCAGCCAAGCGAATCTCTTCTTCGGACATGGTTGCCTCTCGATCATTGCCTTCCAAGCACGAGAAACTGCGCGACAGTTCAGTAAGGTATTTCGAGTTGCAAACTGCCTGCAGTAAATTTGCTTTCTGCTTTCTGTCACCACTGACGTTAAGAAGGATGGGAGGGAGTAAATGCTCCCACTCCCTTTATAGATAAACCATTAGGCGCTAGAATCAAAAGAAGCTCGACGACTACAGCCATTTTCCTGGCTTGTTCCATTCACTCCAATAAGTCACTGCGCCTTAACTTTTAGTTTCCCGCTTGCTGTGCCCGCTTTAATTAAAAAAACGGCATCCCGTTTCACTAATCAAAAGAATGACAGAAATCGAACTCGAGATCTCATTCTTCCAAACAGTCATTCAGCGTCTGACAGATCGTTCGACAACTGATTCAAGAAGGATACATGCTGGCATTCTCTGTGCATTCCAAATCAAAAGGTGTGTAAGTTGAGCTGTAATTGCTGTCTAGAAAGACAGCTTTCCGACGATCATTGCAACAATATTTGAAGCGAAATTATTTTGATTTCGATTTTATAAACGGATATCTTAATAGACTTTTATGATAGCCACAAAGAATGTAACGGAACCTTGCCAAAAAATTTAAGGCATTATGGCTGGCATTTTTTTTTTCAGTATTAGAGTGCAGCTTTGCATTCTAATTTTGAAAATAGAAGGACGCGCTTATGGTTGGTTCCGATGCCTCAACAAACTGTCTGAACTCCAGCATTCCCTTCGCAACGCATTTTCCAATGTCATGCTCCTTGCAGATTGTTACTTTTCTAAATTCGGTCGAACCCTTTCCCTCATTACAGATTTCTTGGTGCGCCACGTATTCGACAATAAGCACTATTTCCGCCAACCGGACGCAGTTCTGTGCTTTGCAGCCTAATATCTATTAAGTATGGAATTCTGTTAACGCCGTAGCATCTACGAATGCTCAAAATATTGCTACGAAATTATAAGCGCTCTACATCACAAAAGTGTCCTACAACATATTCTATCACACTTATTTTTCTTTTGCATGAACCATATTCTTAGTGATGGGAAGCATAAATTTTAGCAATTAAAGGGCCTGGTCGCATCTGCAACAATTGATTGATACAGCATTCGTCTGTAAGCGCAAAATTAGCAGCGATCTTCGAACTCATAACGAATTCATTAAAGGTCAAGCACGAGTTCATTAAAGGTCATTAAAGGTTTCTTGACTCTTTATGGTCAAGCAATTTGCCAGTTGACTCTTGCAATCTATAGCACATCTATTGCACATTAGTATGTTTCTAACTGAAAGAGATGCGAAGTTGTTTGATGAAAACAGATAGAAGAACTCACCAAATATGGCATAGCATCTCGTTAGGAAGATGAATAGCCAAAGAATTTTCATCCAGCGATTTCCATCTGTCCACGACCATCTGGGAATATGTTGACAGTATCAGCAAATCAACGAGTTAAGTAAATAATGAAGGTGGTTACGACGATGCTTTTAGGTGATTAACAAAACACTAGCTCTTTTATGATATTACAATGGAATATTTCAATTATCAGTGGGCATCAATAAATTAAATCGACTTTATCGTCTTACTCTCCTCAAAATTTGTTGGTGATGTTTCAATAAAGCAGTAATAACGGATGAAACACTAAATAGAAGTCTAACACAGTTATTTGTCAATTATGGCAATGATGGATGCAATAATATCACATTGAGTGTAATCATGCTTATACTGGATTATACTGGATGACTATGGCAATTCCAGCAGTTTGCAAACGGAAATATAAATAGGCTCGAACGTATAGAAGATAACAGCGCTCATAGGGATCTTTCAAATATAAATGCACAAATATTATATTATCACTTACAGAAGATTCTTGAAGAGAGCTAGGAAGTGAAAACAGGTGGTGAAGAGCTTGAAAATGTATCGGATTAAATCAATGGCTATTTTAGAGGTGAGAAGAGGAGATAGTAGCTGGTTCCTCCTGTTCTCTGAACATTGGAACGAAGTCAACCTAGATTTTTGCTAGTCATCGCAAAAAACACGCAAATTTGAAATAACTTTTCATTACCGTCTCAAATAGTGGATCTGAGAAAGAATAGTGCATGTCCTCGATGTGAATTTTGATATGACTATATGGTTAAATGAATGAAAGTAAGAGGGCTGAAAACGAATACATTTAAGCGCATCATAGTGCAACGCCGCTCCGACAAGGAACTGAAAGGGAAAAACGAAGTAAACAACACAAATGATCGAAGGCCGATACTTGGCATGGAGCTATATGTGTCTCCTAGCAGCTCGTCAAACAGCTTTCAGATTGCTCCGCCCAATCGATGCTTTCACGTTGGCGTCCGAAGTTTGCACTTATTAACGGATGCCCGACGTTTGCACTTAGAGAATCGATCCTCGACTTTCGTCTCACGCGTAAGAAAACATTAATGGCTAAATGATTGCCTACCTCCTTTATTTGATTTCAGCACAGTGTTTGCAACAAGTAAAATGTCTTCCAACCTTTTATAAGTTCGTCTCGATCCCCTCCCTGGATATTTCGAGGAATCCATAGACCCAAGAGGTTCTTTTGGGGAAAGAGAGGGGTTATACGGTAGAGAGGATATGATAAAAGACACGAGGTTTACCAACTAAACAAAGACTAAAGCCGATACCGCAGAAGAAATGAGCTTTCTTTATTAAAATAAAGATCGGACCACAGTGTAATTATGCACAGCATAACCTTATATGTACTTTACATGTTACGCCTTATGCACTTTATTATCGAGCAGCAACTATCGTCCCACTTACCCTCGGTTTAGCGCAATACTATAAATTAACACTCCCAGAAATGCCGCAACATGTCAATGAGGCAGCATTGCGCAGTAGAAGTATCTTGTGCACTACAATTATTTAGGGCATAAAGTTGGAACTTCTTCAGAGATGCTTCAACTTTTTCTTCCACTGCTCAACGAACAAACTAACCAGCTATCTAGAATTCTTTCAGCATCATCACCACTGGACTTACCTACTAGTGGAATGACATTCTGAGTGTCGAATCGGAAACCAAAACAGGCTCGAACGTAAAGAAGATGACAGCACTCAGACTGAATCTTTCAAATACAGAAGCACAGGCAGGATAAAGGGGGTGAATTTCGGAAGGAGATCGAACAAAACTGTGAGGAGATGTGCAACTCATCAGATTATGCACTACCAACGACGGCGAATGCGAATAGGTGAACGGAAAACTGATGAACGTAACAAAGTCCGCCTTAACTGTTCTGCGCTACACACTCAAAGTTGTGTGAACAAAGGCCAAATGATTATTCGATGCAATTTGATACATTGATCATAAAATTCATGAAAAAATTTCTGTCTGAACTCTCCAGGATTTTTGAGTGAGCAGATAAATTTTCTTATAAAGATGAAAAGTTTTAGGATTAGTGAATCAAATGTGAAAAATTGGGAAATAAATTTCCAAATTTCTCACAAGACGAGCTTTCGAAAATTCATTGAAGCATTATGGATTCAAATGCTTTTTTTTCACAAGAAAACGATTTTTGTTAATAATTTGACTTCGGTAACAATTGTGGTCGGAAGAGTTCCCACAGATATTCGAGGAACTGATTTGTGGCATGGGGGATTTTAGCTTTTACATATAAATCGAGATCTTTGATCATCAGCCCTTGAAGGAATGCTATGCTATGCGGCATTCAGAAAACGTCTTTTCTTGTATTATTAATTGCTTATTCGCACTCGCAATGGATATTGTTCAATGAATGAGCAATGAAAATCCCTTCTCAAATGAAAGCATAAATGAAATGATGTCAAGAGTGCAAATGATTGGGGCGCAACGTTCTAAAGAATTATAAAATGCAATAAATCCAAAACAGTCAAAGAGTAGAAATAATTCAAACACAGCAACAATACAAAAATTTATTGCTTTTGAAAATCCCACCTACATTCGCATTAATTTTAATACTATAAACTAATAACCAAATTAGGAATGCACTTTGCTCATTATTCATTCAACAAAGGTCTTCATTGCTTAGTATTTCGCATATTTTCTGCAAAACATTTTTTTTAACAATTAGCGGCTTAACCCGCCTTCTCTCCTCGCTTAATGAAAGATTTTTCAAACAAACCTTTGCCTTTGCTAAACAAAAAAATTCGACCCACTGCCATACGCAATAAATCGAAAGACTTTAAATGTACAACAAAAATTAAACAATAATATATATGCATTTATACTTTACATTAATTTATAGCAAGGCCACTGAACGTTAAAGCCGTTGCGAACGATGAGCAAATAATCGTTCGTTAAGGGAACAATTGAATAATATTATTTAATGTATATACAAGTTCATTGTTCATCAAGTGGCAAGAATAAGCGCTACATTCATAAACACAATTCCATTATCTCAATCATTTCTCGGCATTCTTCCCCTCCGTGCTGCGCATACTATCACCTGGTTTCTTTGTCATTTTTCGTGGAATCTTTTTTGTACTTCGTGTACTACTCATAGCCTCGTTTTTATCAGTATTCTCTGAGCTGATGCTTCTCCGTGGCATATTTTTATTTGGTGCACTTTGTCGTGCAAATGAAATAGTGGCTTCTGTTCCTTTACTGCCAGAGGTTTGCCCTTGCGTGTGTCTTAAAACGTTTTCCCGTTCAGCTGAAGCGCTTGATTGGGATCCTAAAATTGAGCACTTAAGAATATCCACAAATAACATCTTTTTGTGCGATATAAAGAAACTTCCCCCATCGAAGAAGCTCCAAAACAAGTAATACTGTTTTGAAGACTGATGGATTAACATTAAAAACAGCACTTATAGACTACAGATTAATTTGCAATGCATTCACATGCACATAGGGTGGCATAAGCAATGGCAATTGTTACTTCCCCTAACAGTGTTTGTGTTAATTCTGAGCATTTGAAGAATAATAAGAATTCAATTCAGAGTGGCTTCTCTATGTTCATTTACCTTTTCTTTGCGAATGAACTTCTGGAAAGCGGACATGTGGGTCCGACCCATACCCTCTTGATGTGTTACTCAAATGAGAAAAATATACTTTTGCAGCTTGCAATTATGCACTTTCGCACTCCACTTGATTGACCAACAAATTTTATAATTAAGCGTCAATTAATAAATGTGTAAGATAACGCCTTCCCATCTTAACTGATCTGATCACTTGTACAGATTTCCTACAAAAGACCCATTTTTCCGCTGAATAGCAAATGTAAAAGAATGTTAATTTTCGGTACCTAAAATATCTACAATTTATTGAGCGTGAACGAACGAAGGTAAAAATGTAGAAGAGGTCACCTTGCAGTCTACCTTATGCTCTCCAAATCTGGCAACTCTAGCTTCAGTGTTTTCCAAGTTGGAGCTACAGGACAAATCGCCATGAACTCACGCAGACAGAGAATGAAAATGCAGCTGACACTCTGCGAATTGAAATTCATCAAAGCGCATAAAATCAAAAACAGGTTGTGGCTCCGATCCTGAGTCTCATTCGATTTCTCAGGCGCTCAAAGTGAATAATTTTAGCAGTATACCTTGGACTAGTGCCGTCTCTTCGGCATATTCATCCTCATCGTAGCTGCTATCACAGTAAAATTCAACATCTTTCATAACCAGCTGGAAATATCGCTTATTTCATTGCAAATTCAGGTGAACATCTCTTTGAAATTGTAAATGATGTTTGCCGAATGAGAGAACATTTTATCAGTAGGGAAAGCGAAAGCCACACTTGTTCTCATATTCCGAATCTCGCTTCTCTTTTCACTGATACTCCTGATTAATGAGGAAATTTTCAGCTACTGGGGTAGAAATGGAATCACTATAGAACGTCTATAGTCTGATGCCATTCTATTTCTTTCAAATGCAAAATAATTGGTCATCAAAACGAGGTAAAATTCGTTATATGACCGTCTGCTGATGACTCTAACAGCAGAGCATTAATGAAACACTAAGCATTCCAAAATTTTTGAAGCTTAGCTAAGTAATTAGCATATGTTCGGCCTCTATTCTTTAAGGACGACCTCTGAATGTTGATCGTTACTTGGTTCAAAGTATAAACTTCTAGCTTTTCGCGCCATCTAATAACATCTTATTTATTTAGTAACGGGAAGCTCCGCAACGTTTTAGCCACATTTGGGCCGCTTCCACGGTGTCATTCGAAAACGTCCGTATTCATGACCACCGTCGAGAAAGCTTCGTTCTATGTCTTTTACTGAAATGAAACGCAGTGATCCACTGATGGACTTCCACTAGTGAAACCGAAGATTAATTAGCACAGATATTTCAATAGCTTCGTTAACCACTTCAGCTAGCTACTTTTCCCCTCGTAATCAGCCAGACATGTTCTCCACCCATATTTTATCCTGAAAGGCAATCTCTGCCTAGCCCAGGAAACTAATATGGCCTTTACCAAACTGCTGTGCTCAGTTGACAACAATGAAATTCACTCATTATAAGCCTAAAGCTTCAACCAAATGAAAAACATCAGGGAATTTTAGGATAAAGTAAGGCATATCGTGCATTCTTTGCAGAGTTGTATTATCGGAAGAAAAAAATTGAGCATGCATAGTTGAATGTTAGCGGAAATCACCGCAAAATGTTGAACGGCGCAAGTGTCCCTGCAGTAAATGTCCAACGATATGACTTACTGCCGATGGCGCAAGCACTCATGTTTAACTGTTCATGGCTCAAATGCCCATGGTATGACGCAAGTAGGGGCACGGCTCTCAAAATTTTGGCAGAACCACTTGAGGATGCCGTCATTGACACTAACCAAGTACAAATTATTTTCCGAAGAAATTGGTTTATAATCAATAAATTTCCTCTCGAACGAATCTCAGATTTGACTCACCTGTAGACTGGCTTGGCAATCGAGACACTTCTTTCTTACCGTATAACAATCGGTACAATACAAGCTATTACAATTTGGACATATTCTCGAATTACTATAATTTATTACAATCTATTTGCTTCGATTACATATCAGATTACTAACACAACGACGTATTATTTTAATGATAGTACAGCGATGAAGTGATTTTAAAAAATTGTACGTGATGGAAAAATCTATCGTCCTTGTTGAGCCTGCAAACACTAATACAATCCGAGGAAAACAATCTGGATCCCATGAGATAAATGCCATCGTTGGGACGAGATAAAGTGCAGCCAAACTGTGCAACGACTATGCGCGGAATGAGGTGTAGGCAAAATGCGAGGCGTGCTGCACATGGCCAACAAGTCAACTCAGCCGATTGTCCAGATACGAACGAAAGAAAGTGATAAATTAAAAAAGACTCATCTTCGAACAAGGTAAGATGTATGCAACGTGAATGGGATAAAAAACTAAGGGTTCTCATCCCCTCTCCTCCTTCTTCGCCATTTACACCAAGAGTTGCTAGAAGACATCGATTTTGTCAGTTGGACGCACACAGTCAAAAAGATCTACTTATATCATATAAAAACATAAGCGAAACGGATGCACAGTTCGATTGTGTAGATTAGTGGAGAAAGGGACAGCAAAAGAAGAACAGTAGTTGGAAGTTTGTTTCTCTCAAACAAAGCAACCTAAGCTTCTTGGGAAAAGATGTCGAATTACGCATTTTCTGCAGTGCACATAAGAAATATGAGATTCTCGCATCAAAATAGAATAAGCCGCTTCTTATATTTTCTACGATTTCTATTTCTTCTCCATCTTTAGGCGAATCGACGTGCAAAACACTAAAGAATCGTTTGCGTCCGTGTATTTATTTGCAAACATGTATATAGAAGCTTGACAAGCTGATCAAGTACACACTGAATTGCAGGAAAGGAAGAGTATAAAGGAAGAAGAGCTGGGGGAGGGATGGAGTCGGATAAAGGCAATGAAGGCAAAAAATCTCTCTCGTTATATGAATAACTTCCTTGTATAAAGCACATGTCGGGAAACACGCAGCAGTTTTTATTTGCGCAAAAATGCGCTGAACGATTCTGGCGAAAAATGCTTTGAGAATCGGGCAACAAATTTCTTCAAGCGAGACGCGGTCCAATGATTACCCTTACTTTTTGCCACACACAGGCTTAGCCATCATGCCTACCGCACAAATAAAAATCAGATTTTTCTATACTTGTTAATGACTGCATGGGCACAGTGAACTTGCAGGACGATTGCATTTTTCAATAAGACTTAAAGAAAATGAAATTATTTAAACTTTAATAAATTTTCCGGCTTTTCTTTACTTCCGTCCAAAAAGCGATTAACGCTGTTCTCTTTCATTTTGTTTTCAATGCTGAAACTGCCTCTATTTAAGGAACACTTTTACATTTCCACACACTGAGTTAACAATAGTGCGTACATTTCATGTTTCTTATTCGAGTATTCGAGCGTGCAGCAGCATAACACTTACGCATGAACGAAAATAAATTCTAGTTCTTTCCCATTTTAACGTTTATGCAAAATTTACGTTCCTAATGCACCTCCGTCCACCTTCACCAATCATTTGACTTACAGCCCTTCACCTTTCCCATCTTTATGTACTGTGTACATTCTCGTTATAAATATTTGAATCTCTTCAGCAAACTTTCGCATAAATGAAGGGTAGAGAAACGGAAAAGAGGATATGTCTTACCTTGCATCAGTAATGCTCAGGTCTGGTCGACCGCAACGAACGCACTGATACTGATCTGCGCCCAAAATAGGCAAACCTCTATTTATAATATGAGCACGTCCAGCCAGTTCGTCATGGGCTAACTGCTCCTCCAATTCCTGGGAAATGGGCACTTTGCGGTTAGTGTTTGAATAAGTTGACTCAAAACAATTATAAAAACTTTGACGCAAAAATTAATATTTCGAAGAATATATAATGACTACAATATTAGATTTGATTGAGCTCAATTAAAACCTGTTTACTCATAATTCTAGTTTTCAACTCTGATCACAGCAAACGCTATTTGCACACTTTTGAAAGAAAGAACCAACAAATCTAATCAACATAATTTTCTGCAAGTTTGCAGTTGTACTTCATATTAATTAAGTTTGCACTCACAGTTTTGGTGAACGACAGTTATTCTTCCGATATACCAAAATTACCTCTCATTTCTAATTCTAATTCATCTGCCTCCCCTCGCACAAACAATCAAAATACAAGGGGAAAGAAAATGAGGTGTGCAGAGTAATGGCTCTCATACAGGATCGTTAAAGAACAAATGAAACAACTTACTCTTTTCTTCGCAGCTTTGACCGTTTGTGAGAGAATATTTTTTCGCCCTTCGAGTATCTCATTGAAAAGGTACAATGCTCGAGGTTTCGATCTATGAGGCCAATAGTGAGAGGCCACCAAACGACGTAATCTGTTTGCATAAACCTATCATATAAATATTCTTACTGCAGAAATATTTTCCGCAAATGCTTATATGTCTATTTGACCTTCCCGTTTGATTCAGTTCCACTTAAGCTAAACTCACAAAATTTCATATATATATTATTTAATTGTCAAATATGTCACGAAATTCTAAAGTGAAATTTTTGTTATGCAATGCAATGTGCAATCAATGTCGCGAAAGAAAAACGAGTTTTTGGTTGACTGAGGAACTTCAGAGTCATTTAATTTGTATATGGGAAAAACTATGAGCTACGAAATGTTCTCATATCACTGATCCGTAATAGGAGCCATCAGATCAAAAGGTTCACTTGAAGAGATGTCTTTCAACATGCAACATGTCATGGGTTACTGCAGGAACTGATTTTCTGAACTCTTGCTCTTGGCCACTTTTAGAGGGAAAACCTGTGAGTCACTTGGCGAGACACGATGCACTTCATTTCACGCCGACGCTCAAAGACACGGAGATGATTCCGGAAAAATAAAATTACCTGTTGCTGAAGAAGTGAGAAAATACTATCTCGCAATCTGATAAACCACTATCACAAACTTTCAATGAATATTGGATAAATAAGCCAAAACTTGCTCAAGACAAGCATATAGCAACATTACATTCCCTCTCAGATTCTTGACAATGGACAGCTACTCTGCTGTGGTAGAGGTTTTCTTCAAGATAAGATGAAATTGCAAAGAGGGACTCAGCATAAATTTCAACGCCAGACCTAACTCCCTCATTATTGCTTCAGCTATAGAAACTATATTCATTAGAATTTCTTCACAGACAAAGAGCTTAAATGATGGAAACGAAAGGGGATGTAGGCAGTTCTAGAAATAAAACAAAAGATTTATATACCCCTGCTATAGTGGTAGGAAGTATGACAGGCCCAACTCTTTTCTATGCCATTCTTTCAATCATCAAAGTTTTATCCAGACTTCTATGAGACTGGAATGAGGAGGAAGGGGAGGCATGAACTATCTAATCCTCGTTCATTCTCTCTTTGGTGACTCGTGCATTCAAGGAGAAGACATAAAGGAGAAAAGGAGAAGACATAAGACGGCCAATAACAACCCAACCACAAGAGGTAAATCTGCAACAGTACATTGAAATGCACTGTCTAATTATATGCGCTCATAGCAGAACTGTGTAAATAAAGCAATTCTAAAACCTTCTGTGATGGTAATAAATGAAAAATTAACTTACCTGGAGGATGCAAAGAACGAGAGAAATGATGTAGATGAGGAAAATAAGTTGGAAAAGAGAAAAGTCAGGTGGGATCGGTTCACCAAAGCAGTTGCGCCAGTCATCGTCATCTGGCATTGCACCGGTAATCGGATTGAAAATCTTGAGAATACGCTTCAATAATTTAGCAGCAAAACCCTCTCCAGAAACCTTGAAAATTATTTGTTCTATTCATATTCCCTTTTGCTGATGAATTTAACTGTTGCATTTACGTAAGACGATTTTTACGTTGTCCTATTTGTTCACTTGAATTGCAAACCTCTCATCCATGAGCGTTTTATAACTGTCTCATTTACAAACTGCTCGTCAAAATGCGATCCTAGTGGCAGTCGATGTGTCGAAAAGGAACAAATATGCTGTAAATGAAAGATGGCCACTGATAAATTTCGCAGTTACACTAGAGAATGGAAGAGTTCCCCATGAAATTCGACACATTTGATTTTGTGGTGATTTAGGCAAATAGATGAAACGGACTGAAATATGCTTCTTCAGAAGCAGGGAGCCACTCGTTACTCCTTCGCACAAAACCATTTCATTTGATACTTTTATTTTTTATAGTTTTTAAACTTTTCAAAGTGGGAAAATATTAAAAATCAGGCAGATGTGAAAACAATAAATAACCGTATAAACAACGAAAGCAACAAAATGGGAAAAGTGAAGCTCTCATAGAACGTCCAAGTGAACAAACAGCAAACACCTCAGAGTCCATTACGTAAGACAGCAGAGAGTGAAGACCAGGACTACTCAACGGCAGTCTGGAGGACGAAGAAATGGTTGCATTAAAGACAGGATTCAAAGGTCACTGAATATGTGGAACATTGTAACAGCTTTGGTCATCTGGAATAGATTTAAACCTACTGCTCGATCATTCGCACTGATCGCCGTGTTTGATACCATGCGAACAGATATCACTTTTGGAAACCTTCCAGCTCAGTCTTTTGCGCAATATCAACTATCAGCGGGATCGTCTGTGGGGCCAACTACATGTGTATGCGAAAAACAAGCGTTGCTTAAAAGTTTTTACCTGCTTCGCCTGCATTAAAAAAGGGCATGAAAGATTGGAGTGGAATTTAGAGGCATGAAAAAAGCAATAAGAGGCGACGAAACGCATCATAGCGGTGTGGATAAAATTCATTTCGTCTTTTGATAATTCCCGTCCGATGCTTCACAAATCGCACTCTTATCTTCCGTTCGTTCTTCTAAGCAAGAGAAATTGCAAAAGACGTACAGAACTATGTGTTTCAGAACGAGGGGGAGTATAATTTTGCAATAGTGCTCTGAAAAAACTGTCTTGAGAAAAAATATTAACCAGTTGAGGAGCTATCCTGGAATTTTAGTCGCTAAAACGGATTATTATGACATTGTGGGAATGCGAGGCTTCTTACCTTGAAGCAGGAGCGGAAGTGAAAATCATGTGATGGGAACATAACTTATGCTATGAGAACTATGGAAAGGCGGAAAAACTCTTCTACTGCGCATTATCTATCCTTCGCAACTCTAACTTTTTCTCTTTCGTGTATCTTTAATCACCACAGCGAAATGGCCACAACGTAGCTCAGCACAGAAAATGCGATCGCTACTTTGAAATGCACACAAGTAGTTTTGATCTGAATAAACAACACTCATTTCCCTCAAAAAGTTTAAGTCTTTCACTACCGATAAGTGGTAAATTGTGGTGGTAATGGACGAAAAGCTTAGGTTTCGATAAATGTCGAGTGCTAATTAGTCGGGATTATCATTAGTTTTAAGTAATCAATACTTGATCAAAAAACAAATAAAAGAGAAGAACACTAAGTTTCAAAAGATAGATATTAATTGGAAGTATAGTGGTCCACAAAGTAACCTGCATCACATAGTGATCAAGTCGATCAGTGCGCGTTAAGTTCGACTGAAAGAATTCGTAGGAATAGTAAATGATGTGATAAGTGAATATATCGAGTAATATGAGAATTAAGGGCAAAAATCCACCGATAATTGTGCACGCGAACGCGATTATCATCTTTGTTTTTTCGGTGGCCACCATATGCAACGTGAATCCTTCGATGTACTGCAAATCGCTCGTTTGAGTGATTGCAATCAACAAAAACTTGGAAAATTCGCTAAGTGCATTGAGTTACCTTTTTTATATTTGACATTCACATAAACGATGATTCTTCAGGAGACTAACCTCTCCACCCATTAAATATTGTAAGTCTTGGAATTTACGACATACTGAAAACTATTTTCAAAAGTGATCAAAAGCCGACAACAGCTGTAAAGGAAGCAAATGGTTTCTGAAGTCAGTGGTCGAATGATCTCGGGGCTTAAAATGTCGAGGTATATATAACTATATGAAATGTCATTAGCAATGGAATTTACATTATATATATATATATATATATATATATATATATATATATATATCATAATGACATTGGTCGCCAAAGTATCCTGCGAAAAGACCATCTATAGTACTCATCGCAGAAATAGAAAGCCTAGGAGTTATGTGCGAAAAGCTCAAGTACTTGATCAAAAAATTTGATCAATAAAAGCCGATAACAACTGGAAAGCTTTGGCAAATCTCAGCGACCGTAAGAAGTGAATTCGAAAAAGTCATTCTTAACATCAGATCTATGTACAAATCCTTTGCCATTAAATTTTATGGATTCCTGCTTATGACAGTTAGTTAAGCACTCTTTTCCATCGTTAGGTATGCAGCTTCTCACATTAAAACTAAACCAAACTGTCCACTTAATAAGTGCAATGGACAATTTAAGTGTGATCTGCTATTAGTCACTTCCTCAGCATTGTTTTGCTGTTTTTGGATGCAGTTCAATATGCAATTTATAGCCGAATTTGTTCAAGCATTCCAACTGATAAGCTCGACGAAACTCAACTGATTCCTCGACGCATTATCAGCTACTGTCGCCTACACATGTGCACGCCAAACTTTCCCATATCGGCTAGCAGTAATTTTAAGTTTCCATGCTTGCCGTCCTTCCTTGAAGAGGAAATCCACTTCCCTATCATCCTTAGTCTTTTATGCTTCTCCTCAACAGGCTTATGTTCTTTTTCTGAATAGCGAAAAAGGTGCCCTCTGTTTGAAAAAGTCGAGAAAGTTCCAATCAATTAACGCCGACCTCACATTTTCTTTGCTGCTCGAGAGCTTATCTCAATCAAGATTTCGCAATCAGAAACTTATCAAGCGCCATACCAAAAAATGGAGTACCCAGAAGTTCAAGGATATTCGAAATCACTCTTAGAATTACGAAGTTCGAGAGGATCCGAATTTCTGGACTTCTTGATCTTCGGATCTCGCGACGCTTTGAACTTTTGAGTTTGGAAAGATAAAGCCACTTTTACTTTTGTTTGCTGTTACAAATCGGTGAATGCAAGCTCCCACCTAAATATTCGTGTTTTCAGTGCAAATCAAACTCAAAAAAGATTTCACCTCAATAATAAACAATAGGCGTCATGTTTTCATGTAAACTTCATCAATAAGAGAATATTGCAAAAATATACTCAAATCGAAACTGCACTCAGTGCAATAAAGTCATCTCTTAAGGCACATACATTCCTCTTTTCTTGCGGTAACAATGGCAATATTGTTGGCTGTCCTCTTGCTTCTCTCAGTAGATCCAAATTGTGAAGATCCTCTGTTATGTAAAAGTTATCAATTTTCTCATTGCGATTATATCTTATCGCATAAATAGTAGCCTGCAGAGCAAAAAATCAAACGCATATGAGACCACGAAGGCAAGGAATATTTGCAGGTGTTACATATTGGTGACCAATAGAGTTACATCTCTGCCAACGTTTGCTGAGAAATGGTGGTTGAGGAGGTAGTCGGAGAGGACAATTAGTTTCAGGCCGACTTTTTTCTGCACACCTCACTCCTCTGTCTTTCCAGGCTAGTAACCTTTTTTTAGTTAGATGCGAATAAGCCCGGGTAATGAGGCTACAACAAGCACCTGGCATCGTCGCAATTGAGTAGCGGTGAGAGAGTGAACTTACTCATGTGTAAAGTTGTACATCTTTTCTCGGAACACCTTATACTTAGGACATAATCATTCCAAAAGGAAGCATTTCATCCGTGGTAGAGCTATTGAGGATGAGCTTAAGCACAGCTTAGAATAAACAGTACTTTTTGTGAAATTCCGCCGCGAAAGTATAATACATTCTCGTTGTGGAATTTGGGGCATTGATGGTCACTTGGAACCATGAATGGTCTAACAAACAAGCATCCTTCTCATAATCTGCGACGGTAAACATCATGATTGCGTATGAATCACTTGTTATGATGAAGTGGCTTACAATATGCAAACCTTGGTTAACAGGTTAGCGTTCAATGAGCAAGCATCCCTTCAAGTCCTTTCTCTCATTAAATGAAGTGGAAGTGCATGATGTTTGCTGCATTTCTCATTTCACTAATGTACAACCACACTCCCTTGTGTCATTTGATACCTGGACGCGGATGCAATCGTTCCTCTTTTCCAACATTCATAAGGCCTTTCTTTAAGTTTCTTCTCTTCAATAATCAAACGGTATTCATTCGAAGCAACATTCTATTACTAATCCGCTAGTAACGCTTGTATGCTACCAATTATCGGCAGGAAATAATCCTAGGGTGGTTCACTTCGAAGCAACGAATGTAGAGCATGCGTCTTAACAACTTACGACGATAAACGGCAAAAGGATGAGAGGAGCGATAATACAAGTGATCACTATACTTATGTATTGAGCGAACATTCCATACCGTCGCACTTGCTCTCGTAAACTCATCCTGTGTATTCAGCAACAAAGTTTAATTTTTAAGCTATATAATGCAAGATCGTTTTCAACCTAGAGACATCAGTTACATTCCATAAAATAGAAATTGCGCAAATGTGCAGAGTGTTGAATAGTCAAGCTTGCGGAAGGGGCGAACCTTAACTACATGTTATCTACCACGGATCCGAGGCGCTCACATCTATCACCGAAGAAGCATTGTTGTGTACTTTGTGCAGAATATGATCGCGAACCGTGAACATTTTGACAAACAATTTCCGACTGTGTGTATTCTTTACTTCAGTGGAAGAAGATATGGACAACCACTTGACATTCATTGCGATGCAAACAATAACTCTTGACAAATCAGCCGGAAATTGCGCAGAAAAAACCCTGGTTTATTGAAAGTCACTAATAACATTTCAGATGTGCAGTAGAATTCTCAAAAATTCTAGAATAAGAGTTTGTGATTTTGAAAGAGAGTCGCATATCGAAAAGAGCGACAAGGGATTAAAAATATTCAGTGCAATGATAATGCCAAAGCTCCATTGCAAATATAAGAAATAAGCGGGAAAAAGAAATAAAAAATAAAGAGATTAGCAAAAATTACTTCATTTTTTTAAAGTCGACCGAATGAGTGGAATCAAAATCTGTAGACATATTGAGAGAAAATCCCAGTTCCTCTTGCCAAGTTTTTTTCAAATTCTTTGCCTCTTGCTGAAAAAAATATCCATACAATTCCCCATCCGCGTTCACAGCAGCAATTCTAAAATGAACGAGCGATAAAGAAAGGAAAATTTTTTGATTGAAAAAAAATATTCAGGACTGAAGGCTACATACCCGAAATTTTGCATTATAACTATATGCAAATCATGTAAAAAGTGAACTGTTGAGATCGTTCAGCAAACAGTCACAGCGATCAAAATTTCCACCGAGCAAAAACAATTCTGGATGAGTGATTAGGAAATTTTTTAAATTTATATGAAACTGAGTAAGACAGTCACTAGAGTGAAAGAAAAAATATAGCACAATAACTTGGCATAAACGAGAGGGTATCTGGAAACTAAAAAAAGATCGTGACGATAAATCGCTCTCAGGCAACCTAACTTTAGACAAAGTCTCGCTAAATTATATTCTGTGTTGGAAATATGAGCATAAAATGATTACTTTTATACTCTTCGTGCATCATAACGAACGGGAGATATACAACTTTGATGACAATGCATCAAGAACGGCAGCTTTTCATCGAAATATTCAGCTAAGCTGCTCAAAATGTTCTTATCAACCACTCCGTGAAAATCCTTCACAAATCTCAGTTAATGAGAGTTATCTATAATGACTATCGATTGCAGCAAAAATTTTCTCCTCTACTAAAAATTTTTTGCTCCTCTCATTTTCTATCTATTTATTTCTTCTGGAATTTAACTCCATTCTTTCTTTCTAATTTTGGTTTCACTTCACTACATCATGAACGAGGAATAAAAGTACTGGAAAGAAAGGTCATAGAAAGAAAGCTTTGGTGATCGCTTTCAGCATACTGCATGCAATGAGGAAGAAACAGTTGACTTCTGCCCAAGAACTTTTGCAATTTTTTCAGGTGCTTGCGTTTTGTTTCAGAAATCCTCCTGGCTGGGTGTTGTATGCTATTTTTGCTAATAGCGATGGATGGGGAGAGAAGAATTCACCTATGCTTTCAATGCATTTCCGTTTGAAGGCGCTGAACCATCAGTTGGTGTATCAAGTGTTCTGCCGCAAGCTTACTTGAATGGCCGCAATTACTTCTGAGTGTTCCTCTACCTAGCACACATGAGCTTCTGCTCACAATTTGCGCTAAAAAATTTCCAATCTCCACAAAAGATCCTTCGAATCCGTTAAGCAGAATGCGCTACATTTTCGCATAACTCACTAGTTAGCGTACATGACCTTATTGTTAGTTCATGCAACGTGATTCACACTGCAACAAGCTGCCCTCATCGATTCACAGTGCCAGATATCCGCTGACTAAGATGCGTTGAATTTTGTGCTACTGGTCATATTTTGGTTATTGTGAGCATGATAAGGGCCAAGAATGTTTGTGTCATTAGCACATCCCATATTACAACGAACATTGCAAACGAACAACATATGTCCTCATTCATGATTTTTTCTTTTCCCCCAATTTTATCCCTTTTTCACAATTTTCAACGTTTATGCCTGAAATCAAGTTGTCATTGCAATTTTGAATTTCGGGCGCATCGCTCATTTTTGAAGCGACGCTGTTACCTTCATAGAAGTAGCGAACGACGGTTATTATTGATCGAGTACCAACCAGATAGAACTTGAAGTTGAGTGCGTTGAGTACCGCCGCGATGTTGTTTTTGACCTGATCACTGACGAATGACAGAAAGCCATGTCTAAGACTCTCCTTAATCCTTTCAGGTAGTACGCACACTTGCTCCGTGAAACGAGCCACCTCACATATCTTGAAATTCAGCACAAATTAAATTGAAAGGTTCCTTCAGTGGACTATTTGTCGGCTCAATAGGTTTGTGAGTTATTGTCAAGTAACGACAGTTTGACTGCATTAGCGTTCTCGCATGTGACTGATTGTCCTTCCCATCTAAACGCATTCTCTTGTCCCTCTGAATTGAAATGGAAGAGCAAGAGTTTGATCGTGACTATAGATTTTTTCGATAAACGTTTTCACAACTCACATGTTTCAGTTCCTTAATGAATTGACATCGGTAGTCGTTGCGGAAAATCACGAGACGATCACATGTGGTTGCTGCGTCTTCGAAAATGTTAATGCACTGAAATCAGGGATAACTTGTGCATCAAAACTTAAGCTCATTTTTGCGCTCCAGGTTTTTTGGATTGCTCAAGAAAAGCATTGCAGACATGAATAAATCGAAGATTTCTTCAGATAAAAATTTGTCTGAATTCAAGCAAATACTGTATGTGCAAAATGTGAAGCTTCTGAGTGAAAACCAGTCTTTTATTTGTTTTACTGAGTCGGATAACGGGATCATTCCTAAAATCTGCCAGAAATGAAGCCTCTGAGTATTTAGTGCTCCCTCCCCATCTCCCCTCAACTTACTTTCTTCGAGAAACATGAAATATTCACAATCTTGTCGAAATCCAAAGTTTCTTGGTAACCCTCAATAACACTGCATTTTTACGTGAACAACCTGCATTAATCAACAAATCAAGGGATATAATTTGCTAACAGAGCGACCGCTTATCGCACATTGAGAGCCGCGGCTATCCTGAGAGAGACCACCCTATCGGATCCATGAACGAATTTATCGCTAGTAACGTTTCAAATGCTATACGACGAACTGTTGTTGGTTTTACACATTGCAACGTGCACAGATTAAAGGAATGCTTGTGTATGCAAACTTCAAAAAATCTCGCATACATAGTAGTTAAAAAAAATTTAACACCAATGAATTTTAATGGCACAGACGTTAAGTATTTTCTTAGCAAAAGAAATACACTGATCTTAACAAGTAGAATCTCTGGATTCCTCCTTAGTTAGGTCCTACGGGTACTAGGACACTCTGACCCATCCTTCCTTTCCATCGCGTGGTCAGGTATGCCAAAACCTTTCTAAAGGGAATACGCTTTTTTAAATGCATGTCGCCGCTGTCGTTTGCTTTACGATTTCTCATCGAAATGCACAGCAATGAGTTATCTGTGATTTTCAGCTGTGATTGGGAACTACTCATTTTCATTCACACCACATGATCATCAAAGAAAATTTCCTCCAATCAGCCAATGAATGAAACATTTCCTTAAAGTTCTGAAATCTTCAATACATATAGGAAAAATTGCTCGAAGCAAGCAGCATAAGATAGGCGGATGAAGCAAAAACTCACGAAGTAATATGGTCCAACGAAGAAACGTTCGCAGCGTTGCTTTATAAGAAGGACTTGTTTCAAATAGTCTTTCGCTTGTCTGCCAAACCTGGTATGTAATACTTCTGTTAGGCCTACGCAGACGAATTCCTTCCCTGCCACCTCCTCCCCTATCATGAAGAGAAAGAAATTGCAGAGATGTGAGGGAAAAACACTTCAGTCCAAATGAACGAAGCCTTTTATAACTCATTTTTAACCAAAACCTGAAATGAGGTTAGGGTGAAGGCAAATTCTAGAGTACTTAGAAGAGAGGCGATGCAGATGCATGCCTCCCTTTAATCAAGGATTACGACGTTTCATATGTAGAAGCCTTGCATAAGCAGACTACGGCTCCTTTGCCCAGATGCATGCATGCGTGGGTCCGTCTGCCCGCCTTCTACTTTCACTCGCCAATTACTGAATCTGGAGCCATGAAACTTGACGAATTTAATGCGCACTATGCGGAGATCTGTAATAATCTACACCGTTACACACGCATAGGGAACGGTGTCGACCTCTAAAGAGGTCAGAGATCCGGATGTATTTCACGCTGATTCGTTCACAGAAAAGCGGATCCTTAATAGACTCCCGTAAGTCATTGAAGCGGCTGGCATATGGAGGGGCTATTCTCATATATAATTTTTTGTTGGCGCTTTGTTGAGTGGTGGCGGGTCAGCTGGATATAAGAACGCATATCGTGACACCTCTTTTAGCAATTTCCTTCTCTTTTTTTTCTACAGTAGTTTTCCACAGTAGGATGATCAGTTTCATACAAACAACCGAGCATCAACAATAAATCGGTGATCAACAATTAAAGGCACTTCTATCGCCCTCCCTTTCCGCCATCCTTGGCATGTCGCTAGAAACAAACAGCTATACTAAGGATTCAATGTAATCCCTTAACTCTTCAAGTAATATCTTCTCAGTTTGCTTCATGCAGTTTTTTTTCAGAGATTCAATCACTGATGATGCATTGCTTCACTATGATGCCAGTAATCTTCATTGAAAACACTATTTCAACACTTCTATCAAATGTGAGAAACAACGAGTGACTATGTAATATACGCTGCTCGGTCATTCTTAAAGAGCAAAGGGTGGTTAAAACGGTCATGGCTCAAACAGCCTTTTCTTAGATAGCACAATAACTGCAATAGACAGAGTAGCAACGAACCCGGCCACCATTGCCTGCAACTTCCGAAGCGTCCGAAGAAAAGTGAATAGGTACTTTGCAAAGTAGCGAACATGCGCTTTATATCCATCCAACGAGAACTAAAACATGTCGTCATTGAATTCGCACTGAGTAAACTGTGGGTGGCTTGTTTTCAGTGCAAAATAACTTTCGTGAGTAGGGAAGGTTTTATCTCTGCCCCGATTCTTCCTGTTCTCATGCTCTCTCGCCGTGAGTTCTGGTGAAATTTGATGACAAAATATCCCAAAAACACTTAGCGGATGAAGCACCCTTCCCCCAGCCCCGTTACAAATATTGAGAAAACCCTATCCAAGATTTTAAACTCCACCATAAAATTTAGTTCTCTCCCAGCTCGCCCTCTCTCATTCCTTCCGCCGTTTTGCGGGAGAAACGGTAAAAAATACCTTCTAAACCTGCTTTGAACTTACAGCTAGTCGCTGAAGCGCAAAACCACTCAGAAATAACGCATTTGATTGCATCATCATAGACAAAAAATTAATGATACCTTGTTTGACTGTTGGTTTGTCTCCTCGATGACCTGATTGCCGACTGTTACCACAGAGTCGCGTACACAGCCAACCGATTCGGCTAGTGACTCCAAATTTTTTGTTGTATTCATTGCAGGGATCTGAACAATCCCTTTCGTTCAAGGCGGCTCAAAAATTACAAACTAGATCCTTTTTTTTCAGTCTCATTTCCCTAGAATTTGGATCCCCATAAGCCTCAAAACCGAAAACGAGATATTTTCCAGCTACATAAAAATGTACGCCCATGCAATAATTCCAAAAGAGTTCCTCGAAAGAGAGATATTCATCTCAGTGAATAGGTTAGTATTCGTTATTTATTAGTAGCCTTGTTGAGATCTGATCTGTTGCAGTTTTTCGTAGCATCAAAGTGACGTCATTATTTTTCAAGGCGTTGTTCACTTGCTATCTTGTTTCTTCTAGAAACCTACAGGGACATTCAATGGATTCGTGCAACACTGCCCATGGCGTAATGCAAAAAGAGGAAGGGAAGGCGCCCATAACGGATGAAAATCTATGTGATAAAATATCACTCTGCGCGAAATCACTCGTTAAATTGAACAGTTGATAATAAAGAGCTAATTTTTCAAAGTTTCAGGAACGATGACAAAGAATTCATTCACTCTACCTGAAATGACCAACTTAAGATGAACAAAAGTAATATTGAGCGTAATTTGCTGGTGACAAGCGACGGCACGGCGATTAGCACAATCGCGCGAATCGACGGAAAGGCAATCATTAGTCCCATAGTGGCTTGCACAAATATACTAACGTATACACCGAGCCTACAATATCACCATGCAGAAAACGACAATACTGTGAATAACTGTTTAGATATATTCTACTGTAAACGCCCAAAGAACATATTCTAGTAGTACTGATCCACAAATCTCCTCTATGTAATGTGTTGAATGGAATGACTTAGCTATGTGGGTGCGGCACTAATTATGTTGATATCATCTGCTTCAGTGCGATCGACTCATCCAGAATAGGCATTGTGATGGCAATTTTCAACTTTTGAATTTCACTTGCTACATGCACAGATCGCATTCACTTCTTTTTGCTAAAGGATTATGCACTGAGATGCAACAATTCTTATGCAATAAACAACATTACAATTCCGAATACGGCGGATAAACAAGAACTCGCAACATATATGAAACATACCGACTCGGAAATGTTGCATATTTGATAGCGAGGGTAATGAAAAAGAATAGGCCAACACTTTCGCATATTATCACTGTTAAAACTATTCGCATCAGATCATTCTCCCTTCAATGAAAGCGATAACGGCAACAGTTAGTTATAAATATATAGCCCACTTGTGAATGTTACCCCGACACATCTCAGAACATCCTGCACAAATGATGTATCACAGAACACAAGCTACCTCGTCCAATTCCTGCGTTCCACTCTGCCGCTCTTTCCCTCTCTTCCTTCGAAAAAAATTTCGAGGGAACTTTCGCAATTCCAAACTTGGGAAAAATTTCAAGTGTGCTGGGGAAAGTCCCATGAAAAGTTCTCAGGGAAAATCCCATGAAAAGTTCTTGGGAAAAATTCCCAACTCCACAAACTCCAAAGTTCAAGCACATGAGCAGCATTTAACACGCACTAAAATTAAAAACCGTAATACACAAGAAATTTAGAAACCCAAATGGAACTTCAGGATGGTTGATCTAGAAATAAGAATTTCGTAGCGTCTTAGTTGGATAAAAACTTTGTAGTTTTTATTCAACTAAGACGCTAAAAAAAGAAGAATAATTTTTTGCTGGTCATCAAATCTTTAGTAGTCCGTCAGGATAAAGTTACTGAATATCAGTAACAGGCAAGAATCGAGATCGAATTTCAATCCCTTGGAAATTCATGTAGCAAAAAATTTACCCTTAAAACAAAGAAAAATTTGCATGCAAAATTTGGCTATAGAGAGATTGGTACAAAATCTTTCAGAAATTGAGACATGTGCCGTCATGTAATATATCCGGCAAATGTAATCGTTTGAATTGGATCTGTGCTAATTTTTATCGCATAGCTAGGCAACTATTCATAATAATAAAAGGTGATGCTATGCGTTTATTTTTTATTCTATCGAGCATAATAACAGACAGTCAACTATATACTCGCTTACAAAAGAGAACAATTTGATTCAAAATTTCTGTTCGTCTATTACGCTCGATGGAACTATTTCTTTCCTCTATCAGGAAAATATTTCTAGGCAGTTTATTTCTTTGGAATATTACCTTGTTCCATGATCGAACATTCTTTCGTAGGCATTAGAAGATGGCAATCTTGGATGCGGTCGCAGTGGTGGAAAAAATTTACCGATTTTCCTTCGAAAAACCACCCCTGAAAGAAATATCATCAAATGGCTGTCAACAAGCAATATAGTAAAATATGCATCGTGAAACGTCATTCGATGCTGTCAAATCGCCTCTTTCTCTTAACCCTCTTTAAAGAGGTGATTTTTTGGTAAGCGAACGGCTATCTTTTCTTAAGCAGAGGTGTTTCAAATCCAACACCGAGTCATAGAACATAGATGGATGTAATTTCCTGATTATGAACGAAAGTATGCAAGGAACTGTCATCGAGTGATATGCAAATATCGCACAAGTTACAATTTCAACACTTCAACGCGATAAAATTCGGAAGAAGCATTGGACGGGTTTCTAAAATTCAAAGAAATAGAATAGACTAAAACGGGAGAAATCGATGAAACGAGCGATTGAATAAAGGCGCTCACATTGGTCAATCAACAACGGTTCTCCAGCAACTGATCGTCTGCAATTTTCCGCAATGAACAAAAACTTCTGAAGTTTCGCCAATGCCTTGTTTCTTTGTCGGTAGAGGAGGGAGAAGGACATCGAGCAAACTGAAAACGAAGCGAATCAGTGAAGTAGGAAAAGTGATTAGACGATGGCGGATTTTCCCATATTGTTTTAAGCACCGATTATCTTTTCGCTGATGATGGAATGAGGTATCGAAACATCGAATAAACTCTTTCCTGCATTACATAATACAGTCGGTGCTTGATAACCAATGAAATGAATCAGTAAACATCGAAGGGTATAAGTGTCACTTTATTGAAGGTTTCTAATTAACATATTATATCGGCTACTCGAAGCCAGTTTCGGTTATAATTCCTTATTTGACGTGCGAGAACCATACGATAAGTGCGAAAACTCTAGCCACCAGCAATGCTCTAATTAACAAATCGCAAACATAGTTCCACGAAGTGAGCACCAAATTTGACGATCTGAAGGAAATAGAAGGAACATATAGGCAACCAACCACTTGCAGATATTCACGACAACAAAAGACTGAATATCAATCGAATAACAAATATGGGCCAGAAAAACTTTTAAATTTACAGAATTTACATGAAATTTTTTTCACAGAAAGCATAATTTTTACAGAATTATGAAAATATGCAAAACTGTTGATAAATAATCAATGGCGAGTGCCACGATAAAGCGGTTGAATAAAATTGCACTCGAAGAAACTGAAAAAGTCTGTCATAGAGGGTGGCAAGAATGAGCCTTTTGCGGTTGGGGCCTCAGACTGATCGGCTGGATAAATGCTGAGAAGGCTATTTTTGGAGAACCGTGAAGTTGTATTCACCGTTCAATCTAGTCGGCAGCCTCTGCAAAAGTTGCGGTGAAAATTCATTCGTTTAGATACGCATTCGACAAGTTTTAAATCTCTTTATAACTTGTGTGTTTATGAAGTTGAAGGTGTAAGAGAAAACGTTTTATTAGCGCATTTGTTCATGCCCACCTTCATATCCAGAAATTGGAATTGAACTAAGAGTAATAAAATTTGTTGTAACATATAATGATCTCGTGGAGGAACTTTCTAGTCGATTCATCAGCTTTATAATAACTTATAGACAATTCTTCTGTAGAAAATGAGGGCCTGGAATAGAAAACACTGACGTTTTTACCACTGATTTTACACTTAATTGAGCATTTCTCCAGCGAGGTTATATAAACAAACTTTCTACGGCATTACTTTATGGACATTACGTGTGGTGTGAGGTTATATGTCCCTTTCACTTCAATAACGATCGAATGAGACTTATTCTGCAAAATTTTTGAGGGGTTTACGAAGCAATATGAGGGGACGTAATATACCTCGCCAAAGGAGAATGGGACACAGTTCCCTTCTCGTACGGATGCCCCATGAAAATAAAAGACGAAATTATTGAAGGATTCGCCAAGCGTTAAGTGAACCTCAGCATACGAGGCTTTCCCAAGAGTTCACTGAGATTCGCATTTGAGAGTTCTCGAAACGTTAACTGCTGTGAGTAGTGTTACAGTAAAAGGAAATCAAGTCTTTTTTAAAGCAATGAAATAAAAGAACTTCGAGAATTTGTGGAGAGAAAACCACTAAGATTGAGCATGACGATCTAATACAACCTCGTTAATGGATGGATTCCACCTGTGTAAAATACCGCTCTCGAATTGTTAATTTGTGAACTTTAGCCAAAAGTTGAGTGCCCATAAACTGTTTGCACCATCCAGCAGCTGCACCACTTCTTTCGTTAATGTATAAGAATGACGCCTTCTGCTATTTCCCTTCCCCTTTGGCACCGGAATCCCGATACGATAACACCTTTAGGTAAACATTACCTTTTGAAAAAAATATACCATTCTACTCTTTGTGGTCATCAACTTCAGCATATTACGCTTTAGTGTTGTTTTCTTAGCAATTTATTCATATTTATATTATTTATCGCCACTCTGTGATGGCAGCAAGTGTTTGTTATGAGTACGTACTGAACTGTCCTATATCAAGAACGGAGCGACATAACCTACACTCATCTATACTTTACCTTTAGTGAGGTAAATGAACGAAGGGGAACTTCTCAATAGACTATAATATGAGATACGCTGACTGAGCAATTAAGCACTTTAAACGGAAACCATAACAATTTGTTCAGAGTTTTTGTTACGTTAACTTTTTGATTTCACTTCGACTCGTTGCGCTTGATCGACGGGATCCCGAGACTCACATAACGTCATTTCGAGTTCTGCCTTTTCGTTTCGAGACAAATAATTCCGATTCATGGTGAAGCGCCTTATTGTGCCACAATCCAAACAAGTCCGCACCATTTGTTTCTTTCTGTTCAACCTTAAAAGAGGCTTAAGATTTAAAAAAAAAAAAGAATTTGGAAGGAATCTGTGAAGAAGGGGAGGGGCTTTCGTTTTCAGCAACACAAAAAAATTTCAGCAGGGTTTGGATGAGATCGAGAATGTAGATAAACTGAAATTTGTAGATAAACTGAAAATGCAGATAAACATAAACTGAAATTATGGATGGAAGATATTCGAGAAGGAATTTAATAAAACGGGAAATGGTCTGAAATAGCATGCTAAGTGCGAAAAGATGGTCTGGGTATTAGGCAGTCTTGCGATCCTCATTCGTGTTCGAAAACGAATAAAGTATAGTAGTTTTCTGCTCTTATGAATGTATAAACCACCTGGAAGAAAGCATCGACTAAATCGTACCTTATTCTAATTGGATGATTACTGCTGTCGGGATTAGACACAAAAACACGTTTACACTTCGCACATAATGTACGTCCAATTTCCCTGTGGACTTTGATATGCTCCATAAGGCAAACATCCTTCATTTGTCTGATATATGTGGAGCCCAATTTACTCAACGCATCATCACGTTCAACGCCTGAAGATTTACAGCGATATCGCCGATTAGTGTCATGGTTTAGTGGATTTATTTGGCTCGACGCCCAGGCAATAATTAATAACGACCGCTATTAATATTATAGACGAATAAGGCAATAGATGAAAATATTTTTGTTTAGATCAATTCCAGATCAGTGATATCTTTCTATCACTCAATAACCTTTATTTGTACAAATTTGTACAATAAAATACATCACTGTAGAGTAATGTGGTAGGATTTTCGATTTTGACTGCGAAGTAAACTATAACATAGCATATCCAACTAGGAAATTCAGAACACTTTCTAGAGACTGCATCATATCAGAGGATATTTTTTAGTATTTTTGGAGGAAACGATTCTCCTAAAATTTGACTTCAAACTCAACCAGGTGAATCAACCAGGAATTTATTCTGTTTTAAGCATTGTTACATCTCTAAATTAAAGAAATAAATGAGGGAAAAGAAAACAACAAGTTCTTGCCATTTACCAACAAAATTTCAAAGTGCTGCAAAACAATGATATCATCATAATGCGATTAGTCATTTTTTCCGAAGTATTTTATCGATGTACTTCCCAAATTAAGTTTTTTTTACAACAATTCGATGTGTAAAATACATTGCGGAATTTGAAGACAATTACCGCTCAGAAATTTTATTGCAACGCATTAGGCAATTCCTCATCTATTAAATTCCGCTGCAAAATTGTACCACTGCATTCTAAAGCATTGTTTCCTCTCAAAGCAACTCATAGAACAGGAAAGAAAATTGTTTCATCAAGGTTTTTGTTATATTGCATTTTCTGATAGCACTATATTTCTTTGAATAGCTGGTGAAAACTCCTTTAAAGAAAGCAATAAAAACTACAAAAATTGCTGTTTAATTTGCTAATGCTTACTCTGCGAGAACAACAATTGCGCCGCATGATGAAGGAAATTGACACGTAGATGATTCTCGTTTGGTCTTGTTGAAACTGCTTTCTTTTCCGCTTTGCTCACCTTCGATTTCATTTTTTTGAAGATCAAATCTTGAACGATAAAAGATAGAATAAAGCGTAACAAACCATAAAGTCATCCAATATGATTAATGCGGGTGAGTGTTATTCGTTCTCTTTGGAAATGAATCGAATCTCATGAACGTAACAATCTTTATGTCTTTATATATGAACAAATAAAATCTCTTGCTAGAAAAGTGAAGTAAAATTAAAGCCTCTAACCGACAAGTTTACATCCTAAACTACTTCAGAGAAATACCGATTGGAATCACTCCTTATTAACTACAAGCAATGACTTAGCTAGATGCTTATAAATCTAACGCTCTGCAAAGTCAATAAAATGAATACTGCAGATGACTATTGCGTGGAAAGCAAATTCTTTCGGATATGCGAATTTGCGATTAGCAAAGAAAACGAGCGAAGTACTTGATTACAAATGCTTGAAGAAAGAGACGCTCGATAAAGGTTTTCGGAATATATGTAAAGGTGAAGAAATAATTTTGGACGGAATTTTCGGGAAGGATGAGATACCCTGGATGTGATCAAAACTGCAAAGAATTGGGGCCATGAACCTAGCTGCAACCTTTAAGGTGTTCACTGCCCCAGCACAAAACTAGTACAAGTCCAGTTGATTTGTTACTCTTAGGAATCGATTCTGCTAAGAACAGAAGAAATCCGAATTAAAAACACTTCCTTCAATATCGATTCATAGGCACATTTGAGTGTATCCTGTGAAGATATCGAGTTTGAATATGCGTGACTATTCGCATTGTCTGACTGTTAAGTAAGATTTGCTTTGTTGGGTTGTTATGAAAAACCTCGAGAAAAGGTTGTTGTATTGAGATGCTCATATCAAAATCAAGAGATTATCGGAATGCAGACGAACTTATCAATAGTTGCAGAAAAATACTCTAGTACCGCCTTATTCGTACAACAAGTAAATGAGATCGCTGACAAAAATGCGTGTAGGCACTTCGCGGATCTCTTTAAAGCTTACAAAGCACATCTTGAAGCTGCAATTGAATACTAAGAAATGCATTGTGAGTGGCTGGCCATGGCAGAATGCTGCTGCTTATGGCAGGCGAACATCTCTGCTCGAAAGTGATCCTGCCATCACCACAGTTATAACTACATTCTGGCGCATCGCTAAGAACGCTCTTTTGAAAGCGAATTTATGACGTCTATCTACATCGCCATTTCTCATCTTATCAGGATTGTCACAAATGGTAACTAAACGAGTGTCTCGTTTTCTTTGCTGAAATACGTTTCATTTTCTCAGTAATTGTGATAATTGTACTCAAAAATTTGCATCGCACATGAAAATTAATATACTTTTATAATTGCATTTGAAAATGCGCGGCGACTTCCTTCACTTGGAATGGGCGGAAAGGAAGCCGTAGAGATGGGGGGTGATTGTGGATTGGAAAAATTTTCGGCGTAAATAATAAGGTTCATATTGCACTTGCATGACCTCTTAGTGCTTCGACTCATGCTAAAACCTAACAGAAATGTAACACCACCGTATTCGATCGATCGTTTCAGCTTTCTTAGTCGTCACAAACATCAACTGCCATTTTATGTCTTCAGAAGGACAACGGTCACTATGTCAACTTATTCAAAACAAAGGTCTGCGATGTACTGAAACCAAGAGATCCAACTCGCGAGGTATCTAGTCACCACTTCCGCACTTGGTTATCAAGTATATTATGCAACAAACACATTTGAAGGGAAATATCCAAGCATAATGAAGTTTTTATCAGCAATATTAAAATCGACGGTGAACAAAAGTGTAGATACAGTACGAAAGACAACAAAACGCTACGATGCCAATATAAAACAACAAGTATATAACCAACAATAATATTGCTCGGCTCAAGCTACTACGGCAACACCTTATTGTCAAGAGGAATAGAGTGCCCCATAAATATTAGTCAGCTGGTGTGAACGATGATGCTACTGTTTGATGCAACCGCCACGATAAAACAACAAGATCTTCAAACCCTTTTTGCTTAGCAGTTCGCCCAATCAGCACTTCGTTGCCAATATTTCCTCCTCTCCCCCTCCATCCCTTCTTTTCAGACCTTTCTAAGTCCTATTCAATCACTTCGAAATCCGTTTTTCAATTTTCTCCAGTAGAACTTCAATTTGCGCATTCAACTTCGGCTGTCCTTTTCTATTCCTCTTCAACAAAGCCTTATCCATTTTGCGCTTAGTTGATAAATAGCTCTGTAGCGCCTTCTCTCGACTTTCTCTTTCTGCTCTCCGCCTCTCAGCTTCCGCCTTCCTTTCTGCTTGAATTCGTTCGTAGGCAAGACAAGCACGCTCATATGTGTGCAAGCGTCGCTTCTTCCTTGAAGTATATGCAAACATTAAAAAAAATCATATATATATATATATATATATATATATATATATATATATATATAAAATTAAGTTGTAATTAAGATCAATCGATTAAGTTGTAATTAAGATCAATCGAAACAATATGGTACGATGGCTTGTACCTATGCAATTAGAAATAAATAGTGGCATAGCATCTCCCACAGATTGCCCTTTAACAGCAAAAAATATCGCAGTAAGTATGGTCATATGCGTTGAGTGTGACTTTTTTCACCCAGGTGTAATATTTCATGGCCTAAACAAACACATCCCTCCCATCCTTCCATTCCATTACTCAACTGATTAACAGTACTAACACAAACCTTTAGAAGGACCGCACCGAATATCGGGAAGAAATGGGGTAGTATTATAAAAAAGAAAAATGGAGGCAACACGCAGTTCTGGGAAAGAAATTAAATCAAACTTGAGCAAAGATTTGCAGGCAGACACATACAAGAACGTAGGTACCCATAACTTGCAAAGGTGAGATGACCTTTGCTTAGTTTGCAAAAAAAGAAAGACGCAAAAATTTCAAGTGTTTAACAATCACACATAAATCTGACGCCTCAGATAACCATATAAAATCAGCCATCTGCCTGAAACTGTGAGTGGGCAGGCCTAATTCTGGCATACTTAGACTTATAGTGCTCAGTCGACTACGTATTAACATGCCAACTTCTAGAAATTAATAGTGATTAATAATGGAAGGCGTCATTAGAAGGGATGAAAGTGATAAGGTCATTTGGGTTATTGTGATGCTGTCGAACCTCTTGTTTGAATCGCCGCAAAGAAGGGCACAAATCACAAACATTCCTAACTTCTGGCCACTCATTCTCTTCAATTCGTCATTTACTGAAACCACGAGGACAGCCTTATTTCGTTTTTTGTCTTCTACATGTAAAGGTTACGTCTGCAATGCAAAACGACCTATTGATAGCACCTGCATGACTTACATCGTTCTACCTGTATCATTTGATTAATATTTTTGGCAGTTTTCGCGCAAATGGATGATAACAAATAAAAACCAGACCAAACAGGTATCACAGTGATGCAATCATGCGAGCGGAAATTCATGCCACGTCAACAGCACACCGACTCATTTATCCATCAGTGTGAATTCGATTTGGTGCCAACGTGAGCAATCTTCAGCAGTTTTTGAGATTGGGTGGTGTGATCAGGGAAACTGCAAATACGCATATGATACTAGCTCACCTGGCATGCTCTTCTGCTTATTGTATACTTGGACAACCAGCTGACCTTGCACGATATACTGCGAGAGTGTGTGTCGGACCAGTCCCCTAGTTTTACCTCAATTGGCATGCTTTACACTTCCTTTAAAAGTCAACAAAAACGAAACCTTTGTGGTGCTTCTGAAGTAGAAGGATCTTGCTCAAACTTCGGAATTTTCCCTGAATAGTCGATTTCCACCGTTACATCCTTCTTATTTTCTCCCTTTCTCCGCTTGCACCTCGTCGAAGTGACAACTGAGTCCGCCATTCCCAAATGTAAACAATCGAGTACCTTAAACGATGATTGTGGCAGCATTTGTGAAAAAATGGAGGATGTTCAGTAAGGCGTAGTAGAGTGTACGCTGACGATGCGACCAAACGCCTCTCACTGGGAGTTTTCCATCCGATTCCCTCTCGTCACTTTTGGCAGCAAACTTTTAACAATTCCGTTTCTTGGTCGTATGATGTTCGAGAGACAGCGTGTTATGTGGGGTTCCGCTGAAGCGGAATAAAGCAGAGCTTTTGGGTCTCGGATTCGTGAAACATTAGCGTCAGCTGTGGGATTCTACAGAAAAAGCTGGAAGTGAACAACGAATTCTATGCCATCTCCCGGTTACCACCGTTTCCTGCATCCCTCTCCTACGAACTTATAAGTAAGGTGGCTTGATCAATACGCGAGGATGGAAGAAGGCTGACAATGAACACTGAAATCAAACAACGACTCTCAAATTTTTCACCCGATGTGACTGCCAACTTCATATTTGCTCTTGAAATTGAAGTCATATCCATTATTCACCGTTACTCTGTCACTGCCTCTCATACAACGTTTTTGAGTGCATATTCGGCATACTGTGCATTCATTACGCCAAACTAAATCTGTGTCCCAACGACAGGCCTAAATGTGATGGAGATGATGGAGCATAATGGCCAACACAGCATTCAGATGGGAAGATTAGATTCCTAAGATGGAAACAATGGAACTTTAAATACAAATATGAGGACATTGTTCAAGGGACCCATAAGTCACCTTCACTTATTCTTATTCCTTTTTAAACGCACAACTTCCGGTGAAGACTCAACCCCTCAACACTCATAAGGAATGATGAAGATCAAACTTCAAAACGACTTAACCCCTACGCTTCATTTAACTGTCCAGGGATCTACCTGCCCAGCTCTCTTACCTTGCCTATCTGCGCAGATATTCGGATGCCCAGAGGTCACTTGATCCAAGGTCGTCTTTTGAGTACGCCTAGCTCGATCGCTGTTTTCTTAAATCTGATGGGGGTCTGATCCCATACACAGAACTTCGCTGTCAGGTCTGAAAGTCCAACCTGCCCTGGGTTCCTTAAGGGTTCCACCTCCTTTCGCGACCTCTTCAACTAATGAGCAGCCGCTGTCGACCTCACACGGTAATGCTCGCCAAGTGATGCGTTGGCGCTCACTCTGTTAGATTGCGCATAGCTTGAATTGTTAACGCAAAATGCCATGTTTTACCCACCAGCTCATATTTTACCTTAACTTACGGGAACTTGAAAGTACAAAGGAAGGCAGAATGCGTTCTTTAGTGCTAATTTCAGACTACAATGAAAAACGCAGTAGCTAACGTTATAACACGAATGCATCATGTAAATCAACCCTGAACATTCAAGACTTTGTTCCCTCACAGCATTCCTATATACCAAGAGAACAAAATTAGCGGGAAGTACATTAAATATGAAACACATGGCAGACGATACACTTATCGAACATTGGACATCGTTCATAGAAAGAGAAGAAAAATACTACAACGACCATAACTATAAAAAGGAATAAAAAATATTTCTATACGTTTTGGCTTTATTGCAATCACGACTGTATTATCATCCTCACAGTTGACCAATTACAGCAACAGCAATGGGCATTGCTGATGCTATTCCCTCATGATGAGAGATCGGTGTTATCGATTCGTTTATTGCATATGATGTGAGACTTGCTGAAATGAAGTGGGAAGGATTTCCGAACTATAATTCCGAAGATCCTCTTTACTTCACCTCTTCCCTCCTCCTGCATTCCCACTCGTTAAGAAAGTTGCTTAGGTGGTCCGATTAGGTGGTAGTTTCAACAAACTGGCAACTTGATGGTGACACCCTTTTGCAGTGCTTATACAACCAATATGTTGAGCATTGCATTTTTTTTTTTTTTTTTTGCATATATTGCCGCATAAGTTTCAATTTGGCTCACCGTTGCTGTTTTGCATTTACATAGGCGGTTTATGTGAAAGTGCAATTCAACAACTGAGGTCAGCGCTATTGTAGTGTGATCGCTTGCATGTGGTTGGTATTAGTTGTTCTCCTTTGGTGTGATGGGGGAAACCAAAGATTGTTTTTTGTTAGGACCTCATGCCGTTGCGTGTTATCTGTCTAATATTGTACGGAAGTTTTTATTCAGAAACATGTTAGAACGACCTCATGTCGTTGTGTGTGTCCCTGAATCTATTTGCCAATATCCTGTTTACCAGCAACCGAATCTATTCTAAGAAACGTAGTGGTGTAATCTTCACTAAGGTAGCAACGAACTTCAGCTTCCGGAATTTGCGATATCTGTTGGTTCCAGATGTTCCTTTGTTTAGGTTTGCGTGTATGTTTCGGGATCATGCCAGAATTGAAGTTTCAGAATCTCAATTCTTCCAAATTTTCTCATTGCGGTTTTTAGAAAATCTATTTGGTTATGTCTTCGATTTATACCGTGATATGCTTTCAGGAGATTAATTATGCTCCATTTATGAATTTTTAGCATCAGCAATTCAATGAAATTTCTATCATTTATTTTTACTAGGAGATTGGAGATGACGTAAGATTAGCTAGCGTCAAAAAAGAAAATGAATTTTTAGTCCCATGATGGTGAGTTTACAAAAAGCGCATATTGTGCCTGGTTACTGGTATCACTTTCCATTTGTTTGATGATCGTCGCTATGCTTCTGCATTGTGTCGCGTGTATCGTTTAATCTGAGGTCGTTGCGGTATTGTTGAGTGCAGTAGATAGATAATTTTCCTTCAAATTTTTTGATGAATAGACGGTTTGCTTGTTGGAGAATATAATTCCTGACAGCTGTAATAACTGCAAATTTTTGAATATTATTTTATCTTAATGGATATTAAAAGTCGTATGATAAAATTCTTTTGTGAATGTTGTTATCACTCGTTATCAAGGAATCGTTATCACCTCACTTTTGAAAAGATGAGAGGGTGTTAATGCAATTTGCTCGTTTGTTAGTCGAGACATGTTCAATACCTCTTCCTCTTTCTTTTATTATAGTTCTTTATGTTATCGTTGTTCCAATGTTGATTTCCGTTTGCAATTATGCACTCGGGAACCCTTAAAATTTTTTGGAATCCGATCATTTCTTTCGTTTTTTTATTCATTATCTTTACCCAGGTGTCATCAATTTTACCCATTATCAATGGCGTGCTATTCAATCGTAAAGGCATTTTGATTTTTAAGGAGAGGGGAGAAGCTGCTAATTTTCAAGAGTGCTCCTCGCTTCAAATTGATACGGCCTTTTCCATTTGTAGCACATGAAGGTTGTGATTATAACTGCACTTTACCATATCTACTTATACTTGACGCGTTGAGATTGTCTGCTGAAAGCTGTGCTAGCTAGCCATAAAATTTTGATGACTAAAAAAAGCTAATCGAATCTTTCCACTGCATATCTCTTTATCTTCCTCCACCATATCGACCTCCGTATATTTGAAATTAATACTTCCTTGTTGAAAAAATATCTATTCGAGCCATATTGCATTTTCAAAGCATTTGTGAAGTTGGTTAATCACTCGTTGACGATGATGTATCTGGTGGTCGCTTATTTCAATGAGCCTTGCAATCTCCTTCATTTCAGAATCCAGTATGACACCTCACAAAAGGGATGATGAGGTTAAAGTCGAGCGACGCACTACCGAGTCGACAAAAGATAAAAGTGGCAAAACACATTGTGCCAGTAATGTGCACTCGAATCTACCTGTGAACAGAGTTAGTGCTTTTCCAGTTTTTATAAGGATGTGGGATATTCGCTATCACCGAGTAAATCTCAATGATCCCTGTGAGGCATATTCAACAGAGATCTTGTATTGACCCTTTCAACTTTCGTGAATCGATATCTCGTCTTTTACAAAAGAATGATTTAAAAATTTTGTTGCTTTGAAAGGAAAACATTGTGCTATATATTGTGCCTTATTTGAGGTAGTTGTACATCCTTTGGTGCTGTTATCGGTTGTCGATCACTTCAATCGGGTAAGCAAAACTCAGAATGTGAAACGTGTCGTCGGTGTGCTTCTTGGTAGTATGAAACCGGATCGCACACTGGATATTGCAAACAGTTTTGCTGGTTCGTTGCTTTCATTTTTAACTGCTGATGGAAGTAAACAAAGTGGGCGAAAAGAATCAACAGCGTCTTTTCAGCGGAAGAAAAATTCTAAAATAATGCTGTTGAAGAAAATTTCTTTCCAATGAATTTTTGCTCTTTAAGGAAGTTACTGCTTAGCATTCTCGTTTTGTGATTCAAATCGTCGCGTTGATCATATTTCAGCTTTCACTCATATAAATGCTTTTTGGAAAACATCGTTGTGTAGATGGATGTAGAACTGCACGTTTTATGAGGTGATATAATGCATATTATATCTTTTATAACGATGGGCTTATGAAATCAGTGGAAGGGGAGATTGGTCGCGTTTAGAAGGCTAACGTCCATGTACAGCATAATACATCTATGGGAAATTATTATTGAAGAAACCATGATTTCAGTTCCATTCGACGAAGACGATAAGGACAAGAGGACATGGTTCTTAGATATGGATTATTTGGAGAGCATGTATGGAATGTTCCACAAGGTTGCATTTTATTGCTTTTATATTAGTTTTACAGATATTTCATATTACCTCAGGGGAAACTCGCTGTAAAAAAAATCTATTTGTTTAAACTCTTGGGGAGAGGGTAGTGCACCTCCTTGTTAGGGTCTTGAATTTCCTTTATAGAATTTAAGTGGAAAGTCTTGTTTAAAAAAATTGATATGCTTTTGTTGTTAACTGAGAGGAGTTTTTAGAAAGAATAACCCCTCACTCGACACCTATAAAGTCCTTTTACTTGATTGCCCTCTATTCCGATCTCACTTCTTGGAGATTCTTTGAATCACGAAATCTTGTTGTTAAATAGACGCATTTAAACGTTCTCAATGCTCATAATCTTATATTGTCAGCAAAAGTTATGTCTGAAATAGTTGACTACGGTGCAGTTATTTGTGGAATGGTGAAGGAAGAGAGAGGAGGATCATGAAAGAGAAGCTTGGTCAAGGAGGGATGTAGGATGGGGACGAAGTGGGGAGAGGTAGGGAAGATTCTTGCAGAAGAAACTATATGGCATCTAATGGCAGACTAAAAAGTGTGCAAGAGTGGAACGCAATACTGGGTATTTCACTATTGAATTAGAGGGGTAGTAAATAGAACAATTTGTTTTTCAATTTTCGTCATTTTGAGAAGAAGCTTTATGCATTGGGATTCTTGTAATATCTCTTCGTGCAAAGCGTTAAACCTTCGAGTGTTTCTAGTGTAACTATTTGTGAGAGGAGTGCTAAAAGCATTTATATGTATGATGCCGTTGTTCAATCTTCTAACCAAAGGTGATCGAGGAAATCAGAAGCACCACTCTTTCCTCATACTACCTAAAGTTGGACTTACCCAGGTGATGGGAGTTTCCATTTATTTCGATGCGGATTCGCGTGGAACACCGCAGTGCGCATTTGATATTTTCTTATAATTTCTGTCATCTACTTTCTTCCCACATGTGGACCAATTTATGTAGGTGCGTTTGCTGAGCTAGTTGCGATAAGCGTGGCGGCTTTTCTAATAGAAACGTCAGTTAACTATTGAATGATATATTTGTTTTTGTTATGAAAAGCTAGTTGCTTAATTGTTGTGCATTGAGACATTTGTTTGAAGTGAACTTCCTCTGAAAATAAAAAATAAGTTTATGAATGTTCAGGTGGCTGCTCGTGAGCGCATTGTTGGATGGTATCACACTGGACCTAAGCTTTGTCAGGTAACATCTCTTGCATTTGCTTCAAAACGATGCGATTGTTATTGCTAAACCCAATTTTATGGATACACAGCCGGACAGATATCTGCGAAGGATGGTAGAAGCGGGAAAGTAAGAAGCTCTAGAAAGCTTAATTTAGCTCTATGATAGATGAGCTGAGAAAACTATTCCATCAGGCATTGTGTGAGCACTACTATGAGTTCAGTGCTTGAAGTTCCTCGCGCCCATGGCACAGCACAGAACAGCAATATTCCAAATCTTGGTGTTTACAATGCTCCTCGTGCTCGCAAATTTACTTTTCCTTTTTGAGTAACTTCTCGGAGTATGATTTCAATATTGAAGCGGCTGGATGTTAGTTGATTTTGCTATCATTATTATTTTTCATGGCTTGGCAGCAAATGTTAGAAGGAAGGAAAGGGGGAGGAGTCCTGTAATTGTATTACTCATCAGGAGGAAGGCAGTAATATTTGGCTTTGACATGCTATCTCATTTCCATTTTGAGGTAGAGTTATGGTTGCCTAATCGGAAGTGGATGTTCAATAAGATCTAGGACTTCTTCTTAACTAACCCATTTGATGGAAGATTCTCCTGAGGTGCAGAATCCGTTGTTCTTAGAGGGGTGAGGAAAGAGGTCTGAGGGACTGCTCTTTTGCGACCTTGCGATGAAACTGTTCGAAATCTCGGAAAGGGAATGGGGACCCGAATTTTAAAGTCAACCATCTGCGAATACCTGAAACAAGCTTTCGTAGTTGTTTAGAAATTTTATCTCATCGGCTGCTTTGCGGGTTGATAACTGTACAACTGCTAACACTCATTTGAGTGAAATTGTTAAGTTCCTTTTCATCATATAACCTCATCGATAAATATTTCTGAAGTTCATAATTTGTATACTGGTTATTCTTTTAACTACGCTGTAAATAAACTATAAAATGACGAGCTACATGGGTTGTTAACCTAATATACGCTGCCTCCAAAACCAAAGGTGTGTATTAGCATGGAACCAAGCACTTGTGGTAGCAAGTCACGAGCAAGGAATTCGAGCGCAGGTGCAAGTTGGCTTGATGGAAACGCGATATGTTGTTGTGTGGGTTGTACTTGGTTCAATTTCGCGTGGTGATTGATCTGAGTTGTGTTGGGTGGAGGAGTGTGATTGATGCAACGGGTGCACTGGGCGCTGATGCTGATGAATGATAAGGCCCGTACTGACTCCGGTTTTCGTACTTTGCAGAGTTGTGCGCACCGGGTAGGGGAGGTTGGCAATTTCCACATCGATTACCTAATCAGAAGACTAGATGTTGTTTGGCTAGTCGTGCACTGCTACTATTAATTCGCTTTCAGAATTATCCATTCGTTAGCTTATAATATCAGTCTACTAAGTGGCTGCTTTAAAAAAAGGTGTTAATATGTCTATTGCTTGAATGAGTTTGGTTAATGAGGTTATTTAGGAATTCGGATTCAAACGGAAAATATTTGCAACTATATAAATGAAAACAACGAGCTTTTCACAAGTCATTGTCATAGTGATTAGTTGTGTGTTTAGAATGATATCGTGATAAATGAGCAGCTGAAACGTTTCACAATGAATCCAGTTTTGGTGGTGATCGAAGCCGAACCCAAAGACCTTGGTCTTCCAACTGAGGCCTACATCGAGGTCCAGGAAGTGCATGACGTAAGCTTTTGACAGAGAATAGTAGACTCCTCTTGCTTTGTGCTTTTTTTAATAGTTGATGTGAATTGGCTTTAAAAAATATGAAGTCGAAGCTGTTTCGCGTTCATTTGTCCACAGCTTAAGTAGGAACTAGTGCAACAATATGATTCACTTTCGAATACTGAGTTCAGTTGAATTGAATTAGTTCGCTAGAAATATAAGACGATCGCACTTATCACTTGCAATAACGATTTTCTACAATGCAGAGGATACGAATGACAAATATAGGATTCATTTCGGCCGGTCTGAACCTTTACTGGAAAGAACATAGGTTCGGCTGCTATATAGTGCACTACCTAGTGCTTACACAAAAATCCCACGTCAGGTATTAGCCGGAACGGAGTTCGAGAAGTGGACTGAACTTGAACTCTATGAGCTGCAGTTAAGGGTTTTAATTGTTCAGTCACATGGCACCACTTTTAGCCATAAATGGAATGCCCTTGTTCACCTCACGATCAGTGCAAGATCATTGATTATCGAAGTGAAGTTTCTGGATATATATCACATTTGACGTTGTGTAAAGTAATTAAAAATTGTAGAAGGTGCTTATTAGAATATAGTTTTTGCAAGAATTTTTTGAATTTTAGATTGACTTTGGTGAAAGATTGGGGAAGGGAGATGCGCACTAACTTGAGGGGTTCAATCGTTCGAGTGAAGTTTAGAAAACTTGCACGACATTAGCGGGGTAGAAGGGTGATGGCCAGTGTTGTCTACAGCTGCTATATTTCTTCTACTGGAATGAAAGGTGAACTACGTTCAGGATGGCACGCCTCCGATCAAAACTTTCGAGCATGTGCCTAGTGAAATCGGTGCAGAAGAAGCCGAAGAAGTTGGCGTTGAGCATCTCTTGAGGTATGGCTTTTGATACATTTTTGGATTGAACATTTTATTTGTGTTGTGAAATGAGGTGTATTTCGAACGCTGACAATGTTATTGCAATCCAGTACGAATTCCCCCCTCTTTCACCCCGCCCAACCACCCTTCCAAACCTGCGTGCAAGAAAAAGTGCTGTCATGAAAATGTTGGATGATAAGCGGCAAATTTGGGGCAAATCGCCTGAAAACGCGTATTGTACTGCTGGAGAAATCTCGGCCAACAGCAGACATTGGCTAACCTTGGATATTTCCTAAGAGACAATTTTACATGTCAGCACATGTTCGATGTTGACCAGTGCAATATTTACTAAATATTGCATATCATTTTATCACTCTCAGCTCATTTATCTTATTTCTCTTATTCATGTTAATAGGAAGAGTGCTTATTATGGAATGTTTTTGCTTGTCCAGACTTTTGGCAGTTTGTCTACCATATGTTTATATGAAAACTTTTTTTTTTTGAATATCAGAGGGGCGGAGGACGAAGATGATTCTTAATTGTTATCTTTGCACTTGTGTGCGAGCAGCTGTAAAAAAATTAATTTTTCAGGAAATTTTAATTCGATTCTCGAGAGTAAATGCATCCGATGGGGCTTGCTCTGAAACGCTCAAAAATGCATTTGTTCCCTTCCCTGTGGTTGTGAATCATGTCCAACATAAAAGATCCTCCCTGCCGAGAATTCTGCATGTGGCCAATATTGTCTTACTATAGCTTGCGCCGACCATGGGAAGCATAATACACCATCATGTGAAGTAGAGATTGCCCCTCATATTTGTGACAGCTACGAGGCTCCCTTGCATATTTCTTTACTATTGGTTCATTCAGTCGTATTAAAACGACGAACTCTGACATCTTTGAGAATCGTATTTCCTGGGATGATTAAATTGGTTTGTTTTGTGGTAACCTTTTTCTTGAAAATAAAACTTTTTGCTTTGAAGGTCGCCGAAAATTACTCAGATCAAGATGCTTGCTATGTTCATTCTTCAGTCGTGGTTGGGAGTTGGGCGGTTCCGCATGAATGTTGCAACAACTATTGGGTATCAGCGATTCTGTTCACTTTCGGATTGAACCAACAACCAGTTGCGTTTTGATGCTTTAAATGAAGGTAATGATTATTTGAAGGGACATAAAGGATCAGACGGCAGGCACATTGTCACAGCGAATAACTGACCAGTTGATGGGCCTTCGTGGTCTGCATGGACAGTTGCTCGAGATACAGGCATATTTGAAGGAGGTCGCCGAAGGAAAACTCCCTATCAACCATGCGGTCATCTATTACATCCAGGTAAAGACTAATTCATGTCCTTGCATTCTGGGAGCAATTGCCCTCACCCTTAACAAAGTTGTTGTTCGCAACCAGTGATGACGAGTCTGTGATAACTCTGTGCTTAAACCGGAAGAATAGGCTTTTGCGGCCGGCCCGTTTTCTTGGTTTTTTCGTAATCGAAACGTAAGCTCAGTTCAGATCGAGAGGAAAAGTTCCAAAGTTTTCTTTATGAACACGAATAAACGGTAAACTTGTTCTTTGAAAATTCTGTGCGCCAGCACCAAGTTGTGGCATTCGTCCCTCTCAGCAGTTGTGGGGCAGCATAAGTAAGGGATACAAGAGTGATGTTTGCGGGTCATCGAACGAGGATGGCTGAAGCTGAAGCCAACAGACGTTTAACAACACGAAACATTCTGCTGTTCAAGTGTAGGCTTCGATGTAATATGGGTATTATGTTGGAACTTTCTCGCTAAGGGAAATTTGCTAACGTTAAGAAATCTTTGTGTCTTTGTCCGACTTTTTTCAGCTCTCGATCGTCGGCGCTGATATAATGTGCCTTAAAATCACCGCAAGTGGCTATCTAACTTTTATTCAAAAAAGGCCTACCACACCCTGACTATCATCAAGAAAGCCCAGGCGATAATTTGATGCGATGCCTTTCACTAAAATAAATAATTGCGGTCTTTTTCTTTGCCCCGCCCATTTTAAAGGGGAGGTAACATTTTGTCTTGAATTGACTTTTGGACAAGATTAGGATTTGAAGAGTCTTGTAATCCCTTTAGCCCTACCAAGATATCAGCACTTGCGATATTCCGAGTCGCTCAGATTCTAGGCGCAGGATATCACTGGCTTACGAGAAGTACTGAATTTGTTGCTGCATGAGTTTCGATTGAGTCGGTGTCGATGATTGAGTCATTAGTAATCTCTTTATTCAGGAAGTGTTGAATCTGTTGCCGGATGTGACATCGCCGCAGTTTGTTGAGGCGCATAATGTGCAAACAAACGATGAATTGATGTGTGTCTATATGGGATCACTTGTGCGCACCGTTATCGCATTGCATAATCTCATTGATAATAAGGTGAGTTTTCAAATAAGCCATTTCGTCTGCAGGTCTTTGCGTAAATGTGGAAGAATAGAACCCGGACGGTTGTGCTTAAATCTTTATTGAGATCTGTGTAAAGCAACCTGCTCTGGGGACCTTTGACCTTTCATGTTTTCTCAATGCCGTTTGGGAGCCATTTGGCTCACAGGGCAACACCTTCCACCCAGCGGATTTCTGAACTCATTAGGTAAATCGTTTACAGCGGATGCCATTGAGGTTCAAGGATCGCCCAGAAGCTTGAATGAAAGGTCTTCTTATTCGCTGGGGTGCTGAGTTTCGGATAGCTGAGCAACACGGCAACCTCTTGTTACTTCGTATCTGCGCGCACGAGGTTCTGGCACTTTCTCGTTCGGATCTAGTGGCTATTGTGGGCCTTTGACAGAGTGGCACTTTTAACTTCATAATTCCCGGCTTAGGCAGAACATCTTTCAGCTTTGGGTTTTAAGCAAATCCGTCGTTGAAGCAGTGCCAAGATGAAGTTAGTGCAAATAGGTTTTGATACCTTCGATTCAGTTTCCCTCCTGTTCGTGAGCAGAGTGTGATACTACTACACCATCCTCTCCGCAGTGTCACACTGCTTCTTTCCCTCCACATATTTGCCGCCGTTCATTTCGAACGACAACTTTTTGTTCTCTTTAGCTTTGTTTGATTTTACATGCTAGTTATCACTATAGTTGAGCCGCTGATTGTTACAAAAAATGAAGCCAGTAGTGGTTTTGCATGATCTCTCTTTTTATTTCAGCTATCATTACAAAAAGCGGAGAAGGACAAGGAGAAAGGTGATGCAGCGATAAAGAAGGAAGACAAGAAGGAGGATAAGAAGGAAGTCAAAGAGGAGAAGGAAAAGAAGGCGGCCAAGAAATAATGTTGATTATGTGAACAAACTTAATTTACTCTGACGTTCTGTATATTTGGTCGTTATGTTGGATAATATTTGCTGCCCAATAAAAAGGGGGTTTGCAGTTTTTAGAGGTATAATGAAATGGCTGTTGTTCTTTGAGGGGAATAGGAAAAGGAGGCGATGGCAAAAGCATTCGCTGCATTCTCGGAGTTGGTTTAGCCAAAGTTCATGTTACCTGCCATCAGGGATCTTGCCTTATTCCATTGAGCTTTTAATAGTATTACTGACTTCATTTTCTGTTCGACGAGTTCTGTAATTTCAGTTTTAAGCAATACTGAACGAAAGATTTACATCGATTTCAAAGTATATTAGTTGAAACGCTTCATATCGGTCACTGCTTTGTGATGTGATAGACTTTTAAGTGAACTTATCATAGAAAACACTTATAAGCCTCATTTAATGGAATTCTGAGAATTCTATTGTTGAAAATGCTATCATTTATTGTTTTATAGTGTTAATTAAGATGGGCGATTTGTTTGCATTGCTAACAACTGAAAAGTATCACCATGAATGTGAACGCATAAACACAACGATGATATTTGCTCGTTTGATGTTCTGAGATGATATTTCTTCAGACTAAATTTTGCTTTTATTGCTTCAAAAATGTGCTTTGATATCAGCCATTAGTGCAGTATGTTTTATTTATTTCAAAATCACTTCCTTTCCTCTTCTCCAATTCAAATTCTGATGAAAAATGGTTTTCCTGAAATTCGTTGAAGAGGTAGAATTAAAAAGTTTCAATTGCGAAGTTAGCGGGTGTTTAGAAAACGGCTATGGAATAACTTGTGGTCGTGGATGCTTATATGTGGTAGGGTGAGTCTTTACTTCGTTCATATTCAAAGATCATTAAGCGCATAGGCGTCCGACATCGTTACGATCAGCCGATTGACGTGTTTGATGTGGCTGTTGATAATATTTCGATATGTTGATGCTTTTTTATTTTATTTGCGCTCTAATGTGCTCGCATCCTTAAATTTGAAAATAAAAAGCTCTTGAAAGGACGTTTTCGTATGGATTTATTGCTCCTTCAATGTTGACTTCACGTTGCGAAGCTGACGTTACTTTCAGGTGTGGTTCGCTTTGACTGTGGCAATGAATCTGTTTTGTTTTGAATGGGCAGCTGATATATTGGAAGGGTGATGTGAGTTGTTGTTATGCTAATATTCGATTATTTCCGTCATCAGACACTTCCGCCGCAAATTTTACCTCCCGACCATGAGCGCTGTGTGGGAGCGAGTTCTCTTATCGTGAAAGGAGGATTAGGCGATTAGTTGCATTTTGTTACCATGAAGCTAGATACTTGACACGGAACAATTATTATTGTGGTACGGGGCTCAATTCTTGATGGGGATTTTATCAGTAAATTCACTCTCCGTTAGTGCTTCATAAAGCTTAACTGTTAAGGTGCTTTCTTCAGGAAAAAAGATCGGCTTTCAACGTTGGTAAATTTGCGGTTTCTGTACCTATAAGTGGTAATTTCTTGCTGAAAATCGTGGCTCTTGATCTTTTCTCATTAAGCTGAGGATGTTGGAAAGTGTACCTTTATTGCTCACTAACCGTAACAAGCCAAAGGAATTCTGACAGTTTCAACCACTTTCATTGATAACATTGTCTTGATAGGAAGAGAGGAGAAATGCTTTCAACCTTTATAAAATCCTATCCGCTTACCTAATAGACAGACTCAACGACTGTTAAAAGTCGGTTGAAAATATTCACTGTCAGCTTTTGACAAGCGGACAGTTTAATGCTCTGAGTGTTGTGTTAAATTCTGTGAATGAATAACCGCAATATGAGTTTGTGGTAAAATGTTGAGTGGAATTAGAGGGAGTGAATAAATGCAGGTTCAATCTTCAGTCTACAAGACAGCGATCGTGTTACAAGGTGAATATGGCCCGTTGATGAATTGGAGTGGTTGTTATTGACGTAGATGATCGAAGAGGAGGATAAAGTGCAGTATCGGTTTCGTTGGACGTTGTTAGGTGAAGCGGAGCTCATCCTTCCGAATGGTGCATCTCTCTATTGTGCCTTCTCTCGTGCTGCATTGAAGTTTGTTTGCCATACTCTTTGTCATTTAGTAACTAGTAACAGTTAGAGCACTTTCCCAGTCATTTGTACTTGAAGCATTTAACGAAAATATATACTAAGGAGCAGTGTTATTTCAGGAAATCGTTTCATTTGTTTGTTAATTTAGTATTAGAACTTTATTTAAAAGTTTAATAAAGAGCTACCCCACCGTTCATTTCGAACAAAAGTTCCGCACCTGTTAGGCGATGGGGCTGGGCCGCTTATTAGTTACACATATGCGATGCCACTATGGCGGTCGAGCCTTCACGCCATCTCTTCGATCTTCTTCTAAGCAGAATCGTGATCCTTGGTCGCTCTTTTTCACCTCCTTGGTTGCTTTGTCCAGTGGCTGTTTTTCGTTATTTTTGTGGCCCGTTATTTTTTGTCATAAAAGACCACCTTTTCGTCTTTCAACATGTCATTCTCGTTAACGACGTTTTCATTTTCTCTTTCACTACACTGACCATACGAATGTTTCTTTGTCACTCTTCTATGCCACCATCTTCTTCTCTTTCCTTATTTCCATTATCGCCCACTTTTTCAACTAAGCATTTTTTTGTTATACAAAGTGTAAACACTATTTTTGAATGGAATTTTTAAAAGTGAATTGCAACGAGACAATTATAGTAATGATTGTGCAGTAAAGATGACGATATTGAATGGGTATCAATAAAGGAGAGGGTTGAATGAGGACATTCCATATGCTTATGTTTGTGCATTTAGTCACTGACATGAACACGTTGGTCAAGCGTGAGCGGTCATCCGAATAGGTGAATGGTCAGTTAAAGTTGTTTCATGGCAGAACGGTTAAAGCTGAGAAATAAAAGGTAGACAGCAAATTTTTCACTATAATCTATATATGAGCAGAAAGGGAGAGAGAGGAGAGTGTAATAAGTAGAATAGCGATATGCATAAGGGAAGTAGATAAATGGATTATGGGGACATTAGTCTAATAATATGATAGATGTATTGAAAGGGCCTTAATTTAGAGCGAACTTGGTGTACCTTAGGGTAAATCCGCAGTGAAGGTAACTAAGGCATCCTTCCTTCTCCACAAAGCTTTTGTATTCGTACAATTTTGAGCAGCAGGATTTTCTGAAAGAAAAATTTTCGATTGTTTATATGAGAGGAGTTCACTGTGAAAATGGTAAACATGGCTCTTTTGTACTTTCTTTTGTTCACTTCATGAGCAGAAATTTATTTCGAAAATGTTATTAGCATCTTTCCATCTTCATAGTTAGCGAACTTCTGCAGCATATAAAAATGTTGTTGAATTAAAAAGTGCTGTAAAACAATAAAAAACTGCAGTTTCAGAGATTACGATTTGATGAAATCCGTTGAGCGCTTTCGACAGGGAAATAACGAAAAGTTTGTGGATAAAAAAACGCCTCAGGAGCAGCTGTGCGACGTGTTCGGTCAGAAATTGAATCTTGATTCGGAAACATCTTCTTTGCAACCGTCCGGACACTCTAAAGGGCGTGACGAGACATGCACTATGGATGGCGAAGTTCAGAATGAAGACGAAAGAAATGGTTCATTAAAAAACATTTGAGACGCATCGTAATCACTTTCATTTGTGAAAATTCTACAAATAAGCGAATGTTACAGAGGATGTTGACCGTTAGAACTTTCGTCGCGCCCACTGTGGTTAATTTCATTGCTATTATTCATTCCTTATCCCTGTCTCAGTGGACGAATGGACTGAAACTTAGTGGATATTCTGATCTCAGGGATGATTGAATCAGCGTGGAAAGTGGAGTCAAAAGCAGAATTGGATTACATTTGCTGACCATAGATCGTCAGGTATTGTGCAAAGCAGAACGACCCGTTTATTGAAGAAATTTTGCTAATGGCAGTACTTCACAGTTCTCGCAAAACATTTGTGTATGCGGATTGAATTTGTTTTACTGAGTTGGCCATTCCAGTTTTCTTGAGGAATGAGATGCGATGAAGGAATCGTTGGTGCAAAAATGACTCCACAGAACAAAACTGTGCTGTGCATATCCGTCACTACTTCTATGACCGAACGTTGATAGCGTTTTACATAGTGACAACTTCCGATCAAGTTCTTAACTTTCATTGCTTACAAATGTGACCTTTCCTCGACCAACCATCCAGAAGTGAACGATTGCTGCTATCGTTTTACCGCTGCCTTACACCAATCGATTGATGAAACTTCCGCCTCATTTTTGGATGTATTTATCGAAGGAAAATGATATTTCATGCTGAAATTTCCATATTTTTTGTAATATTCGAGTCACTGCATAAGTGGTTTGAGGGGAATTTTCAGCGAACTTTATTAAATTTATATATAAGAATATGCAAAAATTCAATATACAGACAAAATTTGACCTCAGCGGTGCAGCAGTCGATGTTTTGAAGCGGTGCATAATACTCAACGCTCGAATTGCCTGTATAGCGAACCACACTGAATTATATACCGAGCAGAATCTGTGCATAATTCCGTCGTTTTCTCTCTCCACTCCCACATAATGCACGTTCCAAGAAGTAGTTACATCCTTTGAAATCATATTTGCATATTGCAGAGATGGCGGCGTTGGGCCTTCCAGTTGAATTCTGCCAGCCAAGAGTGGAAAGAAAAAGGCGGAAAGGGAAGAAGCGAAAGAGCGTGGAATCCACTTGGATGATTGGACTCGGGTTTGACGGCTATTGGGACTTGGCTGGTGAATATATAACGAACCAGACATGGCTTAATGACTATGGCAAGTTGCTTTCATCCAGCTTTATATAGCTCGTTGCTTACCAGTTGGTATTAAAAATGGGATTTAGGGTGGTGGGACGGGAAGGGGGGGGGGCAACAGGACAGAGAGAAGGAGCATGACGAGCAGCGTTTTTAGGTTGAAAGCGACGCTGTATATGATTCGTATTGAAGAGGTTCTATACATTAGCAGAAGTGATTTACAATGCTTTTTTAGAGGATTTCTAATAGAGATCAGTGTGGATTAAGCGAAAGTGCTGCGTTGTCTAGAGCAGTCGATGAAGTCCACTGAGAAGCAGAACTCTTAAGGGGGATGCAGAGGGAATGAATGATCGTGATCCTAAGAAAGGAATTACGTTTGCTTTTGTAGATATTACATTGTTTTATTTCTGGCCGACTTGTTTAAGGCTTTAATATAGTGGTGAGTGTAGCTCTCTTTTTAAAGGTTCTTCGACACTTAGATATTCAAGATTGGATGGGCATTTAATGACTGTTGGTGACCTATACCATCGCGGGTTTTTTGTTTCTCATTTACATAAATGGTTAAGTGTTTTATTTAGGAAGGTGAACACTAAAAGACGAAATTTTTTGTCATGGTGCATTAATGTTGCAGTGTTGGGGACGTTTTTGATGAGGTGGGTATGGTGATTTTCTTTTGACAGTAAATAACATAGAAGAGTCTTGTTGAGGAAAAGCACCTTCAAAAATTTTGTGACGGGAATGCACAGATTTTATCTACCTCCTCCCCTTTCTCGTCCTTCATTCCCCTCACCTCTTACTTTACAAACGTTCGCTTATGAATTGAAGATCATAAGTCAATGATCGATCGAGCTGTAATGGTTGCAGGATCTCAGATGAATGAGAGCGTAAGGGAACAGTTCAAGCACAGCACTATGAGATGCAAACCGGAGGATCTCATTGAATGCCATCGTGATTTGAAGGTAAGATCATCGCTTTCATTCGATATGGTTTACCTTTCAACGTCCAGCCATGGAGTTTTGCATTGTCTCAAATTGCAAAAACGGCGTTATTTTATGAATGAGGTTTTATTCATTGTATTCCTATAACTATGCGCTCTCGTTTGATGTGCAGCCCTGTTCTAAAATTGCACGCAACTATGGCATCTGAAGGTGCTTGTTGAGCAACTGAGGACAGCGATGCGTTGAAATGCTTTCTATAATGTAAGTCGAAACGATTGTGAAAAACGATTTAGCTTTTGTAAGATCCGTCATTGTTATGAATATTTCTGTGGGAATATTTGAGTTGTCCGTTTAAATCACTGAATGATCGCTCGAATAGGAACGAGATCTATTTGAAGGGTTATGCAAATATCGTTTATTCAACGGATACGAACCAAGAGTATGTCACTTGGGAGGATTTGTATAGCCGACACTGTCAGCTTGTGAAGCAACAGGCCAAGCTTGATTTCGAAAAGCAGCAACAGCAAAGTGCTTTCAATCGTTGCAAGCAGTTCCTCAAAAAGGTGCCCTTATCTATATCAAAACTATCTGTATGCTTGAAATTGGCAAAGTGATTACATTATAATAATAGGATAATGCGATGTGAAGAATACGAATGTTGTGAGATGCTGATATATTGTTGAACGAGATAGAATCGGAGACACCTCACACGTAAACGAATATGAACATTTACAGATGGGGGTATATTAGATCCTCCCAGCATTGGTGCACTTTTTATATGGAGGCAGTTCGTTATGAACGTTGCTATAGGTTCAAGAACAAAGACCACTACGCTATTTCTACAAAGAAATTCAGAGGGATTTTGCAATTGAGTGCATCATAAAAGAGATATTACATCAGCAGTACGCATAGCGACGCTTCTTTGGAATGAGCAAATGAGGGCCGAAACGTATTGCTTCATGTTGTCCTTAAATTAATTTCAACCTCTGTCTGGAACCTCCTTCCACTTGTTTAAATCGGTCTTTTTAGTTGTATTTTTCAGTTTCATTTCATTTCAAATTTCTGCTTTCCTTGCTGAAAATTTTTCTCCGTTTTTGTCTTTTAATACTTCATTGTTTTCCTTTTAGTTCTCTTTTTGAATCTCTTAGACACCCTCATTAAGCAATTATCTTTATCTTTTCTGATCTTTTAATCTCTGCTCTATTAAACCGTGATGTGATCTCGCCGTAGAGGGAAGCAGTGCTGGCAATGATCGCTCCAGCTATGTTTTAAAACGTAGATAATTTTCAATGAATGGTTATTGTTAACAATTTTACGAGGTTTCTCATTCTTACGATGAGGTAACGGTGGTAACTGCTCACCCTCAAACTCACCTTCCATCTCCTTTTCTTCCTTCCCATCCGTTCTCCCTCCGTGTGTTAGGTATGTAATCTTATTAAAGCCCTCACTTCATGTCTCATGCATTTCCTAATCGGATGTCATTTGCCTAGGACTCCATTTCTCCAAGGGTATTTCCTTCTGGATATATATTAAAACCTTTCATGGATTCTGTTTTCGCCATAGCACATTTATTCGCTTAACCGGTTATGCAGTAGGCGGATGGACAGAGTGTTTCTGGTGACATTATCATTAAAACTGCCCGTTTATCGATCAGGGTGCCGTTTTAAAATTTTTTAATGATTTATTTGCAACGAAGGTGATTGACGAAACAAACGAGGGTTTTGAGCGAAAGTAAACGTTTTCTTCGACTTCCCTGATCGCTTCTCCAGCTATTTTGCTCGTTCCGAAGTTTGAAACGATTGATAAATGAGGATTGACGCTTGAAAGATATGTTGCCTCTGCGTAGTCACAAATCTATTAACAGTAAAGCAGAAAATTTAAATTCTAGCAGCTGAAAACTTATATCTATTTTCAAACGATATTTGACTACTTATTTTTTAGCTAGTACTGGCTGATTTTCTTAAGGTAAAAGGCCTTCAATTCGTGCCAGGATGTGAACTTACTTCTTTACCGGATGGAACTCTATTCATAGACGCTGATGTCGAGAGCAACAGTGAAGTGGAGGATTCATCTTCGCAGCAACATGGAAACATCACCGAATCTTTAAATAATGCCGAACAACCAACCAAACGGTTTGTTGCTTACCAACGTGAGCATCGTTATCTTCTTTAGAATCCAAAATATTCGTTTCTGTGGAACATTATTGTCAGCATTCGTTCTTCCACTTTTCGTGTTCGCATGCAAATCTTACACTGTTAATATAGCTGTTTAAAGCGCACTTTGCATTCCATGCAGCCGAAAGAGTGAGGAATAAGCAAACTTTGCTAAAGAGGGAGAAGGCCCTCTATGCATGAGAGCATCGCATAGCAAGTGAAAGCACTCTGAGAGAAATTTCCACAGTTTTGGGCATGAGCATTTTCTTTTTAAGGTGTTTCAAATATCTGCTAAACAAAAGACGCGTCCTCGGAAGTGGTGAAAAGGTTCTGTGGACGATATCTTTCGCCGTTCCCTCAATTTCTATTCCGTACTTTGTTTAGAAGCTATGTTTTGGATATATTTCTTTTCAAAAATAAAAATCCTCTCGACGTTTACGGAAAGCGAAGGTAACGGAAGTGCGGTTTCGAGATTATGTTATAACTTCCCGTAGTTCACATAATTGCGTGCTGACATACATCACTGTAATTAGTGATCATTATTGATATTTAGGTTCCACCTGTAATTTCTCTACAGAATCTTTCTTTATGGGAAGTTGCAGTTTGTTGCTGTCCTATGTGCTAAATGTTATAATCACAAAAGATGGCTAAGATAACACAAAATGGAGACGCTAGAGATTGTTTTTAAGTAAAGAAGTTGATGCCAGCTGTTAGTCTAAGGAAGAACAATCCACCCTACTTACTCATGGAAAGACATACACGAGGAAAAAGCTGCCTAGGTAGATATTCAGTGAGTGAAGGTGCTTGGCAATTTTTTGTTCGAACCATTGTTATATAAGCATCGGATATAACAAGTGAAACTGGGATTAGTTGTTTCGTGTTATTTCTGGAAGTAGACTCCTTAGAATTGTGGCAAATGTTTTCAGCTACGATGATATGGAAGTGTTTAATGATGTTTATGCGGATTTCTATAGCGATTCGCATGCTACTCGCCCGTTGGTTCTTGATGACAACAATGCAACTTATAGTGAACTACCATATACTACTTCGCATCAGGAGGTTATTTTCAGTTTTCGATTCTTTGATTTTGCTGTACTTTTTTACTGAAACATTCTTACGGTCGCGAACTACGAGAACGGCGACTGGAGGTAAAGTTACGTGAGAATAGAGGGAAAAGATCGGAGAACGCATCGTGATTTTTGGAGGGAAAGAAATTAGATATTAAGGCGCCTTACTGATATCGTTTGCGTCAAGCACCAGTGTAATAATTTTTTTAATGAGTCGCTTCATGGTTCGGCAGTCTGAAAAGTCGATAGAGATCCGTGATAAGATGTATTGTTTAGTTGGATGAAATGCTGTTTGTTATTAAGAAGGTTCAGAAGTGATGAGTGGTTGCATTCTTGTCATCATTCACCTCTTCCTCTCCTCTCTTGTCTCAGAATGTCACAAATACCACAATGTTGAATCTTGCAACACCTTTAAATTTAGCACCATTGGCATTGCTATCGTCACAAACGGCTTTTAAGTGCGCTTAATTTGCATATGATATCGAAAGCTCCAAGTGGAGCTTATTAACGGCACACAAAACCAATAGCAGATCTCTTTGCTTGTCTTTTTTATTAATTGTGAACGATTTGTGAGTGCAGCAATATGTACCGTTGAGGTACTTATAGATAACAGAAGGCAGTCAGGAACGGCCGTTGACGATGGAAGAAAAATTAAGTTTTGATTTCGGCTTCGATCCAGAACGCGATGCGAATTTGGTGGCGAAAAACTGCTTCAGCACTTTCGCAAACGATCCTGTGGGTTTATCTCGAGTGTCTCTTTAGTTGTTCATATAATATAGAAAAAGTTGTCATGAACAGTTGGCAATAACCGTCGAGTTGGTCTGTTTGTTTAAGAGGTATAGAGTGCAGTTTTCTGAGTTAACTTTCATATGATTTCCTTGTACCCTGGTTTCATTGGTCTCACCTATCAGTTTCAAGAGAGTCACCTGACAGTGTCCCAGCTTCATCCGATAAGCCTCAGCAATCGCGCCCATCCCTTGATTCTTTGCGTGAGGTATGTGCCACTTAATGCGGATGAAGTTGTGAAGACGGATTGACATTCAGGTAGATTAGTTTAGGAGTGAGGCTTCTGAAGGTATTTGTGGCAGTATTATAAGTAACTGAGACAAGTTATTTCAGGAGATGAAGAAGTACATGTACCAACGTTTTCGACTATTCTCGCTATTCGATGAGGGTGTTCTCATGGATAGAGGTGCATTGATTTTTCCACTACGACCTATTGTAAAAATTTTAATTTTCTCGGAGCTGTAGCTAAAAGAAGAGGGAAGAAAGGGAAGGGAAGTTGAATGGAAGCGACATCACTGATGTTGTTGGATGTTAACGACTAATCGATATATGATGTCGATATCGGAATATGATGGATGTTTATTTATGTGTCCCAGAGTGTCATTACTAAGTACCAAGGCTTTATACCAATTAAATGTCAACCCACATCACTCAGAGAATTGGGTGACTTCAGCGTTGTTTGATTGCCACAGGTATCAGTAATATGGGACTTTGGCCTCCATTCATGAACCGAACCATTTTGTTCTCCAGAATGTAATGGATGGTAATCTTGTTCACTGCTTCGATGCTTCTATAGTTGGCATACCAAATTGGTTATAAAATTTCAACCAACTTCTCAAAAGGTGTTTGGGATTTGATTTTCAATCTCACAGTTGAAATATTCAGATGGATGGTTTTCGGTGACACCAGAAAGGATGGCAGAACACATTGCCGATCGTATGGTTCGTCGAGAGGGTGCACTTATTATCGATGCATTCACTGGTGTTGGAGGAAACGCAATACAGTTCGCGTTGAAGGGAGCTTTTGGTATAGTTTAAGATTGCATATATATTTGTTTGATTCTTTGTTCTTGGATGTGATAATGAGATGTGCAATTTAATTTGCGTTCAAGCTTTGGTCAACGTTTCATTCAGCGATATTTCATGGCTCCGAATCTCTTATTTATCTCAAGGTGATCGGCAAGTGAGGGTATCCATCTTCATCGTCGAAAGCTTAAATAATAAGGAGAGAGATATTTAAGTGGTTATAAATTTATCAGTAATAGCTTAATGTGTGAAGGTTGCTTTCAGGTTAGACTCAGTTGACCCACCATACTGTCACTCCAGCCATTTCCTATCCTTACTGTTTCAAACTGCCGATTGTTCTGCTTAGCTTAGAAGAAATCACAATTTTCCTTCCTATACGGTTTTTGTTACGTGAAAATCACGTACTGCAAAGGTTCACATCTCAACTTTTAGTCCAAAATGCCAGCTTGAGCGAGCTTTGGGGAGAGTAAACAGGTCTATTTTAGGATCGGATTCCAAAAAAATCGCCTTTGAGGCACTGGACCTTCTCCATCTAATGCCATCTAAAATTTCCCCCCTTACTGCATGGCTCCCAGGTCCAGATCCCTTCGTTTGATTGGAAAAGTTCGTTTTGTGAAGTATGCTTACTCCACTCAATCAGTTGGAGTAGTAAAACAAGAACTTGCTCCATTGTGATCTATTTTTTGCTTCAATCGACCTTGCAGTAATAAATTCTTTATTAGAAGCACAATTTTTGGAACGATGCAGAAAGAAATTTCACAAGCTCGAGAGCGTTGTGATGAAACAGTTTGCGATTATGAAAGATGATGTTGCATGATAAGTGGAAAATGATTCCGTTCATAGATTCAAACAGCACTTCATTTTGGAAACACCGCTTCGAATTGCTTTCAAGCATTATTTTTGTGCTGATTGAGCTATTTCACAAGAAAGTTGCATTGTTTCCCACTGGGAAGGGCACTTCTTTACTTATCACTCATTTCAATGCCCGCCCAAATCAATCGCTAAATAGAGTGAGTCGAAGCCAGAATGCTTTTCTTGCTTCGTAATTTGCGCTAACGATTCTTGAAAGAAAAAGATTCGAAGTTAAAAGCAAACACTCGCTAATTATTTAATGGTGTTTCACGTTTTCACCCATTCTCTTGCAAGGATTTAACTCTCAGATGTTCGCATCTAATGCCGAACTTCAAGGAGAGAGAGCGTGGCGCAGTAGCTTAATGGCTAAGAATTTCATCCAGGGAGGATAGATCAACGACCGAATCCGGGATGCTCTTTGTGTCACCTACTTGTATCCTTTTCCGTGTATAAACGATGCTGCAAGCAAACGCTGTTGTTCAGTGATCGCCATTGACCTCGATCCAGTTCGATTGCGATGTGCAGCCCGGAATGCGCAGGTATATGGCGTTGCGGATCGTATCAATTTCATCTGCACGGATTTCTTTCATTTCGCGCGATCCCCACGTATATGGCTTCCTGTTGTTGCAGACGCTGAACGGGAGGCTGGAAGGTCAGAGGAGGCTGTTGATGGATATCCGGTGGATGGGGTGTTCCTTAGTCCACCTTGGGGTGGGCCATCATATCTAAAGATGAAGGTTGGTTCTGGTTGTTTATTTCTGCATTGTATGACAAAGTAACGCGGCATGTTTTTGCGTATGTAAGTCTATTTTTATGTATAGCTTTGTAAGTTTCGGCCACGGAATCGGTGGAGTTAGAGTTAGAGAATGTGATGATACAATCCATGTCAGGCAATGAACTTCAGCGCTAAAATTCAAACAAGCCATTCACTTCGAAAAGAGAATATTATTCCAGGGCGCTTCGAGGCCAAAAAGTTTGTGAACATTTTATAGCCGATGAGGTTTTCACTTTGCATCAATGGGTTCGCAAAATCGTTTCCATTTTCAGAGATTGTACGGACAGCGGGATGCTTTCAAATGTGATTGTGTTGAAGCGCACATTTTATTGCCTGTCGGTGAATTATAAAACTAGTTGGTTTAGTTATAGAATTCCAAGTGCGCATACTATTTCACCTCACATGCCGCGCTACCTACTTATTTATTCAGTTGAATGGGACAAAACGGAAATAAAATGACAGTGAAGTTATATGTGTATAAGTTCGGATTTTGGTGATTTGTGCATTCTGCTGCAGGAATTCGATATAAATACACACCTGACGCCGAACGGCTTTGAGATATTCAGAGTGGCAAAAGGGCTGTCGCCGAATATTGCTTATTTTCTACCACGGCAGACAACCGTTAGTCAGGTTGGTTGTTTTAAGAAATACATTGATTTATATATTTGTAGACGTAATATTAATAGCAACTAAGATCACACAAAAAATCCCTCTTCCCTCATTTTCCTCATCACCCTTCGATTACGCAGTCCCTAGATTTCGGTATTTTAGGGTTGATCCCCACAATTGAGAATTTTAGGAGTTTAGAGAAAAGGGCTTCCGTTTCTTGCATATTTTGGTTAGATATCTACATGAGATTCAATCCTTCGAGACTTCTGGAGAGTTCGATGTGTTCTCTGTATCATAAAAATTGCACGCACTGTCGATGTATAGTTCTTCATTGGCAGTAGACATGTGCGGAATATTATACGGTTCGCGAAACTGTAATGTCGATGAATGGCAGAGTTGACTGTTATTCGGCTTCGTTTGAATGTTGTCACAGTCATCCACGTTGAACCGGAAACTGCTGGTCTCACTGAAAGATGCTTTAAGGTATTAAGGTAAATAAGATGTTCGCTTCGTAGCTCGTTGCTTTGCAGAGAATACTGCAAATTGTTTCACCCCTTTGATTATCGTAGTGATTAGGCCTTGGCTGCCTAAACAGCCTAGCCGCTCCAAGTTTATGATTGAAGCTGTTGAACAGTCGCACAGTCCTTTATGAGCAGCGGCGTCTTTTTGCAGCTGGTCTCACTAGCTGGCCCCGGTGGTTCGTGCGAAATCGAGCAGAACTTACTGAACTCGAAGATCAAGGCGGTAACTGCCTATTACGGCAACCTCATCACTGGACGTTGATCCCTGTCGGTTAATATTTGGTCTTACGGATTTCTGTCTTCCTCTCAGCTATCGTTTCGCAGAAAATTGTTGCATGTTAACATGTTGTTGATGCAGGTTGCCCATTCTGCTAATCGTAGGGTCCGTGAGGGGACCTCTGATTTAAGTGAAAACTATGAAACTTCCTTCACTGACAACCAAAAGCTGCACATCTCTTTTCGGGGTGGCAGAGGAATGAATTCTAGCAACGTCATTCAATCAGTTGTCAATGTCACTACTGCACTTATTATGTCGATGCCTTTGTAATGGTGCTGGAAGCGAAAAGGCTTCAACTCTTTTCATCTAATCGTCATCCCACATTGCAGCGTGCATTTCATTGGCACTTCCAAATGGAAGGCATCAAATTGTATAAATGCATTGCACTTGGTAATACGTTTATTTCATCGCAGTTATCGCTGCCGTTCATTTACTTATTCGTGGTTATTGATGCATTCCTTGCTGATCTTCAAAAACGAAATAAATCGTATTCTAACATATTTCTCTTTCTATCCCTCCCAATCCCCTTCCTTAAGCAAAACTAACCCAGATGGATGCAGTCGGGCCGGAACTTACACGGTTTCAGTATTTAAATCAAACGTTGCATTCTGTGGGTAACAGAAGCACACCGACTGCTAACATCTTCACTCTTTCTCTGATCTTGCTTTAGAACTGACCCATCCATTCATTCAACCTCGGCTCCGCTACTTCCCTCGTCCCCTCATCCTAACATCTAGCAGACAACTCATCAGGTGGAGTGACCACTCAGATGGCGAGGATAAGCATTGCTGAATGGTGGATATTTTGGAATTCATGGAACAAGAGGTAACAAGACACCATACGGTAAGAAAGCATCGTATGTGACTTATTCAGAAAGACAATCAAAGAATACGAGATCGAACAGGTAACAGACGCGGAGCTACTTACCACCAGTGTCTTATCGAACAATGGATACAGCGAGCAATTTTCGACAAGTACAGTGCTGATGACGCCAATGCATCATTAGACAAGCTAATAAAACACAGCTCGGCATTATATGAGTTAATGTCATTAACTGTATTAGAACAACTTCGCTCTTCCCTCCATAGGCATCATCAAAGGTAATACAGTAGCGGAATATTCCCCATGGAGGCGGTCGTTAAGTGATGTACTATGCGTGTGTCGGTCCCATGACATGCGTTATATCTCACGTTGTGTTTGCGGATTACCCCATGCTGCATACGGTTGGTCAATCTTCACCAATGACCTTTACAGCCGGAGTGTCGGGGCTTATATTAAAGTCCGATCGCAGTCTAGATCATGACCGGATCGGGATCAGACTCGAACCCCTTCCCTTCCACCCGATTCTAGTGCGCAGCTGATCTCGCAATACTGCTGAAGATGGCGCGCCACTGGCATATAAAACCTTTTGGCAAAAACTACTTGAAGACAACTGCAGTTACAGCGCTGGTCTTAGGTAACATTCTTCAACATATTTACGTCGTGGAAACTCTGCGGACCGGATTACTTGTAAAATGACGCTTGAAAATGCCCCAATGCCGAAAATCGACTTTCAATTTTGCGGAGATGAAGCAGTCGGAGATGAAATCTTTCAGCGAAAGGTCAACCGGAAAGAATCCAAAAAGTAGATTGCTGAGATCGCACCGCTCCTTGCAATACACAAACAATCATGAAAATCCAGAAGGCACTAATACTGAATGACGCCGATAACATTAGCAATTTGAGTGAGAGGAAGGCAACGACCTCAAAAATATGGGAAATGAGCGAAAAGCTTGATGGCAGCCACACGTTTGTCACGATCGAATCGTAAAGAAGCTGAAGTTGGCTCATGCGAAGGGTATTTCAACTGCGCCTTAAGCTTAGAAAATACGCCCCGGGACCGTTTAAATAAAACGTCTTTGCAAACGCCTCATGTCACAGATGTTTCCGGGCATAATGCCTCATGAGATGAAGAATGTCACCTTTGCCTATGATAAAAAGTGTCTCGAAGTCATTAGGGGCATATCAAAATGTGAGAGGGCCGATAAAATGTTTAGAATTCGCTTAAGACAGCGCCTATAGAAATGGGCAGGAAAGGATAAAACAACTGTTTAGAAGCAGCAGCACCTATCCTACGCATGCAGAAATGACCAAGTAAAACTGCTCGTCTAAAAAACCGATACCTTTATTGTGTGCGAACAATTCCCAAGTAATGCGTCATCACAACGGGCAATTCACAGGATGCAGAGGAATAATGTCGTCAATGGCAAATTGGTTAACTATAAACAGAGAACAAACAGCTCCCCTCTGGACTTTATGAAGCGTTACCTATATGAGGTCTGAATTTCCTCACCGAGCAGTTTCTTTAAGCCAGGGATGACTCGCAAGACAAAAGCCAGACAATTGAAGTAGTCGCAAATTATAGTACAATAAATATTTTTGGATGGCTCCACCAGAATCTGTTTTCTCCTTCTTCCTCCATTTTCAGTGTAAACGATGTTCATTTGATGGCCTGTTGGTTTCGAAGACGCAGTTTTTTTCTCAGTGAAATCTGTTCTTAGCTTGAGGCAATATGACGCGTCAGAATAGAGATGAACGAAATTACTGATTTGCAACGTTTCGGCTCTTTAGATAGAACTTAATCGGAAAATAACACCTAACCAAGTTGGAAAACATTCAGGTTTGAAAGCCTTTCGCTTTAATGCACACCTCTAGAGCTGAAATGTCGTAAAAACAGACTTTCATTTTACAATAAATTTTATTACAAAGTGTATGTAGAGGAAATCTCACATGGAGCAACGCAATTAAGACCCACCCGTTTGCCATTCTTCAATAGTACATGTGGGCTTTGTATCCTTACTGAGCGAAATTCAATTCGATGATTCACCGACAGATGTCCACAATGGGTCTCGTTCACCTTAAAAATAATCACTTACGACGACAATAAAATAAGATGTTTATATTTCTTCCTAGATCACTGTTCAGCTCTAATTGCTTCATCACTATTGCTAATGTATGCAAAAATTTGTTAAACAGTAGAAATTAATCCACGTAACTTAATAGCGAAGCGAAAGGTTCGTTTCATGTACAGATATTGTGGATTGGCAGTAACACTGAACAGAAAACAACTTTTGTATGTGAAAAGGAGGAATAAGAGTGTTTATACTCTCACAAACCACCACGGGAGATTAAAAGAAAGGTCCAACACAACAATAAATATTAGAATGTCCGCCTATGTGGGCGCTCTGTTTAGTGACATTGATTACAACTTAAATGACCAAAGGCAACTAAAGACAAAAATTTATAGCTCATGAGATTATGCCACTGGCGCTGTCTAGGCTGCAGAGTACGATTAATACGGTTGCAAAATCACATAGACGGTTTATTTGAAAAACATCAAGCGTGTTAAGGTCGATAGAAAAGCGAAGAGAGGAAAGGCAGCAATGAAGCGATGAGAAGAAACGATATATGGTGCCATCGGGAACGATTCTCAGCGCTGTACAACATGAACCTTAAGCTTTTCTTCCCCCTCAACTATATAATTTCATTAAAAAAAGTAAGGTACCGTTTCCCGAAGATTCTCTTTCAAGTCCTCGTAGAAAGTGAAGCAACCATTAATGAATTCTCTCAAAATTTTCTCTTTTATGCTCAAAATGCAGAAAATGTTTTTGATGTTCAAAGTGACAGAACCTTAATTTGTCCCAAAAACTTCCTCCTTTCCCTTCAGAAGCTCCCACTATCGCGTCGTGATTAACGTTGAATCTTGCGCACACGTTTGCCACTATGTGAGATGAAAAATAAACATTTCCGGGTATATGAGGATAAAAACAACCTCGGAGCCTTCTTTGAGGCGACATAACATCTCCAGCATAACATCAAAAATGAAATTTTCAAAAGATGGTTTTCCGCGGCATCGCGTTTGAACTTATGAATGAATTGTGTTCGCATTTTGAGCATTCCTAGAATTGTTTTACTCACGTCTACCACTCAGATAACACTGGCGATCAGATAATACTGGTAACCCAGCTGAGCAAGATAAACAACAGCTGGTTTTTTCTGTTTACTGGTTTGTTCAGATCAAGGTAAGACCGCAGTGCAAGTTCAGATCAAACAAGGGGAAGATAGGGGATGAGGATACCATGAGATGCGAATAACGGGGTGGGTTGAAAGAGGACAAAATAAAGCAGTTTTTAAATTCCAAGACATCCATTCAACCATTCTGTCGAAGTTTGTCGACAGGAATGGTCGTTCCGAATAAAGAAATAACACTTACATCAACGTCGACGACGAATGGGTCTGCAAGTGCGAATAAATCACCGACGATCATACCGAAATTCTGCGAGAAATTATATACAGTAAACGCGAGGCATGTTCCATTTTTGTCACAGCCAACAAACGCACTGAAACATTGTTTCGACATAGAATATACAATTACACAACGTTCAGAACATACATGATGTGTATTCTACGCAATCTGCTTAAGGCTTAAAGAAATCACATAAAGTGACTGAACCTCAATATGAGATCACAAGAGCCATGTCGAAGTACCAAAGACCTTGCTACGGAAATCGTTTTCTGCCCCGAAGTCTCACCCAAAATGCCAAACTTTATGGGAATGTGCACAGTGAGCATTGCAAGAATGCCGGTAAATAAGAACATTGTTAAAATAATAGGTAAAAACAACTTTCCTTCCTTATGCCATTCTCTTGGTTAAAAGCATCCCTAATTTAACTTTTTGACTCCTCTCACAGCAATTCTGAAACTATTCTTTCACTAACCAAAACCAGATCATGCAATTTGCCTCAATATTTGCATGTAAAATCTTGTCACCCTAGGAGATTTGTTGCAGTAATAAAAAAAGATTTCTCAAAAAGGTGAAGAGATGAAATCCTTGGAGATTTTATAATATTCTATGAAAACATCGTTGGATGCTACTTGCCCTGGAAGGTTCACTTATACATCCATCCTTTTCAAGGACTTTTTATTTGCATTATCAAGTTTTGAAGATTTTGTGCATTCGCAGCTGGTCTGGTCCCGTCCAAGCATTGCGACCATAAGAGGGAACGAGAGGAGGTATCGAAAAGTGGTGGAAGCAGCTTCTGATACATGAAAAGGAGCTGAAGCAAAATGAGCGAGTTGCAACCATCACCAATAAAAGTGACCGCGCAGCAAGAACTGTATAAGCCACGACCAACGTCTTTGTTCGATGTTACCAGGAGGGAGCGAAATATTTCCAAACCAGAAGCGCAACAGCCCTGTACAGATGGGGGAGGGGAAGGCAAAACTCTGTCTATTCGAGTAAACTAAATGGGCGCAAAACGACCTTTGCGAGCGAATGTGAAAACGATTTAAAGAAGGAAGTTATAAATGCTTCATCTTCAAACGACTCTAACCCAAATTCTGTTCTTAATCAACGCTTAGATGATGGAAGGGCATTTGAAGCTCCAACCACAAGAGACCTGTCGCTCTTTCTATCCGTCTAACAGCCCCCTCTCACCTCAGCATATAAAAATCTTATTTCTTCTGAAACCATCAGAGTGCAATTATTGAAGAATTAATGTCGTAAACAAAGACGACCGCAGATCAGAGGGTCATTCTGCATGCTTTGGTCTTTTTCCACCTTAACCGCTTGTACTTACAAAAACATCCTACAGACTGTAAAAAGAGTCATAAAAAAACCTTTGTCGACGCAAAAGTTAGAGGAATCTTTATAATTTCCGAAGATGATGGATGAATTTGCGACAGCAAATTTTTTTGATTGTATGTGCAAGGAAGCGGAATGCTTCAGGAACTTCTACTTTTTTAATGGAAGGTCAGCTTTGCGAACTATGAAAGACTGATTTTTCACCTGCCGAAATCTCTCCTCACGGGATTCTGGCAATGTGCATATCTTCTTTCCCTCTCCCTCACCAACCACTAATAAAACTCACATTGCAACTTAAACAACGGGACATTAGCACGAATAACTGTTTAGCGTGCCGCAAATAAATCGATTCAAAGAATTTCCAACAGCATTGCTGCTGTTATTTATCTACACCTATCAACTACCCATAAATTTCAACAAGTATTCATCAATACCACTTTTAAACAGATTATTACAAAGAAAGCAACTGACAACGGGATAGCTTCTGGATTAGGCACGATACCAACGACTCTTCCAACAATGACAACGTCCTCATTAAGGCCCTCATGAATGGAGCTGAAATCGACTTCTTTCAATGTTTGTTTCCCACCACCTACTAATCGCATACTGATCGGTTGGCTGTGATTAGGTTCAGTTTTACTCAACGATTTTTGGAACTCGAGAAGTCGTTTCGCCTTCAGTTTTCCTGAAAGAAACTTTATTTGAACAACTCAAAATATAGGAAATTTAACCGAAAGAATACTCTAAACTAGCAATGTGAGCAGAAGCAAAAAAGGACCTCTCCCATCCAGCAAACCTTCCTTTTTTATTTTAGGATTAGGTGTAGCAGAAGGAGTGGAGAAAAAGAGTAGCTGACGCTTTGACGAAGAATCTGGCATACTTGGAACAAAATCTAGGAATCTTCGATGCACTTTGCGCTAATTCCATTTGTTTCCGCTATGAAAACTGAAAATCAGAGACAAAAACCGAGAGGGATTTTTTAGGCAACGAACCTCAGAATCAAGCCGTGTCAAAAAACGTGGAAAGTGAAGACCATAAAGAAAATATTATACACCGCTATGAGTATTGTCTCAACTACTGAATAACACAACTTTCAATCTCACAGGTTTCAAAAGGTTCCCAAAGTTGAGTTTAAATTTGCATCAAGATTTGAGGTCGACTAGGTATTTTCCTCCATTCGCGCCAAAATATGCGAAGCGGAGAAAATAGCAATTTATGCGAAACGCACTTTGGCATAATCAATACATCAACGTCGTTCATTCGTTGTGGAGTGGGTTACTTTTCGACCACTCAACGAGGATATAGCGCTTCAGAACATTCCAAAATCTTCGAAAGAACTGTAAAAAGAGCTGAGGCACAAGCGTACGTGAAAATGCTCCCTTTTTAGAAAAATAGACTTTCCGGTCAGGATTCCTAAATTTGCAGCACTCATCTGGCACAAGATTTGCAAGTATAGACATGAAGAATCCTAGAGACAGTGAGCCTTCTCATTCAAAAAAGTCGAAGCTTTACGATCACCTCATCGACTTTAATTTCTTTTTAAAGCATTTTTTTACACGGAATTTATTAAGCGCATTAACACTGTGTTAAGAAGCTTATTAGCATATCCCAATAAAATCCACACGACTTCTACTAATCTAAAACTTGAAGGTGACCAAGCACAAAACCGCCGTGAAGAGTGGAAATTTTTGAACAAGCAATGCGATCACATCGCAAACACTTCAGCACCTCCGGGATTTAAGATTCAAGTTTCATACGCATAATAAAACGTTCACACGCTATAATTCATACCTTTACGTTCAACGGCCTCTGAAAGTCGTGTAAGAAATAAACATAGACCTTCGTATCGTTCTTTAGCATCGAAGAATTCAGGATCGCGCGTGCAAGCAATGTGTAAATGCTCTAAGCACTTCCCATAATCTTGGTCGAATTTCAGTGCAGTTGCATAGTTGAGGTGCAGATCCGCACTCAGATGCTCGTCACCCAAAGTCAATGCCTTCTCGTATGCTTCCCGTGCACTTCTCTGCAACGGTGCTACTGTTCAAGATTTAATTTACGAAGCATTCAATCCAGGTACTTTAGAAGAGAAACGAAGCCAAAGTGTGGCAACTCTCCACTTTCCTTACTCCCATCACTGCATCTCCCAGGCACACTCAATCTCACTTCCTATGAAAATTTGTACCTTCGAGATATCTCTTTCAGTTAATAACGGCACATCCCGCTTCGGTTATACTGACCGCATTACGATTAAAACAAGCTGCTCATTTAATAGTTTCCGACCACCAAAATATCTGTTGTGGAGTGAACTTATGCATCTGCAGACTGCCCAGGTAACCTTCAGGAGAAGGCGGAATATGAGAAAACGTGCAAGGTGGTCTTCTGGAAGTTCTGGTGAGCACATTTAGCAGTAACGAAAGCGTACCATAATTTGCTCATTGGTCTGTCCCTTAGCGAAGAAGTCGGTGAGGTGCGAATTACCAAGTGCGTGCCACGCAGTACCGCTATCGCTGTCGATACGGACTGCCTCAGCACATAACCGAGCCGCCTCTTCCCTCATCTGGTCACGCTTCTTATTATCTGTTGTCATTAACGCATGCTGACGAAGTGCTGATGACAACGCACACATGCATTTCGCTGTACGTTCTCGCGACAACGATTTCTACAGACAGACACATTAGTAAACATTTCAGACTCTTATTGATGGATGGATGAAGAGAATGCAGTCTTTCAGCCCAATCTCCCTGCTCCCCCAGCTGGGTCGATGCTAAATCGTTGTTTCGTTTCGAGTGCTATTCATTTCTCTGCTCTTTTATTCGTATACACAGAAAGTGCAATAGGTTTTGTCGAGAAGCATCGGATTATCATCACTGCTGAAAACGCCTTTCCTTAAGAATATTCCGATGGCGAGTATTGCGTGCTACGAGTTTCAATGTGGCAATGCAGTTTTGTCAAGAAAACATCTGTCACCCTTCGATATTTTAAAATCTTGGCTCTTGTAATAATAGACTTCATAGCATAAGAACACTTCAAGTAAAAACCTCGAATGCAACATTTTGCTGCTAAATAAAAACCTATGAAAAATTTATTGATTTTCAACAGTGAAACACATCGACGTGAACGTTTCAAAATTCAGTGCGAACATCGCACACATAACTCTCTCATATTCGAGAAAATTCGAGTTGGGAAATGGTGCAAAAAGTGAGCGAATATGAGATATGATATTCCACTTAATCAGAATCAACGGCAAGTCTGTGTCGCACCTTCATTTCTTTTTCTCTTCAATTACGCATTTAACATTCTGTAATAAATATATTAATATTCTGTAAAAAAATATAAATGCCCTCTGTCATATTCTTTGAAGAAACATCTGTCAACTGAAGCAGCTATAATGGAAAAACGCATTTTCAGAACGATTCTTCGACGAAGTGAACCGAAAACATCCGTTTATGATAAATATGAATCAATTTCGGTCTTGAATATTTTACTGCCGATAGTATGCAATATAGATGCCAGGACATTATAGTATGCAGTGTTATCTTTCTGAGCAGACAAAAACAAGAATTAAAGAAAGAGACAAACCTTAAAGCAGTCGATAGCTGCTTCGTGATCGTTCTTTTTCCATAAACATTCGCCAAGCTCGTTCCATGCTTCTGCTAGGTAAGGGTTTAGTTTAACGGCTTGAGTCAGATGCTTCTCGCACTTCGGATCATACTCCATACAAATATTCAGAATGCGACCACAAAGAAGACTGTGCTCAGCACTTAGAGATGACGATCCACGGATTTCTAACGGTATGTCCTGAAGTGAACATGCGGAAAATAGCAAAACTTTAGACGGTCAATGTATGAGTATTAAGGAATGCCCATTATAAGATAAGCACAGATGAAAATTTCGTGAAGCATATACGCAAATGAGTGGCGTAGTTATTTTATCAGAATACAGGTAATAGTTGAGTGCATTACGGCATTCACAGCCCATAATTCAAGAAGTACGGCAACTGAAGGCAATAGGCAGCTGGTTCCGGGGCCACTCAAAACTCCAAAACCATATATTCAAACACTAATAATTATGGGTTATGTCTAAAATTGCAAGAACAAATGGAATTAGACAGCAAAAAGTATACGCACATAAAGATGTAAGATTTTGTGCTATAGGATTATGATCGTTACTTAGTGCACACTGTTCCAAACACCTCTTGAAACATAACAGCTTGGTGACTACGAATGCATCATCTGGCAAAGACTGACAACATCAGACTGAATGCTTTACCAAAGAGCAAACTAGGAATAATATTTTAGTGCCTGCTAACCATTAGTATCAGTTGCCTTCAAATTGTAAACATTCGATGCAAGGTTTGAGCATATGAAAGCTCATACTGCCCAGCCAAAATTATGACAGTCAAAATGCATTCGATGTAGACACCTTATGAGTGAATTCCACGATTTTGTCTTTCAGGACCTCATCACACACCTTTCAACTGAATTCCAAAAACCATCAACTGATCGAGTGCTTGTCATTAAGAGCGCTTCTAGCCAAGATCCAAAGCAGACAGTGAGGAGGGGGATGGGAGCATAGAGAGGACATAGCAAATACAGCCATAGCAAATTTTTCGCTGTCATCTGCCGAATAGATGTACTGCACGATGGAACGAAACTTATTATAAAATCACCTGCAGTAGGGGAATAACCTTCTCTCTGACTGCTTTCGACTTATCAGCGAACTTCGATCCAGGATGGTACTCGTAGTATCGATCACGAAAATGTTCTGCTTCTTCGATCTTTTCTTTGAGCAAATCCATCGCTGCAAATGTTTTTATCTATCAATTTAAAGCATAAGCTCTTTAATTATTAGCATCGTCCAACATGAAATGCAAACCGATGACGTCAACGTTCCACATAATCCACCAATATAGGCAAGTCTAGCATCTATGCAAACGAGAGAAAAGCAATAAGCAACGAAATTTGCAAAGAGACACGTGCATGAAATATATTTTTGCAAACTGCTTTACTAAATGCTGACCAAGCGCTCAAAGGAATGCTCGAAAAAGGCGTGAACTCGTTCACCTCCATCGACCCTTCAAAGAAGTAAAAAGGGCACAATATCTATTCTCAGTCCCAATCAACAGTTTAGTAAATTACCAATACACAATGCGATAGGCAGAATAATGCCACCATACTTTAACTGATTCGGATAACGGCGTAAATCTTCGTCAAAAACATCATATTTAAGCGCTTGGTGAATCTGCTCACAAAAGCTCGTCACCACATTCTGCCAGGTACTCCATACTCCACCTACATCCATCCTCTCAACCATCAATCTCAACTCGACAACCACTCAAGTCACCAGCACGACGATGCGCATCCGTCGCGAACAGCGAACCCTGCAGTGTGTATGTGCACAGACAGATACGCAACAACACCGTAAACCCCATTGCATTAAACATTTCCTGTGTCCATGAAGTCGTAGATTGCTGTTCACATTGGATTTTGCCTCTCTGCTTGGTTTCTACAGTAGCTCACTTGTACTGGTCATACAGCAGCAGTCGTCGAGTCGTTTCGCCCATCTTGTAGTTTCGCTCTGCGAACATCGTTCTGTATCTTGAAAGGTTACATTGGCCACGAGAAGTACTGAAACGATGTCGGAGATGCAACCGTTTGACTACATCAAACGGCCACAAATGAAAGTGAGCACCTCCGAAACACTAACAAGGAGATATGGAACAAGTATGCAAGTGAGAAACGTCTATGCTGAGATACAGTTTGGAATGTGAAGGAAAAGTTGCTGTGAGGACAAAACGGGAAACCTTTTCCTCATAATAAACGAACATTTCACGTTTTAACAACATCTTTTTTCTCTTTTTTTTTTCTCTCTATCTCCCTCTCAAGATCGTCTTACACCTCTTTTTCCTATATTCAAGCAATTAACAGCCTCAAAACTACCAGCCACCATCACAGTAATCCACAGTCAACACCTTATTGCTAATATTGTCCAACAATACGGGTGAGCCAAGTGCATAAAACGAACTCAAAGCAGAAAGCAGTCAAATATCATAAAACATCTCTGCTGAACTATAATACTGCACTCCTCTCACAATCGAAGGATGCACAAATTTTTACGATGGTTTTTCGCCAATCGGGCCGCATTTCATAATCCGTCCGCATTTCGACTATTTCTTACTCAAATTTTGCAATCGATTATTGCAGCGGATATCGTGCAAACCCGTTGGACACGTTTTTGTCATGTATTCTTGGATTGAAAACGGTTGATGATGCAGTGAGAGTAATAAGGCCAGGTCTACAGTCCTTTTTCATCTTTTCCAATTATACTTCAATTAGGCAGTAAGTAGCACACATAAAATAGTAAATGGTGCACCTCTAAATAAGTGGTCAGAAAATTTATGAAATATTACAGTTGTATTTGTCTTAAGAGGAGGATTTTCGACTGCGTACACTCAACTGTCACGTGCAGTGATTAAATGGATTTATGCAACTGCATCTGAATCTTTGAGATGGCTGGAAAATGTTGCAGCACCGATCTCATCAATCCCATAAGGCAAATGCTGTCAGCTGGCATTGGCATGATTTTGAAGGCATGTGAAGTGTTTGTAATGTTGATCGCTTATAACGGGATTAAAGGATTATATTCTCTGCAGTGTTTTCAATAATTTTTTTTTTTCATTTCTTCTATCCTCTCAGGGGTTTTGTGTCGTTTCTTTGTGTATATCAACAGATTTTTACCAGTGTTTTATATCGGGGTGTCCTTTAATATAGAAACCTTCGGTTATAGATTCATTTCATTTCAGTATATCGATATGTGTAAATCAATATTTAACGGACTTCATATTTCTTTAGACCTCAACAGTTTGCAAGGTAGGGATCTGAAGACAAATATGCAAGCTCGTTGAATAGGACTTGCAGTAACTGCTTCAACTGCGTTAAGGGCGAATCATTAAGTCAGTGAGGCTTAAGAGAACGTCGTGTGAAAATAGCGAAAATTGAAGATAACTTAAGAGCGAAATTCGCACGATTCCACCTTCATAATTTGTGCTCAAATCATAAACCGTTTATTTCAGTGGCGATAACCGAGCAAGTTGATTTCGATTTTAACTTTTTTGTGGTTTTTTGGGTGAGGTGAGGTTTTTCCATTTGCGGCAAAGTAAAGGTACTGTACGGTGTGGCTCTTCTGAATGCAACTCTAAAATCTTAAATGCTTTGTCAATGCATCACATCATTACTTTTTATACGTTTTTGCTCCGTTAACTTAAGCATTCATATTTTAAAAAACTCATAGAAACAAGTTTGGTGACCAGTAAAGTTCAGATTTATCCGGAGTTTCCATTTTCTGGACTCCTTATGAAAACGTAAAGTTCCTTATTAAATACAGGTATTGTCTAGGCCCGGATTTTATAATTTTCGTTTATCATTATCTCTCCATCGCTGAATTCGTGAATGTTTCTAAAAGCATCCTGTGAGGACAGCTAGTATTAAGGTTAAAACATTTGGTTAACAGACGGTATTTTTTGTATATTTTATTCAGCATCACAGCTGCCATGTTGCTAAGAAGTGCTAAGGAGTGAACTATTTTATGAGATTCTATAAAATCAAAATTAGCCTTTGAATTAGCGAATAATCACTTTTAAAACAGTTAACGATAGGATCTCTTTATGATCAGAATCTCTCTATGATTTCTAAGGTTCTTACTTTAAACTTGAACAAGTTTTGGGGTTTCATAATCGATTCATAAAGAACAAACATGCGATATAGTTCAATCAGAAGTTCACCATTTATACTTCCTAAAGCAGCGGAAGCAAAATTTTTGATTTGAAATCATTTAAATATCTCCATAATACTGCTCATTATTAATATACTATCTTCCTCTACCTATAATTTTGATGTCTTTCTAATGACTAACTTCGCAGACTGTTATAGTCTAAGTGTCACTGCTTCTTTTCTTCATGACAACAGTAAGTAACAACAGTAACAACACTCCAAGAGATTTGTGAGTGATACAAGTGATGTGATACAGATGACCAAGTGATACAAACTTTTGCATTCTAAAAAAAGGAAACGATGCTTATGGAATAGCCAACATCAACCTGGATGTCCCGCTATGTTGCAGTGACAGTTCTTTTGAAACATAGGCTACATGATATGATGTACATCGTGTGTGAAGGAATTGCAAGTCACTAAGTCTGCAATCTTTAGCCAAAGAACCGTAATTTAACTGTGCAAATTTAAGTGCTTTAAGTATTTTCTACGGCAGCGTTGTGTGACTTCATCTACAACGCCAATAATTCCGCCTTAAAATAGGATTAAACTCTTTCTGCTTTATGCTTACAACGTCAGTCTCCAGGTGCACTTAGCGCATGTGTGGTCGTTCATCGCCTTCACCTCACATGATGTACTTGAGGTCCCTTCACCTTGGACCATGGAAACAAATCCCGCGTTTAGTTTCTGGTCAGGAGGTTTCTTCCACAAAGTCACTGTTCCAGAAAGTTGTTTTAGAATGCTTTTATTTATTCTTATATCAGAGACATAAACAAAAGAAAGAACTCCTTCACAGATTACACAATTTTTTCACATGTTATCATTTTCACGAAAAAATACGACATTCGTCTGTAAAAAAAACTAGCAGGCGGGAAAACTGCACTTCCTTCTTGGGGTCACTTGCAGTACCAAAGATTTGTCGGGTAGCAGAAAGAATATTCCAAATACCTGACATCTCTTGTCAATATAATGCGATTGATTATACATGACCGTAACTTATCATCGCAGTGACAGCCTGTCTCACTTAAAAACAAATAGCATTAAGGCATTAAAAATATTGAGCTCAGTTTTTAGTATTTCAGAATTAAAATAATACATATCGAACTGTTGAAGCACCGCTAAGAAAATTCACAATTATTAGCATTTTAAATTACGCTTTAAAAAATTATAGGCAATATTTTTAGATTCAAGAATGCCGAATTCAAATTCAGAAGTCAATCAAGTTCTCTCACTCAAGGATTCCAAGGACGACAATCTTAATAACTGGACGAAGTATAATAGAATGAAAAGAAATGCATTACGCGCCTTTGAAAATGTCTGCAGCGGGTTGTGAGACTATTCTCATTCACAGGGCAAAGCTGAGGGCGCCTCGATCTACAGGAAAGAAGGGGGGAGGGGTGGTGGGAAGCAGATTGAATTGCGAGGGGGAGCGGGACGGAACTGCCTCTCTTCCGCACTATGCAATTTGAGGCGAAATTGACCCGCGAAGTTGATGCGTAGGACGCCCAGGTTGCGGCTGTGCAGGCATGGTCCCCACCCTACTCTATGGAGAGGATTGTATATTTTTTAGGAATGAAAATGAGGGTAATATAAGCCGTCAGTGGGAATTGATGGAACGATGGTGCATCTACAACAAAGAGAAACTTACGTCCATTCGTGATTGGGAGCACGAGCACACCACATAGGTGGTTCTCTCATGTCGTAGCAGTCGGTATGTGTGAAGCACTTTTGAGGGCTGAAATTTGAGTCATCTCGACCAATCATCTAATGAATTCATTTCAGTCAAGTTTGATGAAGTGGTGGTCACTGCTATTCGGAATTAAATATCAAAAGTTTCAACATTATATTTGTTTACTTCATCAATGATATCCTTTATAGTATCTCAGAGTATATAAAAGCCTTTCTCTTTGCTGTCCGTTGTGAAATTTAAGGGCATTTTTTGCAATCGACACTATCAACTTATCGAAAAATATTACAAATGAATAATAATTGTCTTATTGTTTCGTATATTGATGACGGGCAATACTGCTTTTATGAAAATAGAGAAAGCAACAAAGAGACTCATAGTCAGTAATTGGAAAGTGTCGTTCTTTACAAAAGAATGTTCAATTTAAGAATATGAGGAATCATTTGTTTTTAAATAAGGAATGAGATGGGAAACTGCCTAGCACAAGGATGAAAAGGTTGCTGATTCAGCAGCATAATGTAATGGCACGGTCGGTGATCATCAAGGAAAAATCCGAGGACGCATATCCGCCAATTGGGTGAGACCCAGTACTTCACGTGCCGATTGACTGCACATTTCGCGTGATATTTTATGGTCGGTTTGATGGGAAACAAAGGTTAAATGGCATCTGCGCGAAATACACAATTGCAATCCCACTAATTGAACGAATAGGTAATGTAAACTGCGATAAGATGATAAAAAAATGCATAATAATGCGCTCATCTTTTAACCGAACTGATCATTCATACCAGTCTTCCATAAAAGATTCTTTTTTTTTTCATCTATGCCAATTGCAAACTACAATCCAACAGGTGTTAATTAGAAACATAGTAGTCGTTAAATGCACTTTTCTGAGCACTAAAGTTAAATGCCTTTTCTGAGCACTTTCAAAAACTTGATGAGTCAACTTAAATGTGAGTAAAAGCTTACAGTGTAGATTATGCTACGGAACACCGTAACACTAACTTAGGTAGCTGGAAGGCGAAGTTATAACAGAAACAGAGAAATATATATGTGCAGACCAAGAGTGCCATTGTGCATTTTTGCAAATATATGTTTGGAGCAAGTGCACAAATTGAATATTTTGTTGATCTTCCGATGAGGAAATTACTAAAAGTTGCCATTGTCAAAAGGGAATTGCCTTTTTTATGATTCCTCAGATGTCAATGAAACCGGCTGCTCTCCAAGGGGAACTGCATATATTGTGTCAACTCAATGGCACACATCTCCACCTGCCTTGTTAACCTTCTCTGTGTTAATATTTTCATATTATAAGTATTGAAAGTGTGGAAGGATAATCCGAAATTGAACTCTCACCATGACAGTGGTCGTCAAGCTTTAAGAAAAAATAGTCTACATTGCATTTTCATGGAAACACGTAGGTTCAACGACATTATGAATGGAAGTTCAGTAATATCTATCGCCGGATATGGAAACTCCGACACAGAGTTGTGTGAGGTTGGGGAGTACAGCAATGATTTCGGTGTGTGTAAGTATGATAGATTCTGAGAGCGGGATTAACAAGATACAGAGGCTTATTGGGACATTCACTTCTTCGGAACCTTATTTGAGTCCCCGTTACGAATCCAATGAGGCGGTAAAGCAAGCCAAACGCTCTCTATATCAAACTTTTCGACGATTATGCCTACGGAATTCAAGTAACAATAAATAATTTTTGGCACACTACGAATGAAGAATCACCCTATCTTCTCATTCCTTTTCTCATTCAACGATTTTTCTGTACGAATCCAAAAAATGACTTACATCCCATCGGTTTCGATAAACATGGCACCGTTGCAATCAGCCATCGGATCATTACTGTATGCACACTCGTTACCCTATAACAAATTATTTGTTAATGCCTTTTTGTTTGTGCAAAGATGACGATGATCATTCGATAGGCCTTTATTAGAAGGCTCAGATAAGCTTTTATTTCCATTCTAGGCATGTGCTTTGCAGGATGTGACAATTTCATTCCGTTCCCGTGAAGAATAATGGAAATGAAATTTGGAGTTAGTGCTCTCAACGCAACAATCTATGCTTAATGATATGTGCAGAAACGTCATTGAAAGGGCATTCAATCATTCACTGCATCTCACTGCCATTTCAAATTATGCCCATATATTGTAGATTCTTATCCCTCCACTTCGTGCATTTCAAAGATAAGGACATCAGTGACTCTTTAAGAGGGTATACAGGTATGCCTGCATTATTACTGGGAGGAAGTTTTTAAAACTAACGGCGCTTGGATAATACAGCGCATCGACAACGCAGAGCAGGAGGGTAGCCAGAAGTGATAACATGTCGTTATTGAGCCTGAAAAAAAAAACATGTGAACCAAAATTTTGATTACAGAGTATGGTTGCGGTCACTCCCGGAAATGTCACGGAAGGTAGCCACTAGACCACCAAGCAACATCTAATAACTGATTTAATTCACTTTTTAGTTCATCTATTCGAGTTGCGAAAATGTTTCTACGCGAAAGCAATTGAAGATGAGCAGTTGTCAGTTTCATGAAACATCTCAGTAATATTCTATTAGGTTACCTCTCTCTATTGGTTCTGTATCGAACCACCGATTTTCTGGTCTTTAGAAGTTTCCAAGGGAATTTATATTAATAAGACATTTAAAAGTATTGCGTATGAGTTTCTGCCCTATTTTCTTCTCACAGGAAAGAAAAACCATTATGTGCTGCAACGGTTATTGTGCATCTCGAAGCATCGGTGTCTACTTGCAGAAACAGAAACGAAAAATCATAGGAACATATCTCAAAAAAGAAAAGAAAAGAAAAGAATAACAAGAAGACATTTGCTATGATGACAAAACTTTCACTAACAAAAGTGTCATGAAGACTTTTCCACTCTTCAAAAGGTCACCCCTACTACTACTATAGGGTCATTCCTTCGGCTAATGTAAAAGTGCATGCATAAAGTAAGGGAGTCAATGCCAATGTGCACCTCGAAGGGTCGATCTTCCTACATCGCATATTTCACACCATCAGAATCACCAGCATTGCGGATGGATATTTTACAAACAAGGGTTGCATGGTGATGTCGGTCGGACTTTTACATTAAAAATGGAAAAATTCCGTCAGAAACGGTCTTAGGGAACACTAGCGCTCGGAAAATAGATTTTGAAACAACAAACCTCAGAATGGTATAGAAACGATCTCAATGTAGAAGAAATTTGGTGTGAAATTGAAACGTCATGTTAATGAATTTGTTTTTAGAATATTTATGTAACATTTACATCAGTTAAAATTTGAAGCAAAAGTTTGTGATGTAGGAGAAAGTTGTATACTCGTTGATATGGGAAGAGAGGAAGATCGCTCTTGAACTGAGGGAACGGGTGGAAAGAACGTGTGTAAAGCAGAGAATGTTTTCTAGTTTGTTACTCCATAACAAACCATCAAAGGGGGATTTGAAAACCGGAATCGCCGACAATTAAAGTGAATCCATCTCTGATCTAGATGAATGCCTAGCCTGACAGAAAAAATTTGTTTCGTCATCATCAGTTGGGAAGCAACACTCTAAAATACCTTAAGAGAGAAAAGAGGAAATGGCGACATGTTTCGGTATCCATTCACTACATTCTGTAGGGTCAGGAGACGAAGTATTTAAGTAGTTAATTGCAGTTCATAGTTTTCCATAAGCGAGTAATGAAGAATGATGCTGCAGATGTACCTTTATACAAATTTTGTTGTCTTATGTTTTATTGTCAAAGTTTTCATGAGCAATGAAAATTGTTTGCCACAGAAAATTATTTTTAATAACCAAGGATAGGAACCAAGAGAACACCAAGAAGAAGACACTGACCAAGAATTCGGTGACTCCTGGTGCAACGACGATATGAACCCCTCAACAATGGATGACTTTTTGCAGTAGAGATATCGGGATAATAGCCTTAATCAGCGCTCATCAAGGGATTTAAGGAGAGTTTAAACTGTTCTTTCACGGAGCTTTTTTAGCAATGAATATAGATAAGCAGTATAGAATAAATCTAACTTTTTGTGCTTCTATGCCAATGCTTTATGTGGGATTCTTCTAAACTATTTAAATCAAGCGTTATCATATAGCAAGAATGCCAAACTTCCCTTTAACTGCTGGCGAGAATAGGAAACAAACAGCCTTCGTAGACTGTACGAAGTGGTACCAATCGTTAGGTTAAGAACACACTGCTGTTTCTAGCCTAGGGAATAGCATGATGTCTGCATCTCACCGTTTCATTATATCAGACAAAGATGGTCTGTGATTTAAGCCGTCATTGGTCCAGTATGTTCTCTCTACTAAATGAATGCGTTGAGCTTCGATGTGCCACATTTTGAAACCGATTTGGGATAGTGACTGTCAGTGGCAGCCATAAGCCACAATAAATACGAAGACAAACATGCAAACCGGCTATTATTCGTCTGCCACAGAACATGTAGTCGATGACGAAAAATGTACCATTCGCACTTTTGGCTTAACGTTTGGGTTCGTCTGCAACAGAAACCGATGTGATCCTAGCTCGAGGTGGAAATGGAACAATGAGCTTGAAAAGTGTTCATATGGAGATTGATTCGTCGTTGCGAAGTGCACACTTTGGCAAAGATATTTTATGGGTACACAAATACGAACACAATTCCAAAATAACATAACACAACAAAATATTTTGCACAATAGGTGAATAGACTACTCGATCCACCTTTCACTGCAAAATGGTGATGCTTTTATGCTATGACGCTAATTTACCGCATTTCTCGATATCACCAACCGAACTGTTTTAACTCACCTGCAGCTATATTAGATGCCGTCTCAGTATTTTTTAATTAAGCGTTTTCTATTTAAATTCTCTTCCACGTCCTTCTCCAATCATTGAATTGATAAAAATAGATTTTTAGTGCGATTAAGCATATAGGTCTTAAGCCCGCAACATTTTATTGTAATAATCTTAAGGGAGGAATGTTGTTAGCCGAGAAGAACATCACATGTGAAATGAAGAACTCTCCAAGATTTCCCTCCTAATTTATTCTATTTTCTGCTGATATTTCCAGTCATTAGGCCCATATAACAATAGAAATTCACAACGGAAGTCCCTTGAATCATGAAAAGAGGAGTCAAAATTGGTGTAAGCAGTGACTAGCGAATTTAGTTGTTTTAAGGCTTTGTGCGTAACAGCAGAAGAGTTTACGTTAACAGTTGCTCTAGCTGTGAAAGATGTCGCAGTAATGTGGCTAAACTTTGAAGAATTCACGTATCACAGGAAGATGATTGCTACTTTTCCATTGTGGTTATGACTTACTTAAAAAGGCGAGTAAATTGCTAATATAAATGGCCGATAAAAAAATAAACCAGAAACAAATGTCCAAACTTTTTACATCCTGTATAGTCAACATTAAATTAGCGCTCAATAAAGAGAATTTGCGCAGAAAATCATCTCACCGACATTTTAAAGCTGGTAATAAAAGAACCACCCAAAAAGTTGATGAGTCACTGATGCAATGCACATTGTGAAACAGTCTTTCATATGGAAGTTACTGTGCGAGTTAAGAATTCAAGCCATGATTGAGAACCAGATGAAGGATTTTTCAGGTGCTGTGTATTCTGTCCTTTTATTTCCATTGCAGCGATACCCAATCTACTTGATGTTCTTTCGTTGACGGCATTTATGGTTTAATTTCTTTCTATGATTAGTGACAACTCAGATGAAGGAAAAAAATGTAGTTCACTTAAAATTTTTCTGGTCAAAGCCCTTTGGCGAAATCACTCAACAAACTCGAAAAAACCTCAAAAGTTTTCAGAGACGGAGCGCTGTCAGGTGTCACGTGTTATTCTAAAAACCGTGAATTAAAGCAATTTTTGTACGTCTAAATGCATTCGAGTGGCGATGTGGCAGGCAAACATATCGAGTCAATGTTCCACTTTCATGTCAAAGAAAAAAGATACTTTGGGTAGGTAGATGAGAAATTAATAAGTAAAAATTTTGCTTCAAATACACAATCCTATTACAACATAGACTGTTTCATATGTGTGCAAACAGAAAGTTGAAAGTGACCCTCATTTGAAACAAGTTAATTTAATCTAGCGTAATTTGGAAGGAATTCGTCTCATGATGTTCTTTCAGTTATGGCCTAGTTTCCTTCTTTGATCAGTGGCACTTACGGTCGGTGGAAAAGGTGGAGGAAAAGAAGAAAGATAGTTCACTTCAAATTTTTGCGATCGAAGCCGTTTGGTGAAATCATTCAATAAAGTCTAATAATAAGGGAAGATGCAGGACACAGAAAAAAGAAAATGACGTGATGGACAAATTACCGGCTTTTAGTCAGTCTTACTTTCAACTTGCTGCTATAGCACTTCAGCGCAACCCGCATACAACTTGAAAACACTGCCTTGTTAATCGAGGTCACACAACAAAAACCCTTCGGCAACGACACAATTCTATGCACTTGCATTTGATGCAATCATATTCCATACACCACGTTGTTGTTTTCAGCATTCCATATGGTGCGATCTATACTCAAAGAAAAGGATATCGGCTGGGCTTTTTGGGGCATCTTTGCTCGAACATGGTTGCACCATAGGGCGATTGAAAATTTTCGTAGATCTAGGCCGATATAGCTTTGTCACCTTCTATTTAATCCATGTTGATAATCTTGAGGTAAATATCAAGAGCAGGGATTTACAATGGAAAGTTATGTGCAATAATCAAATGCCGCAGAAAACATCGGCAAGCTAGTAACAGTGCTAGTGATACCATAATTTGCATACGATTCTGCGACAGAAGAATGTAATTCTTGTTAAAATCTCTTCAGTAATGGCAGTGCTCTCCCGTCGGCGTGGGTGAGATATCAAATTTCTCCTCCATTTTTATAGAGGTGAATAAGGCGCTGCAACTCGGCTCGTTGATCAACTCCTTGAAAGACGTATGGCGCCGAGAACAAGATTCCACATGTGCCTCCAACAGTAATCCCAAAAAACACATACAACAATAAACGGTCGATTATCATCGCCACATATTTCCAGTCGTCTCGATACTGAAACATTTCCTGGTTGGAATATGATAAGCTTCATCCGAAGAAATGAATCGGCCAAGAATTAAGAAAAGATGCGTTGTGCAATTCTTCAGCGAAGGAAACCGTTGAAACAAAAACTGCTGCTGTATCTTTCCCATTTCACGTATCCCCTTTCTGAATCTCACTATGTCATTATGTATCAATTATAAAGATGGAGCGATCTTCTATTCCCACCAAATGCTATAGCGTGGTTAGGAGAGCCAGCTACCAATTACTGTACGATATGCTATGCCTGGGCGCAGACTCGTAAGTTTCAATCCTCCGAGCTCAGGCCCAGAGACGTCTTATGGGTGGAACCTTCAACGAAAGTGATCAGCTACGCCATTTGCCGTCTTCTACCGAAGTCTATGTGCACAAAACTCATTTGGTATTGCAGATGCGTCAGTTTATTTCCTTAGATGTGAGAGGAACAGTTCCCATGAGGCGAGGTTGCCCCTCACTAGACAGTGATTATTCACTTGCTGCTCTCTAAATCATCCGACCGTCCGCAGATATTTCCTTGAATAAATAGTGCCTATAACAGATACCGCACCAATGAGCACTTCAGGTGAAGTGAATTTCATAAAGAATAAGACCTCGACCACCATCACGTTATCTCCTTTTAAAAAAAACAACTAAAATTTGGAAAAAAAATGCGTAAAACTGTGGTGTTATAACCGCTATACGATATCAAAATTTTCTTAGCTTGCTTAATTTAAAAGTGCTTTAATTCTCTGCGCTCATTGAATCGCTCTCTAATGAATTGTATTAGGCTGGCTGACGTAATGACAAGTTTGTTGCATTTCCCACACAATCCATGAATCATCTGGACAGAGAAATGAAATGACGAGACAGCATTCAATGACTGCACAAAATGACCTAAAAGTTCACTTCATGAATCGACTGCACAATTTTGTTATACCCTATATTTTAAACTCTTAACAGGTCTTGACTTGAATTCGCTGTCTCACTTAAACCGGTTATAAGGAGCAGCAAAAATCCACCGTATTGTTTGAATCGCTCCAGGTTTTCGATGAAATCAACTGTATCCAGAAAACGCTCTGAAATTCACCGAAATTCACTACACCGTCCAAACGGACGATAAAGAATGGTGAAAATTTGTTCGTACTGTTTGAATCGCTAATTGTTCTCAACGCAGTCAAGCTATATCGCCTAGGCGGTTTATATTTGACCATAACTCATCGTATCATTGAAGCTTTTCAGAAGCAATTCGTAAAGCATGACATCGCTGATAACCTATCCAGTTCATCTAAATATTAGCCGTTGAAATGAATTTTTCACAGGGTTTTGAATGGCTTTTAAAAGTGGGGACGCAGCAGAGGCTGTTCAGTCAGAGGCTGCAGAGCGCTCGGACAGAAGCTGTGAAATATTAGCATAAAAGACGGAAGCTATAGTCATAAAGTATGGATCTGGCTTGATTACATCAAAAATTTCCACATTCGGCTGCACTTGTAATATTCCAGCTGAAGAGTTAGTCGTTTCCACGTTGTAGGTCAGCCCCAATGTATCATGTGCATAATCCATGCAGCGAGAATTGCTAAATAGGACGGGTTTTGATAATTCATCTCTTTTTTACATATTACCTATCAAAAGAGTGATTATAAATATAAACGAAATATTTTTTCAGTGGGAGTTTCATGGAAATTTCCAAAGGATTTAGTTTTCATTCGATAACAGAAGCCCCTAAAGAATAAAAAAGAAGGAAAAATTAGGGGAAATAATTGTCCCGAAACTGACAACACCACTTGGACCATTAACCAATTAGATCAAATGGAATGACAGTGATTCCCTTTAGCATCATGAGCTGCAGCAGGAAGGAGAGAAGGTAACACGGATGACGTTTCAATCGCTGAATTCCGAGTTACTTCTAGATAAAGCATTGCTTGAAGTCTGTCCTAAGGAAAAGCTTCATGTCTCAGTATCTTTAAACAGAAAGGACAAATTGGCTTTATTTAAAGAGGAAACGATTTGGTAGGATCTTTAGACCGGGAGGTTACAATGACTTGAAAATAGGATGCTATGAAGAACACGCTCCATGAATTATTCCATTTATTCAGTCATAAATCTTCAGATTTCAATGCTGCAACTTTCAGCAAAGCCAGCGAGATAGAAATGAAGTTGTTGTAAAGGACAGCAACTCGAGATCAGGACTTTGGAGCATGAGGACTCGATTTTCCACTATTCGTAGCGTTTACACACTCAGCTTTCTGTCACTGCCAGCGAGGCGTTAACGCTGATTAGAGACACACCCAAAGCGATGACAATTCTTGATGATTGTTTCATCTTACTAACGTGTTTGGTTTGAAAAATGATTCTTTTGATCAAAAATAGTAATTAAGATCAAAGCAAGAATTTCGGAAATTAAATAGCATATCTTGAAGAATGTCAACCAATGCGGTTTTCAATAAGTAACTAGACTACTAAATTGGACAATAAATATCTTAGTGGAATAACTTAATTCCCTTATTGAAAACGTACCATTTTGTACTCTTCGTCCTGCTTGAGATGATCAGTGATGTATTCTATCGCATCAATAGCTCTTAGTGCATCGGCACTCAACGGATAGTAAGCACTCGTCATCGGATCCCTCTCAAATTGCCGCACACTATCTACGTGTGTCAACTCGATTGATGGTGGTTGGAACCTGAACCGAACTTCGATTACTTATACAAACTTTTTAGTATTTAAAAGGCCATTGTTTCTCACCTCAATGCTTCTTTGCTGGTTCTTAAATGGATTTAACCTGCTTTTGAGTAAAAGGATTAAATAAAACAATAATCACGCAATGAAAAGCCCAGCAGCCAAACTTGCAACACCTAGATCACCGTCCATATGTCCGCACTCCCGAAATCTGACCCTTCCCAAGATAAAGCTACGTAAAACTTTCTTCATTCCCTCGCCTTCATCACTCTCAAGCATGATTGCTTGAGGGCACCCTTTAAGAATGATATCCATACCGTCCAACCACCCTATGTACGAACGCTCATTTCCTCACTGCGCACTCGCGGATTGATGATAAACGATAGTGGAGAGAGTTTGATCGGAACCATTGATACTTTATAAAATTAAGTAACTATAACTTGCCATTAGTTCTTATTAACAAGCATTCGCATTTATAATTTTCAAGAAAGTAACAATTGCCCTCGATTAGTTGCCTCACTCTTTTTACCATCACCACAGACTGTTTTTTTTCGAAAGTGACTTCGTCATGCCGTTCCATTTGCACTTAATCTTGAGGGAATCATTGTTTCAACGGTAGGATTCTTGTCACTGGGACTTCTTTTAGAAGGATTCATTCAACGGACCTATGGGATTCACCAGTCTAACCGGGGCCTGCTTAATGTACGAATAGAAGAAAATCTTCAGTCAAACTTCGGATATGATTTCGAAACAACTATGACAAAGGGCGGTATATGTTGTGCGAATAAAAATCATTCAATCCATTAAAAAATAAGTCAACTTGGTTGAGGCCCACCTCTTAGTAGGAAATCCTGCAACTTCTATGTCACTTCTTGACAGGCTGAATAGCGAGGTAACTTAAGCCTTCATTACAGTAGTCCATCATTTTGACCCGAAACTCCGCTTTCACGTCGCAATATCGCTACCATTTCTCAACCAGTTACCCCTGGGTTCTTCTTCCTTAAGTCCAGAGTAAGTTTCAACGAATCCCTCCTCCCTCTGCCTTAATGAACTGCCACAGCTTCTTCCTATCTTTTTTATCCATCGTCGTTAACGAATTACAACAATGAAACCTGAACCATTCAAGATACCTGCTATCGTCGGCCGACGGGCAGAAGGGGTGATGTGCGGATGGATTCAGCCTGAACTCGCCTATGCCAGGAAGTGCAGTTGCAACAGCCGCACCGTTTGCTTGCTGCGCAGCCGCATGTGCTGCCATTTTGCGCAGCAGCTGCTTTGGCCTTTGCATGCATAACAACTTCGGCATCACCTCAAATAGACAATTTTTGTAAAGCGTGCTCTACCACATTTCCCGAAGCTCGATTACAGCAGTTCTCATTAATGCCACTACTTGACGTTTATTGCGAAATTTCCGTTTTTCCCCACGTTATCTGCAAGTTGATTGCAGCATCTCTGAGCTTTACTGCAAAATTTTCAGGTTCACTGGGATTACTACCTCGTTTGCAATATGCGGACATTCAGGCAGTGGTTTAGCATCACACTAGGCGAGCATTGCTCACATGTGATTTCTTAGATCACCTTCTCTGCACAAGAAATCATTGGCAATATGGTACTGTTCTTCTGCTATGCTATACTGTGCGGCTGGCATCTCACAGATGGGCTAACTTGCTGAAAAACAGCAAAACAATCGGCTTGCTATCATCTCATCATGATCTTGGCAGTTGCAGCCTCATCACGACCTTAAGATTTATCGCTCACTCAACAATCTTGCTGTAGATTCTCACGAACTCCAGAAGGATCTTATATATCTAGAACATTGGTCGCAAACATGGCAGTTGCGTATATCAAAAGAAAAAAGTAGCCTCTTCCATATAAACTCTCAACATGAGTGTCCTCTGCGTTTAAGTGGGAACAAGCTTTGCGACCAAAACGTAATCAGGGACCTTGGGATATATATTAGTTCGAACTTAAAATGGACTTTTCACTGTACCTTAACAGCCAGAAAAGCCTCACGAGTAGCCAACTGTATACTGCGCTCACTGGAACATCCGTGCATCGAACATTACAGACTTGCTTTTATTGTCTATTGTCGCCCTCTTTTTGAATATTGTGCCCAGATATGGTCACCATATGCTCACAAGGACGCTGACATGATTGAAAATGTGCAAAGGCGATACACAAAATCCGCCTTTCGTAAGGCCGGCCTTTCCAAACTTTCTCATTCCCTCCTACCCTGAACGACTGCGGATTTTTGGCCTAAAAAGTTTGAAATACCGCAGAATTGAATTTGACCTTCACTTATGCTTTAAGATAGTGAAAGGGTGCTGCGATATTCCGTTCGAGAACGTGTTTGCGTACACCCGCTTCAACACACGTTCCAGATTTCATAGTTTTCAATTACAACGCAAGTTTTCGGCCAAAACGGGTCTACTAAATTCGTTTTCCTTTCGAGTCATCCGACTATGGAATCAACTACCACCTCACATTGTTGAAGCTAGAAACCTCGATGGTTTTAAATCAAAGTTATCCCAATTTGACTTATCGTCCTTGAAGGGCGCAGATGGCCAGCCCATATGTGACTAATGAATGCTTCGTCTTGCTTTGGCCATGTTGCCAGTGTTACTTCAGTGACGCTACTTGAATATGTGCACTTTTGATCTTCCCTCTCGTCTCAACTTTCTTTTGTGATCGGTGTTTTCATTTGCTCAGAACCCTTTGTCATTATCGTCAATGCATCTCTTTACATACTATGTATGTCTCTTTATTTCTCAATAAAGCCGTTCGTTCGTTCGTTCGTTCGTTCGATCTTGCGCCCAATGCCTGGACCTTAGTGAAAATTCGACCTCAACATAACGCTGAAGACGTTTCTTTTCCTTTATCGCATGTTTGCCTCTCAAGGTTATCAGGTATTATATTGGCCTACAAAGCCATCAAAATCGTCAGCGCAGAAGTGCAGCGGAGGAAAAGCAATGTCATTGTTTTAACAAAGATCATATCAATGTCGCTATGTCAGTTTTCGTAGTACTCTGGACTGCTCTTTCTCTTTACGATCCCTATATTATGCGTGACTAGCACATGCCACTTATGACTAGTTCACGATAATTTTCTTTATTATGGATAACATCTTCTATTGTTTCTGACATTGTTATGCTGGGAGTGATCTTATGGGAATTCACCTTCCATCAAACATGAAACCACTGCACTAGGGCGACCCCAGCTCGTATACCACTTATGGCTAAATATTATGCATTGCGGATGTTTTTCTCTAATGCGTGTGAAGTGAAGTTCGTTTTCGACCACCCAGGCAGCACCAATGAGCGACTGAGTATTCGCTAAGTTCTTGCTACCGCACGAAACCGTTTTCGCTTTTCGCTCGGTACACAGCTGCAGAAACACTTTGACTGAATGTTCGCACTAGCAATGGGGCGCTGCGCCAAGTCTAAGGTGCAGCTCATACGGAATCCGGATACAAGGGCCGTTTTCCGGAAGGCCAGCTCTACTTCTACACCGTTCTGTGCCGTATCTCACAGGAGGTAGACCGCTTGCTGGCTGTAGATGCGCTAGCCCTATCGACCGCTCTGACCTGGCAGCACCTATTGTCGTCACTCAGAAGAAAAATAGATCAGAAATCGACAGGAGCTTAGCGATGTCCGACAGCGAATCAATAGTGAAACTCTTCGGGCGATGCTATTCTTATTTTGACGAAAATTTTTTACCCGTGGAGGTTAATCTGTTCAGCAAATTTTCTTTGATTGCATATCACGCTTGCTTTTACAGTAAGCCTGCCTTAAATAATCAACTCTTTTTGAATAAAGAACCCTCTCTCTCTAATTCAAGACAAGCTAACCTTTTTGGTGCAAAACTCATACTCTAAGCCTTGGAAGAAGAGATTTGAGTAATGTCGAAGCAGTTGTGGTTTTTTCACTGTGGATGAAAGCTCCTTCTACCATATATGACATATTGGTTATGGGGTGTGCAAAAATTATATGTTCGAGGCACAATGGTGTTTTATAAATCTACTGTATGCGTCAAAATAAAACTGGTTGGTCGTCAATTAATTCAAAGAACGAATGAAAAGGTGAATGCATTCACCTGAAGAAAGGTGGTTCTGACCCATTTAGGCATACGATGGGTGGTCGGTCCACGAAAGTAGACATTAATAATGATCACTGTGACAAGAATGGTAATGACGTTGAGCACGAATGTGAGCAGCAAATACTTTGCCATAAGAGGGATCGTCGATGAGGTGGGTGGCAGGATCTTCGATACGAGCAACAGGAATACAACGATCGAAAGTAACACTGATATGGTGAGCGTCATCTTTTCGCCTTAATTTTTTTTTTTTTTTTTGCATTTGTATGCATCACGAAGAGATACACTATCTTAGTACATCACTTTGCTAAGCTCAACAGTTTATAAGGATTATATTTCAAGATTTAAGCACATCACTAAAATGTCATTATATAAGATTTGAAAAAAAAGATTTTGGGATTCAGCAAATTTAGCGCTGGAGCAAGTGCAATTTGTAGGATTTGGATTTCCGAGCAGGTCCAAAGTCAGCCCATTTTATTAACTCAAGTCAGTTCTTTTCCGTTATTCGAACTCCAATGGTTTCTTCAATTGATGGACCACAGATGGTGCATTAGGATCGGTTTGACGATGGGATCGCATATGATCGCAATGCTAGCGATACGCATTTAATGGGTTGTATGTATATAATTCTCGACTAGCGATGTACACGGAATAACATCCACGGAAAATTAGATGTGAGTAAGTGATGTGAAGAGTGTTTTCAGCTGCAGTTGAACTGCCTGCAGAGGTAAATAGAAGTGATACAATTTCCATTTAAAATCGCGATCCACATCGATGTAAAACTGTTTGCTGCTCATAATTCAGCTTTTTTCTGGAAGTTACGTAAAGTTGTCTTGGCATCATATCCTATGCCATAGGTCGAGTCTCAAACTGTAAGCTGATGCAACTTTCGGGAAAAAAGGAAGAGGGGAGGGGTAAGGATGGAGCTGGAGAAGAAAAAATTTCAATGGATGCAAAAGTGATGCAATTGATGCTTTAACAGTTCATAAATTTGGATGCAGTGATTGCTTAATCAAAACTATCTGAAGGGAAAGATAATTCCATCTTGGAGTCTTTTGTTTTCAAAAAATTCCATTAAAACAATGCAATAATCAAGAACAGTGCGATGATTTTTTTTTTTTTTTTGAATGCAAAAAGCAATGCAAAAAGAAGCAATGAAGAAATTTTTCGCTTCCTCTAGCAACTGTGCGAAGTCACCGTAAAAATTTGAGGAATGACCGAGACGATCAAGTGCTGGGAATTCTGATGAAACTAGTTGAGAGATAAACTGCGCATCAACATGTGTTTTCATCAACTTCCACGTTCGCACACAAAAACATCTGATGTTTTCATTGTCCACTTTTGTTTTAAAATGCAAAAAGCGCTTGGTTGCGCTTTGTGAAATATTCATATACAAAGACGTCTCAATGGCATTCAGTAAAACTTTAAAGAGAAAAGCGAACTGTGTGGTCATGAGGTGACAAACCAATGAAAAAATACCTGAATCAGTGGGAAGAAAGAATACAGCCATGCTGAGAAATGCCATCAAAACTGTAGGAATGATTAAAACAACGGTATAAAACAGCGTTTTCCTCCTGAAGTAAATGCCATCTTTTCATATGTAAATGTTAAACTGAAACTGGAATTAGCAAGGCACAATTAGTGGCAACAAAAAACCTCACAAACCCTAAAAACTGCTTTTTTTCTTACTTTGTATGCTCTAAAGAATTTGTGGCTCTAAAAACTGCTTTACGTTTTAATAACTGAAGCACACGGATTCGTTTATTTTTTGGCTTAGTCACTTAGATGCTAATCAAGGAGTGCAAATTTTTATCAACACTTCTTTCCAGTGAAAGCGGCATCGACAAAACATAAAAATAAGACCTTGAAATGCTATTTCAATTTAGCCATATAGGCACATCAACTGATTATCGTTCATCATCTGGGCACAGCACTGCAAACAGACGAATAACGAGCTTCTTTCTCGATGAAATATAGCTCTGATTAGGAAAGAAGCTCGCCGCTACATCGGATAGACCTTCGCAAGGAAAATAACATCAAAGCCCAGGATATTTAAGTGGATTCTTAATTTCCACAAACAGATGGTGACAGGTGTTCCTGCTCCAAAGCAACTGTCACTTATGTAATTGTGCATTTGTGTACGTATGTATATACGTGCACTTGCATGCATGACCTGAATGAAATTTTTAATGGATTTCACACAAAATAACACTAATTTCACAAACGAGCCTTGCAATTAAACACTCAATAGAAATGCTTTTTAATGAGAGCAGTCATTTTATTTTATGGTTATCGAAGAACAGATGGTTGGCGTGGAAAATATGGCGACGCATATTTAGCATATTTAAGCAGCGAAAGTCTTAAATAACAATAGCGTGGAATTTAGATTGAAAATTAGAGGCGTGCTGTTGATTTTCATGTGTGGCATTCTTTGTTTTTGTTGATCAATGTGAGATGTTTCTATACTAATCAAGTCATCCGTTGAATCGCAATTGCACACTAAAATTACAATCGCGCTTTAGCATCTCAGAGGAAAATGATGCCTATTTTCCATATATTCACTGATAGACGTCTGCATGCCCCAATTGGAGATATTAAGATTGGTACTGCTGAAGAGACAATTCATTGCAGTCGTTTGTTATGTGTTTGCAGCCGGCGAGTGGACGTTATGCTTAACCGATGTGAGGGGAAATTTTAACGATATTCCTTCTTCAGATAGAAAAACGTTCACCGACTTGGAAATTACGCTATTAATAGAGCCAACAAAGTAGAAATACGAATGCAAAAATGCAAAAAAAAAATTGATTTCGGTAAAGCATGCAATAATGACATATGAATGCCTGCTACAAACTTAAGGGAACCATAGGACATAATGACGTGGAAGATAGAAGGTTATGCTTTATCAACCCTTCCCTCCACAGTCCTCCCTGAGATAGTGATGGTAGAACGCCATCCGTCTGCAAATTTGGCCGAACACAACTAGCTTTTCGACGGCCTTGCATCTTCCATTCTCGTCAAAAATTCTAAACATCAGTGATAGCTTGCAGTGGTTCATCGAAAAATTTTGGCCATAACCGCGCTGCTGGTTGCAGTCGATCATTAAAATGCAGGCCCAAATAGGAATTTTTTGATTCACCTCATTTTTTCGTGCATGAATAAACACTTCATGAAAACGATGAAAAGAAAAGAACTCACCGAATCCTCACTTGAAATTCTATCCTTGAGCGCTTGTTAACTAACGATGCGGGTGCATCCATTACATCCCATATTGAGCTGGGTGCATACTCCGATAGATCGACCCACTCAGCTTGCTCGAACTCCAACTTGATCTCATTCTCATTGTACTAAAATATGCATCTATACTGTGGAATAAGTCCAGGATGCAGTGTGTTCAGTGGGTTGGAATAAGAGGGGGAGGGAAGACAACATGTAGCATTTATGCAATAAGATTTTGGGATATGACACATGCATTGAAACGGAGAGATATTGAGGAGTGCTGAAGGATTTTGTGGTGACGACCACGTTCTCTGAGATGATTGCCAGACTTCATTTTGTTCGTGAATTCCATATTTCTCTGTTTGAAACAAAGCATACATAATTGTTTTTCCAAATATTTCTTCTCCTCAACGAACATAATTTTCAACGAATAAGATGAAACTCACCGTCCATGAACCAAATATCAAATGACAAGTTTGTTCATCGAATGGAAAGAATTCGACGTCAATAATGCATGAGCTTTTATATATAGCAGGCGGTACCCATAGCATATCGCCTTTATGATTGATAACCACGTTGCACATAAACGATACCTCATAGTTACCGTCAGCACTGAAATTTTTTCTACACTCTATAAAGACTAAATTGGGGATAATGAGATAACCTACTGGAAATGACACACTGTCACTCTGTTCGGAACACATAGCAGCTGTGATGTTAGAAGATCAAAACATCGTCAATAGGCCTTTATGATTCCTCAATGAAAGTAGCTTTTGAAGTTTATTATGGAGAAACGACTACCTCAGTTAACAAAACCAAATTTCCTCAGTGAGCAGGGTAGCAGTTTAAAGAGCGGTTAGCAAAATCTAAGTATACTTCACGTCAGTCCCATCTTGCATTGTGATGACAACCACTTATGTAATACTCAACGGCAACAAAATATGGCTGAAGTGACAGGGAACGGTAATACAACGTTTCTCAAGCGTTGTTTAAGGAGCTTAATGAATCACAATTTCGCCTTCACCATCAAATGGAACCGTAAATTTTCAGAAAAGGGGAAAAGGAAATATATACATTGCCTGGATACGTGCTTTGAGAAACTGGTGGAGGAGAATACATGAATCCTATATTTTCTGTATGATATGCAGTTTGAAGGTAGAAAGTGAGTATCTCAACAACATTCGGCAGAAATTTTGAAAAACCGATGCCGCTATAAAATAGATGGCTAAATCACACTTGTTGAAGAGGACGATGTCTGGAAGCCAAACTTTATCTGGCGCCACCCTGATGTTTTGAATCTCGCCATAATTAACAGGATTCCATTTCATTTGAAAGTCATGCCACTTCTGAAAGCATAGTTTCGATAACAGAAAAACGTTTCGTAGAAAAATCAATTTGAATCGCTACAACAAGTTAAGAATAAAGCAAGTTTCCCAATCAATTTACTTACAGTTGCGGGTATCTGAAATTTGAGGCAGTAATTAAGCTCTCACCTAAGAAGTTTTCAAGCGCTTGAACCATGATTGTAACACGACTACATGTTGTTTCGGAAATGGCAATCCTGCTTTGGCTCCCTCTTTATGTTGTTAAAAATACCATTTTCCACGAACATGGACATTTGACGTATCTTGAATTACATGGACTTATTGCCTTGAATGTAATTTTTTCTTACGTTCCTGAACCTATAATTTTTTCGGGCTCAAGAATTAAGTCTCAGTCATAAACGGCTAACACAACGGCGAAGAGAGTTTAACTTTTGGACCTAAGCCGAAAGTAGTAGGCATCATTCGACTTCCGATGCTTCATGTCGAAGTCCTTTCCTGATAGAGTGGCAGCCGCTAAGTTGCTAATCAATTGTTTCAGCTGGAGCAGAAATTTGGTCGGAACCGAATGCGCTTAGATAACACTGCGCTCACTTACCACCCGCATGCAATAGTGCAAACCGAGTTTCGACCGTAAACGAGGAAATCGGAAAAGCCGATCGAAATTCGGCTGCTTGGTTACCGTCACGGGCAATAAGCATTAGCGCCTTCAGGCCAAATTCCGATACAAATATTACATGAGCATGACATGCGCTCCTGAATCAGTGAACATGGGGCAAGGCACTTTATCCTTCTCCTTTCCACATCGCTTCTGTAGACCGGGCATGCGTACCTACGCCATCTGGTACGAACTTAGCCGTAGGGAGCGAGCAGGGCGTTCAGTACCGGCTGGACTGGGTGCTGAACATTTTCACAACCAGCTATATTCTTCCGGCATGTTGCAATTACCGCAACCTGATTTTTGCTTTACTGTCTTGGTGAGCTTTTATTTAAGCGATTATAACTCCTTCCGAAGCCGATCTACCAGTTTAAGTGGGAGCATAGAAGGCCATTCTATGATGCATCTATATTGCCTTGAATGTAATGTTTTCTTACGTTTTCTTATCCTTATAGAATTAGCTTCAACGGCTAAGGAGTTGAAGCTTCGAAATTGCCTAGCTTGTATTCGAGCAAATGCACTACATTTTTCGTTTTCTTTGTTGTTCGTAATCAATATCAATCACTGCAATCAAATCTACTGTTTTTATGAATTGGTTCAAGCAAAAAAAAAAAAAAAAAAAAAAAAATTGAAATACCACATCTTTTCAGCACCAATTTTTCGTACATTAGCCCACACTTAAACAGCATAGCGCCTTATAAATTCCATTGTTCACTGCGGAATATTCCACTTCTCAATTTGATTCCTCTGTCTGCGTGATTCTGCACGGTAGTTTTTGACATTTAATACGGCATTGTTAAAAAAAAGCCCAATTTCAATACATTCCTGTCGCATGGCTTGAAAAGTAGAAGCAGTTGCTTTCCACCTCTTCAATGATGCTTATTTCAAGTTGTGTAAATTCAGTTTATTCCCAAAAAACTCTCTAAAAATGAAATCAAATCTCCTGGGAAACGCACTTCAATTCGCAGTGCACTTAACAGTCCATTTATTTTACCTTTTGAGACAAAAGTAAGAGTGTAGGGAAGTGATGGCAAATGGTGCTGCAGAAGTGCTTCTGAAAGGTGGATTAAAAAATATTGCCGAAAAATGTACAAAGCCAATCGACCAACAAAGCAGTGAATCGCTTAATCCCGCCGAGAGAGGGGAACGTATGAAACAATATTTGAGTTATCGACCGCACGAGAGACATACAGCATTTAACCGGATATTTTCAGCAACTGATTCAAGTCGGCATGCTCACATTGCAAAACCGCATGTTTATGGTGTAATGATGAGTAAGAGAAGCGTCCAAAGATGACACTAAAATACTTGACCTTTGGCTTTCAGGACAGATGCACAAACCAGCTAAGTTACTGCAAGTGCCTTCACTTGCATCATTTGGCTTACATTTTACTTTTCGTATCGCTTTTGGCTTTTACTTCACTTTGGCTTACTTTTCGTATCGCTGCATCATTTCAACTATAGTTGTTTATTCTTCCAAAAGACTAAGCAGGAAATCTTTTAGACAGTCAGCGAGCGAAGAATTGGCCTATCGACACAACACATGTACTTGGTGAATCGCTCGGGTGTTTTTAAAAAAGACTGAAACTGATTCTCCAGTAAATGAGCTTAAAAAAATTTTCGCAAATAGCATGCTATTGTGGGTCTCTATAGTGCGTAAATGAATTCGATGAAGTTAGACAACTTTTATTTCCATCAAAAACGGAAGAAAAACTTACCAATGTTAGCCAAACATTTGTATGCATAACTTGGTCCCTTTCATCCTATAAAAATATGTATTTACTCTTTCACATCAGATTATATATCATTCTGTACATAAAAAGTAATGCGCAAATACGGTCACTTCAGCAGCCGAGAAATTCAGAAACTGTAAAGTCAAACATCACAATATATGATATTATTTTGAATATCATACATTGCAAATAAGTAAGTGGTTTGCGTGAGGGTTTATCCTGAACTAGAATAGAGAACGGAACGCGCCAGAAAATGAGCACAACAAGAATCATATGCACTTTTGTGTTCTATTCACGCAACCAATCGGACAATCCTCATAAAACTGCTAGCAAATCGATCAGCTGCCAAATGCATTTACTTTCTTTGAATTTTTGGGATGGCTGTACTCCTATTGCTAAGACGTCCTACCTCAATGTCAAGCCTAGGTTTGTCAAAAGATTTTTGGAGATTGAAAAATTGGTTCAAGACGATCCCAGCCCATGAAGAGCGGTCAACTTTCAAATAATTACTCATGTAGAACAAATCATCCTGAATCGGAAGTAGCAATTACTTATTGAGAAATTAAAGTATTCAGAAAGTTCTGCCGAGAAACATTTCGCCATTTCAAAAACAACACCGAGTGTTCCATAGATATCTGACAATTGCTTGGTAAGGGTCAAGAAAATTTTCCTGTCAAGTTCTTAACCGATAACGAGACCGTTATTCATCCCTGGGATTCAGAATTAAAAGAAGCCTGCTAGGGATGGCGATATATTGGTTCTCCAAAAAAGGTCAGATCACGCTTTCGCCCTGAGCTAGAAATATTCTAGAGTGAGTTGTTTGGGAGGAGAACGGAATCACGGTGATCTACGACCAAGAAAGAAAGAAGGCAATTACAGGTGAGTAGTATGCCAATTTGTATTTGAGCGCTTCGTGAGAACACTGAGGAAAAAAAGAAGAAAGCTGATGCGAGCAATCTTGCTTCTGCACTAGTCCCGCCCACACCTTTCTAGTTTTCTATCAACGCACCTCGGCTTCACCCAATTCCATTAACCACTAGACATTCCGAGTTTGGCTTTGAGCGATTTTCCTCTTCGAAATTTGAAACATGATCTTCTGGGAAACTGATTCGGAAGCGATGAAGAAGTCAAATCGGTTGTGGGGACTATTTTTAGTTCGCGTGATAAACTGCTTTTTTTCAATGATTGAAGCGTTTAAAGATGCACATCAGAAACGCATTGATGCTGGAGGATGTTATCTTTAATATGCTAAAGAAATTTTTTTCCTGTCATTAACGCATGTGCATGTTTACCGAAAGTTCATATATATATATATATATATATATATATATATATATATATATGATGTGTGTACATGAAGCTTCCGTTATCAGCTGAGAAAAAAGCGGGTGAGGCTTACAAAAGTGTAAAAGTTTGCATAATTTCAACCTTGTCTCCGCTTGTTTTTCCCTCGAGGTAGCCTCTACAGTGATCCCATGACTTCCCCACGCCTAAAACGCTCCTCGGAAGTCTTCATCTCGTAACAAGTCAAGCATTTCCTGCGATTCGGCCTGGGCCACCTTGACCATATCACAGCCCCTATTCGTGAGCTTAATTATCACTTCAAGCGATTAAAAAAAGATGTCCCACAGCGCATTTTTCGGACCCCTCGTCGTCCTCCAGCAGTGTTCGGCTTCTTTGAAAATGACATTGCCATTTGCAAAACTCAGTCAGCCTGTTTTTATTGGCCTCAATCCTCTCGAACGATTCAAGGGTCTCTGCTACAGATTTATATGTTCAAAAGAAAAATCCACGTTTGCTATTTATTCCACTGCAAAACGCTCGATTGCACCAATGAAGCACTACGAATCCGTTATGCAAGCCCTCCAGTAGGTACAATCCTATGTCACGTGCCAAATTGACACATGAAGGTTTGGCGCATAGGTTTCCGACGGTGCTAGACGATTTCATTTTAATAGATCCGAGTATAAAATATGTCTGGACTTTACAGACCGGTAGCCGTTTTTGACAGTACAGGTGTTGCAGATTGAAGTTAAATGCAAGTAGTGCAGGAAGCAACAAACTAACGTTTCAACATAACGTCCAGTTCAAAAAACACTGAAACTCCCTCTCCTACATTGGCAACAAAAATCCACAAACTCTCTTCATCAAGTTCCCTAGACTCAGCCCAGTAGACCCAGCCACAGACGCATCCATTCAATAGTTGTTGCAACGGTGGAACAAATATTAAATAGAAGCGCGCCGATAGGTTAGGCATATTCTTATTCTCCTCTGTTCCCTAGATCATGTACTTGTCGAACGTCTACCACACCTAGCGTAATCAGTTCAAACAGCAAGAATAGAAAGGCTGCTAAAATGCAGAAATAAATATTAGTAAATAATATATAAACTGACAACGTTAATGAGCAGAACTAGCTGTAGAGCAATTTTGACGATGATTGGAGTGTCGCTGAGATTGCGTACTGGCTGGATGAGTGAATTATAGCCACGAAATACATCAACCATCAGTCGTTCCTCGTCATCCGAGCACAGCACAACACCTGTATATTATTTATTTGCTTCCACCTTCGAGCTCAGCGAATTTACTAATGAATATAGAACAAAGAAAAATTGGACTATTGCGCCTGTGGGAATTAAAGCCTCCATAATTCAGTATAATAATTAATATTCACTTATGCAAAATGTTCTAAGGGTAAATATCAAAGAAACCTATTGTTTTTTCATAGGCATACCGATGCTTTGAACACGCTGCTGAGAACTCAGCACCACTATTCATTTCTTGATCCTTATGAAGGTCCTCATCCGCACCGCCTATAGGATACAATGTTTAGTTGTAGTAATGTGCCTAACGGTCCTTTCATGCACAAAAAAATAGGCAGTGGAAAGTTTCCTATGCAAAACAAAAGATAATAGCTATAAAGCATTTGGGGAATTATGAAGTAGCATAAAATACTAAAAATAGCAGAGGTGGATATCAATCGGCGATTGCAACTCTCGCTTCGCATTGCTCAGTTTAACGTGACAAGAAAGGAACAAAGGTGTGCTTACACTCATATTCAGAATATATTAACAACTCTTAAAAATCACTAAAATACGCAAATGAGATTTAAAAAGAAACATTTCACAAACCAGCTCTAAGAAGCTCGACTAGCACATAGTAGACGATGATGAGGGCGGGTGACGGCAGGTGCATAACTGCCCTCAGTGGCTACCATACTAATTCCACCGTACCGCCCACCTCTCACAATGAGTACTCATCGAAATACCACTCTCCAGTGATAACAACCTAAACGAAAGTACATTTCAGCCATTTACGTGACTATTTCGACTCCGACATTTGCGCTCGAGAAATATGACATGAAGTGTAGCGATAGAAGAAGTATTAAAATGTGTTATGTAATGTCAAAATGTTCGATGCAATGTTAAAAGATGGCTGAAGCTAAAATGTAAAATTAAGCCGAACCCTTTAATTTACGAATACTTGCTGTAGATGCGAAAAAGCCGCGTAGTTGTCGTCGCACTGTACCGCCGACAAGTTGCACATTTAGAGTCACACTCATATGGGTAAACGGCGAAAAAGCAGTTGAGGAAGCAGGCCACTCCTCTTAAAATAACTCGTTAGCATGTGAAAGAAAAACGAATTATCTTAGCTGTATGAAGGCATAATTACATTTAGCAAAATTAGTTTTCAGATAATGTTGCCAATTCGCCCAGATTTCCTTAGCACTATTGTAATTTACCTCTCAGAAAAAACTCCTATGCTCATTTAGATTATTCCATGTTTATTGAGAGTAAGACTAAACTTTCGTTAATTTTATGTGATTGGTTGAAAGCACAATCATAGGAACCTTCTTAGCTAAGATTTTGTATATTTCTTCCCTTATTGCATTCAGGTCAGCTGAAAATTTTGCCGATTAATAGCACATCATTTTCAACGTCTCCAATTATTTTTCACAGTTACTCTTTTAAGAGATGAGAAAAATTTATAAAGAATATGGTTCATATGAAGTGCATATGAAAACACATAGATTGCGTAATTTCAACAAAAAAAGTTATAGGAAAAAAACGAGAATATAAGAATATGCGTTGTTGCAATGTTCTCATTAAAGCAATGAGAATCGCGATTAGTCAACAAATTATAAAGCTTGCTCAAAAATACATTTATACTGTAACGAAATATATTGCTCATCCACATTTTCCACCGGAAGATTCCCATTTGCAATTGAAATGGTGACCTTACCCGCTGTAAGATAGATGTAAACACCTGGAATATTTAGGTATTTACATCTATTTTAGACAAAATATTACCACGATTTCTGCAGAATTTGAAGACTCGAACTATCAACTGGCAAAGAATGTCATCGGACAATGTAAACGGTACCCGCAAAACCTCACTTGTTTTAGCGGTTTACGAGTTGCAGCTACTACACAGACAGCGGATTTCTCAGAGAAAATGCTGAAAGACCGACCACTTGACCTCTAACTATTTAAGAGCCCTTTCGGTAGAAACTGGTCTCTCTGATCACATGAGTACCAATAAAGTCCATTTTGAAAATATCCATTTTCGCAGCAGCCTATCAAAAATATTCCTACAATGATTATCACTTTCAACACTGATTATATACCTGAAAATCCAACTCACTTCATTATAGTGCACTGAGCGTTCTATGACTCAGAATAATATAGCAATTATAACAAATACTCAAGTAACGGAACGTCTGGAAGAGAACTTGGGAGTAAAGTCAGCAACGAGTTTAACTGAACAGGTGGAGAAGAAACTGAAGAAACAGCAAAAAATATTTTCTTGCTGCTTTTTTCTCTCCCTCACGCGTTCACATATCCCCTTCGCGCTTTCTAAGTGCGTCGGCTGAAGAAATACGAGAGCAAGAGATTGGTGCTGTTTCCCAGAAGTTGCCGAAATGCGGAAGTCGGCGAGTTATTTAATGATTTATGTGGTCGTGAAATTTTATTCGCCATTTCCCGTTCCACAATACGAGTCCATTTCACTTCACTCCATTAGCACACAGAAGCCAGTAAAAGTGAATAGGAGCACAGCAAAAGAATCGGTAGGAAGATATGAAGTGGGGCACTAAAGACTCATAAACTCTAGGCTGAATAGAAGGACAGGAGAAGGATCAGCAGGCAGATGTGAAATGGGAGACGAAATCGTAAACTCTATGCTCTCCACTTGCCTCACTTTCGAACTGGGATGGAAAAGGACAGAAGAAAACAAATGAATTCATCCACTAATCGAAATATTCGTTGAAAATGTAGCGATTTTGCATAACAGAAAGAGAATGGCTCATCACTGAGCAATTCTCGCCATTGACGCATTTCTTTGCGGCTGCCTGAAACAAGACACCGACAGGTGGCGGTTGTGTAGAGCGCGCTCCTATGCGGCACATTCACATTCACTCAGATAACTTTAAGCAGCTACGGCCATCCTCAAAGCTTTACACCTGATACTGATCACCAGGTAGGCAAGCGATGTGGGCAGTGGCAGTCATCAATTGTTACCTACAGCTTATAACTGATGATGTGGCGATAGGTTTAAACTATACAGACATTTTTGATTGCATAGGTGAACAACGGCATGAATAGTCATAAAAGACATTTAAATAAAAAAGCCCTCCAATAAGGGGTCGCAACATCAAATTATAGGGCAACCGATACGTAGAACTTTTCTGAGTGTAGGGATTCAATGTTCTGATACAAATGAGACAGTGAGAATCCCGAGTATTCGAGTAGAACTTCGAGTAATTAGACTTGCGACGGTCAGAATATGCTTGAAAGGAATTTTTAACCGAGTCATAGCAAGTTTTATAGCAACATACGAAGCATAAAAAAGCGAAAACTTGGACTGTTTGTTCTTGTTGCATCAATGGGATAACTTTTACAGAGCGGCCTAATTGTCTCCTTCAAAACAAAACCTCATTATAATGCTTCACTGCAGCGCACTGCAATTGCCTATTATTAGTGCAACCATAAAACTAATTGATGACTGGACAAATCAATTGACATATAGTAAAAGCCAGGGCATGTTTGTGTGATAATACTTGACGTCTGCTGTAATATGTGAGGAAAATATTGGCAGAGAATGAAAAAAGAAATTGAAATGAACGGAAGCGAATACCGCATGAGCGTGTATGACAGGAACATTTTCAACAGTACTTATACAAGCCTTCAATATCGTAAATTGCTAAAAAATGATGAAATACGTGCAGGATGCACTCATCTTTCTATCGAAAATTATATTTTCACCGAGAGCAGGCATCACCAACCAATGTCCAAGTATTTGATGGAGCTGGAAGAGATAATGACTGGTCCACAACGCGTATGTTTAGTTGTTTTCCAATTGGCCTTACCGTTACTTAACTTGCTGTCACTTCTGTCTGAAAATCATCATTCATACGACTCATTGAAAACAGATTTATTTCTTGTGCTTTTGTAGTTTAAATCTGCATAGCACATGACGGCAAGGTGCGTGTGTATGTGCATGTGTGTATTTGCCTGTGCATGAGTATGGCTTGACTTTCAGATAATTCCACCTTGGGAGCTAACGTTGTGAAAGTTATGAAAGCCAGCTTCTTGCCTATTCACTGATTCCTAAGAGGAGTTGTTGGCACTTAAATGTGTTTAGGAACTTCGTATATTTTATGACGAGTCGAGCCTATGTCGAGATCGGGTCAATGTGACAGGATTGCAGATTATGAAGCTTCACTCAATAAAAAATAGCTTCCTAGCTGGCCACAAGAAAGCCCAAGCACAATAACGCTTTCATATTTTAAACAAATCGGTCGCTTGCACAGATCTATTGCATATGAACCGATCTGGGCCGCTTTTAACAATCCAGTGAAATACAACCCAAACAAATGCACGTGAATTATGAGGCCAAATATACATATACATATATATATATATATATATATATATATAATGTTAATAAACAAACCGTCATCATATTATTCGTTATTAATCATATTTTTATATAGGCATATCATATCACATCATATTACCATAATATATAAGCATATTAATACTTAAAAACGCCATCGCCATCATCACCACTGCAAAATTTGGGAACGACTTATGGCCATAGAGGCAGTAAAATAGGCTCAGCGTGTAAGCGTTATGCAAAACACACCATGGATAAGCAATGGTGATTATGCCATAGGCGCCTAGCTGCTTACAGACACGACTGTGCAGTTGCGAAACTGCAGAAAATGCAATTTGCGATTGCAGAAATTATCAGCCGTTATTATAGGTCGACGAAATGAACGATAGCCGACCCTGAACGCTTTATATACACCTTGGAGACTCGGAGTTTTGAAAGCAGCTATAGATACCCAAAGTTGAATAAAAGACCAGTTTCATGCTGATCGAATTTTCCTTTGAGACCGGATTTCTTGTGATTCGAAAAATAGAGATTTCTGGCTGTGGCTCAGCGCACGGCCGCCAAAAAATCGAAGTTTTATATACATCTTGGAGAATAGTGCTTGTACTCAGCAACTGCTGCTGTATGCTAAAGGGATCAGCTGGCTTCACAGGCCCAGCAAAAATCGAGGAAAGCGACATCGGCCTCACGGCGTTTTGTCCACAGATAAAATTTTAGATAGGGCGTGAATGGCAAGCAATTATTTTGCGCTCCTGCGGATTTGGTTTGAAAAAAACACATGAAAGGATTATATTCATGTGTGCATGTGTCTGACTGTCAGCAGTTCCAAGCTGTGAGCCATTAAAGCTAATGTCACGGAATTTTCGAATATATTGTGTACATAGAGCCGTTTCCTATTATCACATCCAACATTGACTCGGAGTTTTGAAAGCAGCTATAGATATCCAAAGTTGAATAAAAGACCAGTTTCATGCTGATCGAATTCTCCTTCGAGACCGGATTTCTTGTGATTCGAAAAATAGAGATTTCTTGCGCAAGAATTTTATGGACAATCTGATCAACTGACATTGCTTATCATACTTTTACTGATAATTTGAGAAACCTTTCATATTGACTAGCGGAAAGCAAAATGAGCTGTAATGTCAACTTCTTCGGCATGCATCTCTATTTGCTTCAAGTTGAATGCTTTGATTAAAATTCCTGAAACTTCGAAAAATATACATCAGTGTGTCTCATCGAGGTGACATGAACAGCTGACGAGTTGACTACGAGGAGGGTAGAATCGTGACTGCAATATGGTTTTATGTGAGCGCACTGTGCTCGTGTTATTTATGATTAAAGAATCACAATATTCGCAAGTTGCTAAGTTCTGCATGGCCTACAACTCAACGTCTCTTTCGCCGCCTGTGCGGTGATTCGTCGGTGGTTCACATAGATCACCCTTTCAAAAGTGATGCGACCAAGTGATTTTACGGGTATAGCTGCCGAAAGCACTTATCGTTCAACCGCTCGACGTGCTTTACTATTTATTCTCATCGAGTTTCATTTTATCACTCTCTTTTTCCTGATTGAGGCGGTGATCGGCGTTGTATGCGCAAACTCAATGGCTTCTTTGTCACATTTTCAGAACTAATGCTGAATAATCGAAACAGCAAAGTGGACAAGTGGCGGCGAAGCAGCACTGATCTTGATGCATGCGGTCGTGCCTACGCGATGGATTAACTTCACACGCGGGCAACTCGTTCCATATGAGATCCGTTCATCCCTCGTAAGCCTTTCTCATGCCTATGCAACACCATCAAGCATTCATGTGCTGTTCAGTTGCCGCAAAAAAACTCCTCTAGTGACCATCTAAAACTAGGCCAATGTCATTTGCGCTTATTTTTAAATGCAATATCTATAAAGAGCATTTATAAGACTAAAGATGAATAATGAAGTAGACGAGGATGATGGTGAAAGCATGACTACAATATCGACAGGAAGGGAATGCTGACTGGAGTAAAGAGAGAAACCAACTACCACCACTTCGATGACTCATACGCCATAAGACTATTTTGCTTCTACGCAATGACCGATTCAGTTAAGAAAAGTTGGTTAACACATACAGTTGTCATTTCAATCAGACCTCCGCACCTTTCTTCTGTGCGCTATAATACTACACGTTTTTAGCTGCAATAGAAAAATCTCGTCATATAATTTTGATTTTTTCTAAGCTGGTAAAGATTAGTGCTCTCAAAGCAAAGCAGAGATATTTTGGAATATTCTATTTCTCAACTGTTATAGGACATTTCATTTTCACCAACCTAGACCAAGCAGTCAATGAGAGGCATCCAAGAACAAATTGATCGATATGTCATTAACAACAACAGTACATTTTTATTTTGAAACAAAGGGAGCATATGGTTCACTCGTTTGAATAGCCAAACAAAACCTGAAGTAAAAACTCACAGTAATGACATTAAAAAAATGAAGAGAGTTTACGCAGAACCAGTAATTACAATCAGTGATGTTGCATAGTGCATGCACTGAACGAATTACAATATTCTAGGCGACGATTAAACCTAGATAGATTAGAGATCGGAACCGTAGCTACACCACACGAAAAGAAAACTGTAAACAAATGAGTTAAGCATTCAACTCGACCTCTTACCTTCCATTTAACTTCATACTGCCTCGGACGTCATATAAACTTTGCAAAGGTAAAAATACCTCTGGACAGGACCCAAAAAAAAAAACCGTTAGTGTTGTTGGAGCTGTGATATAAATCAAATTAGCTCTACTACACCACAGAGATTTTAAATCAGAAAGGCTTTTGATGAAATACATCACTGTGTTGCTCTATGAGTCTGTTCCAGGAAATGCACAAAGCTTACTTCGCATAATCTTTCGTAGGTGCCGCGACATGCGGCATCACTCATAATCACAGCAGTATAGCAATAGAATTGTACTGCTCCAAATAGGGCCGAATATACCATAGCAAAAAGAGTTTAGAAGATAACATCGGCTCCTTGTGCCATCCACCGGAAACAATACTGAGTTGTTAAGAATGCAGTGATAACCGTGGCATGTATTTAAATTCACGCATCCTGATATCTCTTTTGAACAATCATGCGAAGAGGAAACATTTTTATGGAAAATTATATAAAACACTCGAAGTTATATATATATTGTCTGTATAAAAAAACAAGGAGGAGCAAAAAAAGTTGAAAATGCTTTCAATGACCCTCATTTGTAAATTGAGGACGTGATAGCCTGAACATAGGCTACATCCAGTTCACTCCTTCTTATTGCACTGGTAATACTCGTATTACTCGTGAGGACTGCCATCTTCACACTAGGCACATCATTTCGATGTCGCCTTCCCTTTTCCCTGCTTTCTATACGTGTGCGATCAAAGCTGCATAAGGTTCAAGAAAGCTAAAAAGCCCTTCTTGTCAGCGCACAATTTTGGTATTTGTCGGCAACAATATTCAATTAGCACCGTCGAGATGACATTGCCATGCGTAGTACTGCGAGACCGAGGTGATATTGCATGACAAGTCAGAAAGGTAATTGCACGTAAAGAAGCTCATAAATGGGACGGTGAAAAAGCAAATGACGTTCACCCAAAGCAGGTTTAGACCGATGCAATGAAAAGTAGTTTAGGATATGGAGAAAGATGTCTCTTTTAAAACATACTGATCGGAAGCGCTATGCTTAGTTGGATACGCTTCTCAAATTCGCACTCACTCTTTCAATTTAAAAGTGTATCGTCGATCTAAGTACGTCAAGGAGAAGTATAGATCAGTACTGACTACGAGTAATGGAAAAGCATAGTAAGTATGTTGAGGCGTAATGGTGGATATGAAGCGCCACAATTCCTGAATAGGAGCGAAGTTAAATAAAGAGTGTGAACAGGTGAATTGAGCGAAACTCTCCACATCCATAATAAATTTGGTAGGATAAGCAGCTAGCCGGACAAAGTCATCGCTGAAAATCCGAGAAAGTATTCCATTTCAAACAATCGTAACAATTTTCCAAAGAATATTTGTCAGCAACAATATCCACATTGAAAGCTTTTGCTATCCTTCTCATAAGACCAAAAAGTATGAGAAATTGCCAACAACTAGCAAAATATGTCTAATATGGCATTCAGATTTGACTAGGCTGAGGGTCTGCACAAACTACTCCAATCCTTTGATTATGTGAATCAGTTTTCTTCATGGAAGGTCCTTGGCAGAAGAAGGGTGATCAAGAGGAAGAAATTGAGGAAAGATTCTCCTCGAGCGAGGCTCTGGACAAGAAATCCTGAAAAAAAGCTTGGCTAGGAAAAGTCGTGGAAGTACTGGCCATCGGAACTCCCAGTGAGGAATCGCTTGGAGAAAGGGATTCTTGCAGCACAGCACTTCGATTCCCAGGTCCTTCGCCTTCGGTACCCTCGTCTGCGAAAACAGGTCCCCACAAACTGCAGACGCACATATTGCAGTTGCAAATGTCAACAGTTCACACAAGGTAGAAAAATAGTGAAAACGTAAATGCGCTAGACTAAATAAGGTGAGATGGAAGGAAAAGACTAAATGCTCTTCGGCGGGAAGCCATCGTACTTGCAAGAGAACAACCTGTAATTTTTATCACATGCAGGATGTGATAAAAATTCAGCACAACATTTGGCTAAGAATGTTGCTAGCTCCTGCTCATGCAGTAATGTTGAAGATTGTAGCTCCATGGCGAATGATGCAGTTTCAGGGAACGGATACCGGGCTCTTCATTCGCAAACTTTTGGCACTGCGACGTTATCGAACGCTCCTTAGGCTCTTTGACTCCCGAATAATCTAGGCCGTGATTTATCGATGAAAATTTCACAACTTACAAGTCTGAGTAATTTCAGAGATCCCCGTGCTAAAGGCCCGGTAATTCTCTCTATTTTTCTGCCTTTTCAGAATCTTGCTGCCTTGGGCTTCTCCTTCTCGTATTTTGCTTCCAGGAAATCCTGAACTTCGAAATGCTCCGCCTATCGTTCAAAGCAACAGGTAATAGCTGCAAGCAAATGCAAAGTGCCAGAGGACGACTTTCGATGAGTAATATAATGCGGCATACATTCACACTTCCATATGCCATCGAATAAAATTACAAATGAACGATTTTTTCTTAAATATATTTTTAACTGCGAATGCATTTTAATCGCACGTGCTGCCACATGAGAGACATTAGCATCTGCTGATGAGCCACTTCATTTATTCTCAGAACTGTCTAGTCGGATTTAAAGAATGAAGCAAATTTTCAGACGTTTTCGCCTTCTCACTGTGATTTGAATTGGAGAGCTTAATTGCACTATCTCTTCATTTATTTAAAGGCATATTTGATTTCATCATTTATGCATTTTCATAAATATATCTCATCGAATTTTTGAAAAATACCACGTTTCGAAATAACACAATTTCAATCTTTCAATCAGCTCCTTAAATTGTGCAGGTAACACTGGGCACTCACATTCTACGGCTTCATTTCAGACTTAGAGCAAACGGTGAACGTTATACATGTACTCAGATTATAAAGACTACTGTACTGAGAAGTTGCACAACGTATGCAACGTATGCACAGCAACAAAATCAGCGTATCTCAATACCAGTCTCTTGCATTAACAGGTGTCATAATTTCCAGCTGAATAGGAATGCCCATTTTATGCCAATTCAGAATAAGCTGCACTATTGCCGAGTACAGAGAAATAATTAATCGTCAACTTCATCACAAGCAAATTTCAATTAAGCCCCCTTCTTCATTAACTTCCTCTCTCCCGAAAACAATAGATTCTGAGAGTTGCAAGGTATATAAGCTTCCATCGGGGACCCCTGTCTAATTCAGGCCTGATAATGTTGGGATTTTGTACGCCATAAATCCCATTCTGAATAAGCTTCATCTTTAATCGGGACATTCATCTCCCGCGAAAAAGTTACACATGTGATATAAGATACGATACATATGCTTTCATCAATGGCGAACAAATATGTGCATTGGTTCACTAACAGCTGAAAATCTTCGAGCGCTACTCTTGTTTACCCTCGCTGGATTATCAGTAATGTGCTTTGTTTCAGCAACAGCTTTCGAAGTGTTCGTAACTTTAAAGGCAACTCAGTGAATGAACAGTACTTACAAAATAGCAACTGTTTTTTCCCTACGCACTGCACAACGAAACTACCACTACAACGGATGATTTTCACAGTAAATAAACACGAGGTGGCAAATTAAGAAAAAAAGAAAGATATGGTATAGTCCGAAATGGGGGGCTCGGAAGACCTGAGCAAAACAATTGTGGCGACAATCTGCTTGCAGATGGCAATTGACAATCAATTATGAGGGTTTTGAATTGCTGAGGCTGCCCAATGGCATGCTTCAAGCAGCAGCTCTCATCTCACGCATAAGCGTTGTCCATTTGCATAGGACTTGTGCGCTGTGGCTATGCCAAAAACTAAGCCTCGCAAATCGCTCGCAAGGGACATAAGACTAGGCCCGAGGCCAAACACTCCACTGAATTTTTCGAACTATTAGTACATCGCTGTGGCGGCGGCGTTCCATTTTTTTTCTGAGTTCATCATGCTTATTTCAATCATAGCAATCTTTCACTTCCCAATAAGTCTTCATTTGATCGAGATCATTTTTGATGTTTCTTTTATTTATATCATTCCTCTTCAATAATATCTATTTACTTTTCAAATTGCATAAGATAATACAAAAATATCTCCAATTACATGTGTGGAAAACATATACAAAGCAAAAAATCAGATTTTCTGCAGAACTAAGATTTTTAAACATTTTGTAGTGACTGTAATAAGATTTATGGAAATTGAGCAAAGACAGATAGTCGATAAAGAAGGAAAGAGAAGCGTCAATAAATAAACGAGAGCCAATAAATAGTTGGTTACGGCTAGCGCTTCAACAGTAAAGGTAAGTAGGCCATTGATCAACAATCAGCGGAGAAAAAACAGCGAAAACGCGGCTCCGGCTGCTCCGATAGAGCTAAAAAAAAAAAACAAAACAACAGCAGATCAATAGCGGAGACGGAATTTGAACTGATATGCATTGACAACATTCGACACAGCTGATATTAAGCACACAATAGGAGAGACGAAAGATTTAAGCGGTCGAACATAGCAAAATTGTGTCCGACACTGCCAGGAAATTAGGAAAACGCTAATAAGACAAACGCAGTGGAAACTAATTTCCACCTCCGTGTGACTACATGCAAAGAGCTGAGAAAGCAGCAGAATGAATATTCATGAAATAATACAATAATTACCGTAATGCTCCTCGTAACTCTAATCACCTTTACGCGAATATCTGAGGAAAAATTAATTTTGCGGCAGCAGGCGACCCGCTGTCGCAGAGCACATCATTGTGAAACAAGACTGACTTGCTATTTTCCCTCACATTTAAGTATTAGCAGCTCATTTACAGCGTAAATAATAAAAATTAAGTCATGTATGAGAGATAGATGAATGGTGTAATCACACCTGTCTATATTCGTCAGCTCAATTTTATTTTAGTCTTTTTTTTTTGTACAATGGGGAGGAAACATACTTAGGGCGCATACATGCTAACAGCATATTGCCACCAGAATGCAGTTTTTGGATGAAATATTCGTTAATGAGAGAAAGTTTTCCCCGCAGCTTTATAGCCGAATTCAGCGGATAAGCATCAAAATCCACTTAAGTGGATAAACGTTCAGAAAGCGAGCAAGCAATACATTAAAAGATTAACCACATATGTCGATTTATTTCCTAGAATTTCATAAAGGAATAATCTACGTCGTTATGAAAGAGAAACGAAATCGGTAAATAAGATCTATCATAATTTAAGCAAACATATACTTAATAATGAACATAAGTGGTTTTCAGTAGATGTTGAACAGAGAACGGTGCAGTGGTAGCCGTAAGGAAGCATAGGAAGGAGAGAACAGACAGCGCACTAACGTGATTTCAAGTGAGGAGAGTGAGCTACAGAAAGACGAGATTGATGAGCCCTCGGATGCGTTGTGAGCGCTGTCTTCCGAAGAGATTATGCGCCACTTGCAAGGACAGATAACAATGTTGTATATTTTAGAGTTCATTCTAAATGAACTGTTTGGCGTGAAATTTAGTGCCCTTACCTGAAATGAAAAGAACAAATATATGAACTTGTAGAATGGTTGTTAGAACATGCAGATGCATATCGCAAAGTATATGACTGGTTGAGCTATGGCTAATCAATCATCACAACGTATACCTCGATCTGCATTCAGACATTTATATGCGAACTTTTGGGAATGACTGGAGCTCAACTTGCCATCTCCGTTCATTTACAAATAACCGATATCTGCGTCATGGACATTCTGGATTCGGCCGAAATGCTGATTCATAAGAGGCTCACATACAGTTCTATTCGGCGACAACGACGATCGACCCATACGAGTTGGTAGTGAACATTGCGAAGGAAGTTATGGCCAAAGTAAAATGGGCAATAGAGGCTGCCACGATACTCTTATCTAACCAGCCAATCTAATGAAACAACAACAAACAACAAAACGCGCCCAATAATTCGCCCATGTTCCAAATAAACCAGTTCCTCGGACTAATTTTCTGTGAGGGTTCATTTTTTTAAACCGGCCGGCTGAAAAATGCAACGTGAGCGTTGCAGAATGAAGTCCAGTTGACCGCAGAGCGCGCGCAAATTTTCCGCCTCGACATTGATTGATCAGCCTTAGAGGATCGACTTGAAGGATGATCGCTCTATAGCTTGCACTATATCAAACACCTTTCGCAGCACCGGCTTTAGTATTTCCTCAATTTAAGCTCCTAGGCAGATAAGCAGACAAACAGACAAACATGCGTTTGAGTGGCAACGTGATATGGCAACGCAAGATTGTAGCAGCAGCGCAGTGCATAATGCAAAACAGCGTACTGACAAAACCTCGTTGTCAGAGATAACAAGGTAAACATAATGCGTATCACTATAAACAGTAGGAGGATGCGAATGCATAGTTCAATATATACTAACTTTTAACCTAGCGTACATTACGTACCTAACTTTATAGATAAATTCTAAATGTACCTTAGTTTTCATGCAGGTTCTTTTATTATATTATCATTGATTTTCCTTTATTATTTCGGACTATGGTGATGAGGTTAGTGTTATCGTGTACAACTTCTATAATTACCACAATTTTTCTTATTTTCGATTTTTCATTTATTCAGGTAAGAGTTCCTTTTTCCATTCCCTTCCACTTTTCTCTACTCTTAGTTAAGCCGTCTGTGTAGCCTCTTATACTAACAAGGTTATGCGTTTTGTTCTGACGGTGGGCCACGCATAACCCAGATGCACACGTCAACGGATAAGGGCCGAAACGTGCTACTTAAAATAATTCAAGGCACACCTCTGCATTTGCTTTTTCTACTAGACCATCTTTCAGAATTTCTAAAAATCTACCTATACATTTGTTTTTTTTTTATAATAGTGCAATGTTTATTAAAGCCTCTTTATGCATTTGCTTTACATTCATAAAACTTTTAAGCATGTTATAAAACATTTGCTTGCAAATTTGTTTTTCCTATATAAAACCTCAAATTTTAATTGAAGTCTACATTTACATTTTTTTTCCTTTATAAAACCTTCAAAAATTGCAAAATACTGCGATTTTTATATGACAAATAGATAAGCCATTGCAGAGGCATAACGGCACATCTTTTAAATGCAAATTTGTAAAGATTCCTAAAATACTCATAGAAGGCGTCCAACCCTTATTAGCAATTATAGCGCATTCCCTGCCGTTAATAATCTCCAACATGAATGCCATCTTAAGGCTTCTGTTTCTAGAGGCTGACACTGTTTTATGTTATAAAATTATAAATTTCGCTTCTCCAATAATCCTCTCAAGTCCCGTTTGCATTTGCTAGCATTTGAAATCCCCTTATTTGCCAGTATCATTTGCTTCACAAACAAAAAACGGTGAGTAGTTTTCTATTCAGTTTCCAATTCAGAAGTACCCCGGACTTGGAATAATACAGCTGAGGCTAAAACTGGAGTGACTGGCAAAATCCGATTTTCATTTAATATGGGATCCAATCAAATGAATGCCTCTGTGTACCGCTCATATTTATATTTTAACGGAGTCTGTTCACGCTCAAATGGACATGCTGCTTTGTCGATTTATCCCGGTGAACATGACTTGCACACCGCTTAATGTGCACCTCCCCTTTATTTTTATAGTGAATAAGATTATTCCTTATTTTCATCTTCCTCAAAAACAGATATTCGTGTTGATCACTCTGCATTTTGCGCGCTTCCAAAAAGACTTGTATTCTATATTCTCTGTGAGACTGTTGTGTTTCACCACAAAAAGAAACAAAGCTCAGAGACTTGAATATAAAACATGCACCCAACATTTATGGCAATGGCCTTAACGTTTCCGCATTAGTGGCGTTGCAGCAGCTCGCTTTCGCACAACTTATTTCGTGCTTTTCTTTTGCGATTGTGGTATTACGTCTTACAGTCTTCTATTGCAATGCTCGCAGTCTTTTTACAACCGTCTCATCTTTTCAGTTCCAAATCACACATGTATGGGAATATTGCATACAGCTGACTTGCGTATCTGCAACCGCTTAATTGTCCAGCGCAGTTGCGATAGTAAGCATTAATTTCGTTAGCCAGCAGTTCCGGCTGTAGTACTATTAGAAAGGGCGCATTCGCTTCGTGCAAGTAAAAACATACTTCACATGAACAATCAGATCAAAGAGGATCTATCGTTTGTTCAATCCACATATACATAGCATCGTAGCAAAGGCGTTTTCACAAGGATGCGTTCCATCGGAAAAAAGCTCTCAAATCGCCAGAACTATAATTCTAAAAGTCTCTTTCATTCGCAGTGTGGACCGCACGGAACATTGTTGATGAGCTCAGCTACTGAATCCATCTCATCTAGTAGATCCACAAGGTTCAAGAATTACGGCTGTACTGGAAAAGTGGCAAGAGCGAGCCGGGATCGGAACAGACCGGAAACGGAGCTCTAATCGAAACAAACCAAGAGCAGAGCTTACCAAAATCGGAATATCTACTCCATTATGTGACGTTGCTTGAAGACAACTTCGTTTCTTTCTTTTGTCAATCTTTGACGCTCAACTTGTTTCATTACCTGCCTTTTCAAAAACCCATCAAGGCGTTGTTGTTTCTGCAAATAAACAATTGTGTTATTCCAATAATTCGATGGTCAGTGGAGCTAAAATTGGCAAGGTTGATGTGTACAATGCGCACAGGATACTTTTCTTTCTTCTGTCATTTTCTAAAGCAGCCGCAACTGGTAAACGGTGATGCCAAATTTGCATGGATTTCAAATCGGTAGGATCTTCACCCATCACAAATCATGCCATAAAAGGTACTTTAGTGTTATGGAAGACTTGCAAGAGCGGTAAAGGCAGTGGAGAAGTGATGGCAGTTTTCCGCAATTTTCGTTGTTTGTTGGTAATTTATGAAATTGGTTGATCAGGTGAGGAGAATACAAAGACGCATATCGTACATATCGTACTCTGATATAATTCTCCACTTTTGTTGCAATTTCATGCCATTTTCCAACTACACACTGGATACTGATGGTGAAAACACATGGACAAAAAGCATATTATACACTGCGGAAGCCTGTGGATGCTCCCAGTAAATTGGAGGCTAACAAGAAACATTTCCTTCAAAGAAAATTTTTCATTTACAGTATAAAAATTTTCTCCCGCTTGCGTCTAGCTAGATATTAATTAACCATTCATTTCATTCATCGATTACAGCACAATACAGAATCAACCTCTCGTCAGGCTATATCGCGGAAAAAGGTATCTGCTTTTATATAAATGATTTCTTCACAGTCCTTCCTTTGCTTCGGCATGCACGTCCAAGCACACAGGTATAAACTATGAGGCAATGCATCAAGCAAAAAGATAAAAGAATATGCCAAAGATATATGGCTCTAAGAGTAGAAACGCGAACTGCATAAAACAGAGGCTGGCATGAAGATGCGACCTGTGCATTACACAGAAGGCATCTCACTGGTACATGTGAGGCTTCATAAAACACACCCACACTCTACTGCTTTTTTTGTTGCTAATTATGAAACTTGAAACAGCATCACATAGGAGCACTCTGAAGGTAGCTGAACGTAGTTAAATTCGCAGATTTACTTAAAGCGTCAAAAGCGAACCCTTATCATAAACGTAGACATCCTCCCTATTAGCAGACCTATCTAGAAGACGCTTAAACTCATCAGCCCTCAACGCCAAGAAATTAACCATTTTTATGAGTATTATTAGGGGTATGTGCGATCCGCACTGATGATAATCCCTTTCTAGGGGGTTTCATTTAAGAAAGGCATCTACCTTCTTAAATATAACCCAAGCACTCGGTAATGTGGCTATTTTCAGATTTGCGCATTGTATAAATTCATGATGCTTATGTTTAAGTTTCACGATAACTAAGTTTATCTTGACAGGTGAGCACGGTTGCAAATTTATCACTGAGGTGTGGGTGCCTTGTTTTTTTCTCACTCAGCATTTTTTTGTTCTATTTCTTTTCCAAAGCATTTACGTACTGTGCGAATCTGATATTTTTGCTTGCTACGCTGGCCGCTGAATTTTTTTGTTTAAAAATGCACTTTGCTGCAGAAGTTGAAGAGATGAGGCAATAATATAACGCCAAAAAACATTACTCGACTCTCACTAAAAAGCGCTGTGAACATTAGACAGTTCCCACTTTTCAGCGCACAAAACGCTCATCTAGCATATTAATTTTGGCTCACGAAAAGAAATATCACAGTTCTTCTATTCGATATACTAAAGAAATAATGCGAAACGATATGAAACGAAACAACAATTTCACCAACATTTACGACAATTTATTTCAATGCTATCCTCTTGCAAAAGCCTCACAAGCTGAATTGCAAAACAAAATCGCCACTCGCGGATCACAAGCATATGCTTGATTATGAAACATCAAGTGTATCCAATCATTTATGCTCGTCAGTGCATCAGTGACATAGGTCTCCGCATTCCTTCGCAATAGTCAACATCACAGCAACCTGCTGCTTAGTCACAAACACTTCGCTCGCAGAAATGTGGCTCGATGTCAAACAGCTCTCTCAGGTAAGAACCATCGTAGCAGCAGCTGAGCGATCGCTACGATGTAATGGTCAAGATGTGATGGCGAGATCACTTAATGATTGCGTTTATACTTTGCATCAACAGTGGCCACTCGCAAGAAAACACTTCATAGCAATAGATGATACAAAAATGGTATTAAGAATTACGTATTTAAACTTTAATTAAGAATAAATCACTATTAATTATTACGCGCCTATTCGTTGCCTACGAAAACGTTCAAATCCTAAAGGAGAGCCGTCTAGCGCGATTAATAAATAGGTGATAACAAGAGAAAAAAGTTCCGTAAGCTTACAGTGATCAGTCAAGAAGTTTATGGGCAATTTAGGACATCAAAAATAATCGAAGCAAAATAAATTTAATAGTTGTTGGAAAGCGAAATTTATTCGCGCTCACTAATGAGTAAAATTTCATGCAATCATCAACACTCATTGATGACTAGCGTGTTGTCACGAACGTTTCAGTTGGGGACATAGCAAGCGCGGCATGTATCCTGCATTTAGTTGCTCCCAAGGGCGATCTGAGTGAAATTTGAAAATTGCGTGAAGTCCTCAATTGACGATCCTCCAAAAATGAATTCTTCATGCAAGGTGCAGATGGTAGAGTTTACCATGATTTTTTCCATTTTTATCAGATTTGTTTTTCGTCTTCATATTATTGTTCCATCTTCAGCTAGCATCAGTGTTCATGCATTTGGCGATTGTTGACACGGTTTATAGAGATAATGGTGCACTAGTTCCCGCAAAATAATATTTTCGCGTTGATTTACTGTTTATGATTTTTCGATGTTCAGTGAGAACTTCGAACTTTTGCATATTGCACTGCGTTCGCTGATTTCAACTCTTGCTTTAATTCGCATATCACCAACAATATAGTTGCATCGATTTTTGAATAAAGTGAGGTCCATTTCTCAAGAATTGAAGGCAGGAAAGTTGGTCCACTATCGCGATTATCTTCAGATAAGTGACACAAAGAATCAACCTTTTGATAAAACTCATATAATGCTTCTTCGTTTACTTAACAGACGTCGTGAAGGCATTTAATGTTCCTTTTCATAAAAAGATGGACCTTTACACTTTAAGAATTTTGAAGAGAGAAAAAGGCTAATAAATGACGATGAACAGATTTCAATGCACTATTCACTATTACAATTAATCGTTTCAATCAGCACAAAATCAAATACGCCAAATTTTCGCGATGAATTGTTCCGATTTGCAGACGTGCTGCAACAATTTTTGTTTGACCCAATGTTCGCTGTCAACAGAATCCACTTGCTTTCGATACGGTGACAGTTAATTTAAATAGCATCAGGATCGTCTGTGTAGTGGATTATATGCATATGAAGGCTCCACAGATGAGATGATGGCTTTTTTATCTCAAGATAAAATGAAAATTTTTGAGGAGCGCAGCAAAAACCATGAAGAATCCAGAAGGATTCAGAAGGCAACGGAGGCCGTTTTGGTGCTCCAACAGTGCTACGTTGCTGCCAGGTGAGAAATATGCAGAGGTTCGCCAACTTCAGTTGCGCTACAGAAACACCACCACACACAATGGTGCTACGAAATATGAGACACTTATGAAAGAAAAAGATCTATTCTAGCCTCTGAATACATATTCTGGATTGGATGTGCTCAAGGCAGCATCAGATACACTGTGATTCCGCAGAATTACATTTGTGAAACTGACGTAAGTTCTCATTGATACAATCATCTAATGAGCTTCTTCAATATACTGTGCGAGAAAAGAAGGATGACGGAAAACCCTTAGCAGTGGCCAGGCGCATTTACGCGACCGTCACAGGGTACATGTCTTTGTAAGACGAGACCTTGGTAGGTCAATAAGACTTGACAGGCTCCCACGTCTCGGTAAATACTTTCTTTTCTATTTCAGGTCACAAGATTGGCATACTCGGGTCTGCCAATTACAGTAAGCGGTTCCAACAAAGCAACTCGGATGAATCGACGTCAATATGAGTGCGACCTATTTGTGAGATTCAAAACAATCAACCGATTCAAAAACTTGCTGATGCAGCAAATCGAGAACGCGTGATGGGGGTATTTCAATTATATGACGCGTATATCGGCTTTAGGAGAGAAATGCAAAATACGAGGGTTGTACTCAGACAAATGCCTTATTGGCATTTTCTCGGAAACTATTAATCCAGAGTTGATGGTTTTAGTCATTGTCATTTAGTCATTAATCCAGAGCCACTAGATACAGTCAGAGTCACTGTATGCTTGGTACAATCTCTACAAAAAAATTTCTAGGCCTTGCACAATGTTAAGCAACTTAGCTGTGGTCATAGTGCAACCGAGTAGATTATCGGCAACCTTGGGTGCAAGTGATTGTGTTCGACGTGTGTTCATCATCAGTAACGGCCGATTTGAAGAATATGAAATGACATCTGGTTTTAGGAATGTCTGCACTAGTGACAGAAATGATGAAACTTGGACATAACTTGTATGATCTTGGGACCGGCAGTCAGCCCATGGATTTTTAGTACTAACAGGCTGACGCTTAATGGATGGACATGGCAACCTTCAGTTTTCCGCTTCCTTTGGACTAAAAAAAAACTAAAATGCATACGTCCAGCAAACAAACCTCCGAAGAACGTTTTCTTGGATAGAAAAGTAAGATTTCTGTTTGATTTCCTCCAGCAACAACCGACTCATTACTACAGCATTTGGAAAACTTCAAAAAGCCGTCATTAAAAAAAACCCCCTAAAAACAGCCGAATTTAGCACAGTTACAACGAAATAATGCACAGTCCCTTCCTTTTTTGGCAACATAGCAGATTCTTGCACAAATGGGATGGCCACTGTCAAATTCGCATTTGAGTCCTGATGTGGCAAACTCAGATTTTCGTTTGTTCGTTCGGATAAAAGAGGCTTCAGTCACACAGGCGAGGTAGAAGATTTTCTCGTACAACATGGGGCAAGCAACGGTCACAAACGTAGGCACGAAGAAGAAATATGAGCCCAGTACAAAGGAAGAAAAGCAACATCACTTACATAATATCGACGCATGAAAACAGCGGTGCTAGAATGAACCGAGGTAAAAGATGCCCTACATGTTTCCTTATACATTGTTAATAAAACGCGGGAGAACGGAGGGCAGTAGATGTGTAGTGGGGTGTGTTGTATGTGGTCCATGTGTAGTTCCCAGGAACTCTTTTAGTATATATTATATTGATATTACCCACTTCAATCTTTTATGTGAAACATGGGCGTAACTTTTTAAGATTGCAATAGGTTACAGCTGACGGACAATTACTAAAAACTTTGACGAAATAAAAAAATTTCGCCATAGCGATAGTTTAGAGGAAGTTTTAAGTAAGAAAAAGATGGAGCTGCTCGCTAAGTGAGAAAACTGAGGCGCCAATACCACTGAATGAAGGCAGAAATGCGCGAAATTAGTTTTAGCCTTCGTCGCTGGCAAATCCACAGCTGCAGTGACAAACGAGCTCATAAAGCCATTCGAAGAAACCATCATAATCCAAATAACCAAAATAGATATAGATGATAAAGCCATTATCGCTAAATCGTAACTTTTGCGTTATCTTTTGCGGTATAGCGGGTAATCGAAGTGATTCAAGCCGAGAACAGCCGATTCGAAATGACAACAGCACTTGAAAAAGACTTGCAGAGATGTGCCGATCCACTTATCAATGTGAGGATAACGTTTGCTACACAGCCATGATGAATTTTCCATTACAAAGTTCAAAAAAACGCTGCAATGTTTCTTCCACAATAAAAACTCGATCAAGGCATTTCAGCAATCTCCCTCTCGCCTCTCTCGACTTCGAATAAGTTTTGCATACTTCGAATCATCCTGGATATAAAAAACCTTCCCAAGTTCTAGTGCTTTCAGCATTAGTCAGCTACAAATCGAGCACAGATATCAGTAAAACATAAAAATTTTTGAATGAAACATGTGCGAAGTAAGCGACAGGAAGCAGAGCAACATGAAATCCTTGGCATTTTTCATGGATTTCCTAAATTGCGGATTGATAGTTGGAATCTAACCGATATCTCAAATAAGATCGGATAGCATACGAGAACAGATAAGAAGATATACGCATTTACAATCTTGCTCATCACACAAATCGCTCGTATGAATGACCAATAAATAAAAAACATGCGTAAAGTCCACCAATTTCCTATTCGCACAAACGGCACTCACGAATCCCTTGTAAACATTGGAGTCTGTGACCTGGCTGACGAAAAGCATGGCTCAACCAGTTGTAAAAAATCGAGAATATTTTAGGTATATTTATGCCCCTTGGACTTCGGATCTGATTACCGATCGAAGCAGGCTACAAGAGATCACGCATCATAGCATACAAGATCAGAGATGAAAAAGTCGGACCTGGTAGTGTGAATAATAATTATTCATAGGGGCTCAATAGCTGTACTTATCCTCTAAGAAAATTTTGCACATATGCTCTCATGCGAATTGACTATGCAAAAATCAGTAATGGCGAGTTGTTAATTTTTGCGCTTATTGGGCTATGCGTCTATCTGTACAATAATTTCAATTCAAAACAGCTCTGCACCTACAGATGAGGTCCGATTTTCATTTAACATTATTTGGATCACTCGGTTTTTTGTGGAGGACTTGTAAGGGCGATCAGATCACTTGAAGGCTGAAGCCAGTATTCTGCACAACAAGCGCAACTTTTCGGAAACAAATCTCAGGTGCAAATTAAATGACAGCGTCAAATTTCAGAATTTCACTGTTGCCATGCTGAAACTACTAACTCACCGAAAGACTACTGGAATAAGATCTGCGCCCATATAAAAGCTTACATGTAAATTTTGATGGTGCGAATTGCTTAACACTGTAGAACAATCGTTCTGTTAAGAGAAGACCAACAAAAACAGCGGATTAAATGTGTTTACGACCAAAAGAATTCCTTCCAGGACAATATGGAATGTTGAGAAGGTATTCCTGTGCGGTTTTCTGCTTCAGCTTCCAGCTCCCGAAAATATCCCTAACAACAACATTCCATATAAAGGACGAGCTAAGTGGAAATTTATGGAAGATAATGCTGAGGGCGAGGATGACATCACATGCAAAAGGAGAACAAACCAATTAATCATTCCTGTTGAATACTCTATATCACCTGTCGGCATCCACGTAACCAGCAGAAGGGAGGATGCTGTCGCACCACCCAGCGATTAAGGTTTCTGAACTGTTTGTCAAGAAAGCTCAAGGGTGTAGTGGTTCAATCCTGGTATCTTAAAGAAAAAAAAACTTCAGAAACGCCTTTGTCCAGACCTAAAAATACGTTGTCAGCCTTCCTGGATTCCTCAAGCATTTCCAAGTGGTGTAAACCGCCTAAGCACCACCTGAGATGAACACATATACACTGAGCAATGATTTCAGCGAGTGGCGCATTTAGAGCTGTGCTATTCGTTCTTCAACAAAGACTGCTTCGAGCAGTTGTGAAACGTCTTTAACATTCTTCAGGAGATAATTGATTCGAACGAAAAAGACTGACTGCTGCAGACAAGCTGGGTCAAGAGGTTCACTTAAATTGAGCGAGTTTTTGTCATATGACACTTCATCAGTTGATGCCACTTTCTTCACATAGTGAATAAGAGTGTTTCGCTGTGAAATAACGTTGTTTCTTTCTGAACTTTTCCGCACTGAGTCAGGAAAGAAAACAGTAGCAAACGAGCAATGCCACTCCTTTGGTCAATCAAGCCGAATGAAAAACGCACTTTTTCTGAGGCCATGAAGTTCACCGGCCCAGGAGATAGAAGCTGAAAAAGCGCATTCCGCTTCGACTGCTGTGTAGATTCGGAGGCGTTCAGGAGCTGGGAATCCGAGCTCAACTCAAGCAGAAGAAAAAATTGAGCAATAAAATGTCCAGCAATAAGACGGCAAGTTGATGAACCTTTAGCGGCAGTTGTCATTGGAATATGTTTTCTTTTCTTCAGCCCATAAGTTCCAAAAACGCTTTGGAAACTTAGCGACGATGCCTACGAATGAACTTAAAGCCAACAACAATATGACATTCCGATATGAAATACAAACGAAATGCTTTAGTATCGTCAGCTTTTGACACTTTCCTCCACGGGGTTTCGTGCTTACTGCATGAGAGCATATTTCTAAACAGCAACCTGACAGGAAAGTGAGAATGCACAACGAATCAGTCGAGAACTCGGGCTTAACGAATAAAAGGAAGCTGATGATGCTACAGTGAAGTTATTGAGGTGCATGCAATTCTAATGATACGGTAACTGGTTCAGGAAACAATTCTCCAGGAGTTCTAGTAACACTTGGGTGCTTGCTAGTGGAAATCAACAACGGACGACTTTTCCATTTGTTATGTAGCAATTTCTATCATTGTTCGTATTTCCTCCACAAACAGAAATATTTTGACAATTGCTGCATTTAATTGACGACCCAAAGCGAGATAGTCACGATAGGCTTCGAACTCGTTTTTCTTTCTTATCTCAATTTTTCCCGCTTTCTTTTCAGATTTTCAAGTTGATTTATATTTTTCATGTTCTTTTGCAATTTGAGACAATGAGCTTCAAAAGAAAATAGAATCGGTCGCAATAGATTTATTCCAAATTCTCGTTGCGGTCCTTAGTTTGTGTCTCCGCTATTAATGCAAGTAGTAGAAGCAGCAAACGGTCATGCAGATGAAGGAGAAATGATAAGCTTTTTGGTGACAACGAAGACGCAGTAAGAACAAGTTTCGAGTCTAATCTCATAGCCTTATAACCACTGGAAAAAACTCTACTGAGTGTTTGGAAAAAAGTTGTGAAAATGTGTTAAAAAGGTAGTATACGGCAAGAATACATCCATTACAGCAAGCATGGATCATGACCATGAACTTGAGTAAGTGCACACAACTTTGGTGAGGAATTAAGAAAATCGAGCATGAGGCATGAAAAAATGGGATGAAAATTCTTATATCGATATTTCACATACCTTCAAAGTTATGGACACATCGACAGGACGCGATCAGCGGAGAAAAATATTATGCAAGTGAGTGAAGAGTTTGGCTCCCTCAGGTTGAGGTGGACAGACAGGTGAACTTGCACACTGTCCAGAGGAAATCGGGGTTTGTCTTCGGGCTCCCCTGAATGGGAATGTACTAGTCGAAGTAGCGCAGTCTCATATGTGCTCGAGCAAATTTGTCATGCACAAACTTTATCGGATCAAGTTAAAGAACAAATACCGTTATCCTGCTTCGAAGCAAAAAAAAAAAAACCCAGCGATATTACCCAGTGGAAAATATTGTTAGAGCTTAAATGAAATCAGTTAGCGTCAGTACGATTTGTTGCTTATTGCATAACGATTGATTGCGTTTGCTTCAATGGAAATTTTAATTCAGACAATGATAAACGCCATTCGCTACTGAGAAAGAATGAAAATGAAAACACTAGTTGGGGATTGCACCATACTGAATGATCGTTATTTTCAACACGGTTATTACCTATACCAATTTGCGATATCAATAAAGTAGTATTGCCTGATCTTACTCATACCGTAACTATCTATACTTCCGGCTGTCACCACCATTCAAATTCATTTCTCATTACTCACATGGTCATACTCATATTACCTTTCTTCGGTGAGATAACCTCCTGAGATAACCTCCTCGGAATGAGAAACCGGCTGTCCGCGTGCTCGTACGACCTCACTATGATATGGATGAGGCAGAGCCAATTTGCATTTGTTGGGAGCCTTTGACTTCTTTAGACTATAAATCTTGCTAAGGTAGATGAGCAGCAGACCCGGACAGCATTTCTTCAAACTATGAATGGGGCAATAAAGACCTGGCAATTCTGAATTTACAACTCACAGACTGCAGTGGCACATAAAACGATGTGATCATTATAAAAGAATCAAACAAGTTTCATTATGTTCGGCATGCGAAACTATTTATTTACAGCGGAATAAGAGAAGTGTCAGTGCTATGACGCGAATGAACAAGAATGTGCGGCGATTGGTGTATGTGGCTGTTAAGACTGCCCAACAGAGCTTGGCGCTAGTCGACATGTTCAATGCACAGCAACTGTTATGCGGCCCTCGATATTCATTTGTGATAGTTGCTTGTGGTTGATCAATGCTGAAGCCAAGCCCGTTCCATCCTCCCTTCCGATGCGATGATGCATCAAGACAGCTCTTTGCTGGCATGTGTTTCCACCGATATTTTTTAGTCTATTCAGTTTCAATTTCCATTACTCGATGGCCCTTATCACTGCTTCTTCTGTTATTAATTCCTATCATTAAAACGCTCATTTACCAATCGATTAACGACTCGCTAATCTCCTTCTCCATCTTCATAAAATAACAACATTTGACGTTACCATGTCATATTTGGTATATGACCTTCAAGATTTTATTCCCTTTGTACTTCCCTGACTTCTCACCTGCAAAGTTTCCTTCTTAGGAAGCAATAGCCTATGCAAGCGCAGGCGAGATGCATATTGAAGATGAAACGTTGGTCATTAACGCAATTAATCCATTCCAGTGGCTGCACGCATCATGTAGGTAATTGTTAAGAGAGAGGGAGGGAAAAGTCTGACGTATATTTGTCTGAAACAAGGTTTTATTTTCGTAGTGACAATGCTGAGATCGAAAGAGGCGACATTGCGTTTCAAAATTTATTTAACAAGAGCTCTTTCTTCTGATCAACATCATCGTATATGCATGCACTAATTCACAGAAATTTGAAACTCTCCTCCATTAGCGTTTCGTAAATTGCGCTTTTTTCCTTTGGTACTCCTCCCAGCAATATTTTGCTAAGGGATATGTTCTGCAGTTCAATTCAAAAGCATCCATTGTCAGTGAAACGCTCGGAGAAGGCTATGTGTTTATTCTTTATAAGACCTATATTTTATTTATAAACCAAACCTTTTAGAAAATCCCTCATTGCTTTTTTCGGATGGAGTGAATGCAAAAAAGAAGAAATCACGCTATGGGCCTGTTGCAGCTCTGCTTTTAAGGGGAATCAAATACATATTTAAAAATTGGAAGATATTTATTGAAATATATTGATATTGATATCAGCAGCATCAACAATATTCAGAATGTTAAAAAGACTGAAAGAAATTCAAAGAACATTACTTCAAACACACTAAAAGCTCAGTGGTGCACCAGTTTTCTTTTCCCTATGTTGGAAAGCATTTGCATAATTCTAAGGCGCCAGCCGGTATTAGAAGCCTAAAACTAGCTGTACAAACTCCATCTTCGAAGTTCATCGGCCAAAGCTTCCATAACCTGAAATAATAAAACTCTCATAATTAAATGAGTTGAACCACGGACGAATCATGCAAACTGAGATATTTCATCACATGGCCAAACTGCAGGACGTGCTCAAAAAAGGTTTCATACCCAAGCATAGACATCTGATGGTTTCATAATTCGCTGCTGTAAACACGTAAAAACGACCAACGTTTAGGGCACATATATGTGCAGAAATATTGGGGGATGCGGATTGATATGCACGGCTGAAGTTTGAGCACCTTTCATGCTCCAGCAACAGCAGAAAGCAAAACTTTTGAGAAATATAGCGCAAAAGCTCCGAGAGGAGCTAATAGGAGCACTGAAGGAATGCCTTATTTAAATATAAGAGGGAAAATATGAATGATGAATTTCGTAGTCGTAATTACAGTATTTGGGGTGAGCAATCAGTTGATCGAAGAACGGGGAACACTAGAAACTAATGAGTACGTCATCGTTTATTTCGGCAAAAAAATTGAATGCTCAGTGGTGGGCATGAAAAAAGCGATGGATTACGTGAAATTGAAGAAGACTACGAATAAACGATTTGCGAATAGGGATCTAATTTGGAAAAGAAGGAGCAGTGACCTCCAGAGTGAATACGATCTGTGCACATTGTGACAGCTTTACCTTCGAACCCGCAGGGTAACTATTCGTATTTGCGTTCATAGCTATAAGGCGAATGGAAAGGGTTCACCGTGGATGGGGTCCTCCACGATATTGTAGGATCAATCCTTCCTTTCCTTTCCCCTCCCTCATACATCGTCCGCAAGGGCAAAGGATTCTGGAATGTGGGGACCATGCGCAGACTTCCGTGGGGTCTATATAGCAAAAAAAAAAACGCTTGCTTCATTAAAGGGCTATTCTAATGTGATTGATGCTAATGCGCCCTGTCATGCTGAAACATACCTACAATAGATCAGCAAACTTTGACTAGTAAATTCGGTACCATTATCTTCGAACGCGAGACTTTCGGTATATTGACTGCGGATAAAGTCCAGAAACCGCATTTTTGTCCGACAATGTAACTTGTTCTACTCGATGTGGATGCTGTCGAGTTTTTAGAAACTGATAACGAATGAATAAAATTCGGTTTGGGCGATGTTTGAGGTGGTCCTTCTTTGCGTTCTATCAGTTAATTTATTCGGACCAGCTCACAGCAAAAATCATCACTAATGGCTTATCTGTGCTGATTTCATGGAAGATGTGTCATTGTATTTGAAAGCTTTTCTTCTACTTTCGCTTATATATCGGACTTGTGTCCATACATTTCCTGGTGCGAGCACAAGCAGAATCAAAAGGTTTTTTATTTGGATTGACTGTATTTTCTTAATTTATGTTTTGATGTCATCTACTGATAGCTTCAAAAATATGACCGCTTGAATTCTTGCCTTAAAATATTTTGTGCCTATATTTTCTCTTACCATTTAAAGGGCTCACTATGTGTTTATCAAAACAATCTTTACGTCCTGCTGCGCTGGAATTACTGTTGCTCCCGGAAGTAAGTTTGTCGTCTGAAGGAATAGAGCAGTGAATAAAGTTGCATTTGATATCGCAAAGTTGTGTGTGTTTCGTTTTTGGATGAACATTTCTTACAGGTGGTTGAAAAATAATTCAGGAATGATAACTTTTCATCGAAACTTGTCGAATACTTTGCTGTGCGCATTTCAAGGGATGTAGCGAAATAAGCTCACTGAAACTTTCCTGCTGGAAGCATCGTGGCTGCACAGTCTTGCTCAGGGACGCTTGAGCTCGTAACTCACGAAAACGACCGTCAGAGACGCTCTCCCGCATGCCCACAGATTAAACGCATGTAACCCATTCACAGAAAATCTTTTGCACGAAACATTCATTCCCTTGGCCTCGACGATATTGGTACCAAAACTGCCTCCATACTGTCGCACGGATTCAACACTAAATTTCGCATACTTTTATTAAAACATGGAAAGGAAGTGAGTTGCGTATGTATGAGGGTTGAAATAAAAAAAAAAAGTGTGCAGAGAAACGGAGACAACGCTGATGCAAAGCACACTTAAAAACCCCTTATATCACAAAATTTGAACAGTTTTAAAAGTACAGGGAATTTTCCACGGCTATACGATAAAAAAGATGGTATCTGACACTCAAAAGGATCGAAATCTGCATGTGTAACACATCTCTATAGGGGCTGATCTCGTGTTCTCGTTTAATACGAGTGGGATTATTTACAAACGAACATTGTCAATATGTTGGCCTCGCAGATTAATGGAAATGTAGTACTTTGTTGCGAATGCTATCTGTGGCGAAAATTTCACCATCACTATACGTCTGCAAGCTTTTGTTCTACCACTAAAGCTCATTTTTGCGGTATTTTTATCTGACCAACCTAGGCGTGGCGCATTCCGTAAAGCATTAGTGATCTTGCTGCAATGACCACAACAGATGCAGGAAGGGATTGCTAATGCTGAATAGCTCATAATGCTCTAAACGCAGTTCGGTAATAGAAGTCATGAAAAATGAACCATTGTCCGCATAATCTTTTCTGCAATCAGCGAACCCTCAAAAACATACTTGATAGGTGCTAAAAAAATGTGTAGTATTCCAATATAACAGTGCTCCCTAGGTGAATGATGAGGATAATTCAGTATATATACCAACACTTCACATCAATTGATGGAGAGTGTGGTACATATGCGCAAAGACAAGGCACTGAAACAGTTCGCCTCTGCTAATATTCAACGGCGCATTGAAAGCGCTCTTCAAGTCACCGGCTACAACTGTTCATCAATCGGCATGTTATCTTATATCAGTATTTTTATGATTATTGCGCAAACAATATATTGTGCTGGCAAAGAAGAGTTGGTAGGAGGGAAGCGAACATATGTGTTAAAATTCTGTTGCATGCACTTAATTCCCTAAAAGAGACTGGTGACTCGGGCAGATCGACATTATGCATTCGATTTTACATGAGTGAGGCTTCAACTATTCAAACTTACAGGAAATCCCAAATGACAGTTTTCGGAATGGTCCGCATGATTTCTCAGAAAGCTCCACTCGGACTCTCAGAAACTTTTTAAAGGCTACTGGCGCATGATATGCTAGAACTGCCCTTGGAAAATATCGAAACGAAAAATGAAGCATGCAAACTATACTTTAGATTTGATGACATCACTAGCGCTTTTCTGTGTCCAGTAGGTGATGTTGAGGGCAGTTCATTCCTCATATCCTGCTCAGTAATTTGTGCGACTCAACTCGTTTACTTTCTTTATTAGCTGCATACACACTAAAGAGTATTAAATTGTGCAGATCGCAGATGAATCTTTTCGAGCAAGGAAAGTGGACGTCATCTGCGCATTGAAGATGGCAGGCATGAGGTGAACTTAAACTATACCAGCAGGCAGGATGACATGAGGTAAATGACTTTAGCATGAAAAGCACTGCAGGATGCTAACGGGTTGAATGGTTGTAGTGCAATAGACATGTCCTTCCATACATATTCGATTAAAGCATCATTCCAGAGAACGAAATTACGGGAATTAAATTTGTTTGATTTACGAAACCGAATTATTGGATCACACAGTATGTTTCTCGGTTAGAGATCTGATATCATTCGATCTCCTCATTTCGCCTTTAGTTTGCAACACTGTAATTTGCACAAAATTTCTATTTTCTAAGCAATGAAGTAGTCAAATTTCCAGGAGTCTGAGGAGGCGTGGTTAAATCTTATTTTAAAATACAGACTGCCATTCGCTCTCGCTCCATTCACTACTCTCTCTATGATTGTATGGGTTGAGTTTATTCAGCAATATGCTATGTACTGTCATTTGATGGAATCAAAATAGTCTGATGGTTGCTATTGTGGCTCAGGTCGCTCTAGCATATGAGCTCTCAGTTTGTATAGTAAAGGTCATCAAAACATTCTCAGTGAAATTTCTTTCACGTTGTTATTATTCAAATCACTTCGATAGCTACGTGTAGCTATGGTAAAATTGCTGCAGAGATGTAAAGGGGTGCGGCGTTGCAAGGGTAATCTTTTGTGTTCATGCACTTATCATTCCCGAAAACGCATTTCAATTCCATTTTATGCATGAATAAAACAGGTACAGCAGCTGTAAATAGAGGACTCGCAAGGTACGACCAGTTGTGTTAACGGCAAATTGACGTTGATCTTCTGCTAATTTCTCTTTTGGAGCAAGAGAACGCCGTAAGTTTTACGTGAATGGTACCCACCGCTACGTGCGTTTTTTTATTTTCACAATCTTTCATACGACTGTGTTAGCACATTGCGGACCCAATATATGTATTTTGAACGGGAAAAGTGAGGCAGAAAATGACAAGAAAAAGAGGAAATGACAATATGAAGTCACAAGTCCAATACCAAATGCAGCACGAGTGAACAAATAGTCAACCAATGCTGGAAAAGCTTCTTTTGATTCGATGTTCAGCAGGTAGGCCGCGGGTTTCGAAATGCGCAAATATTCCAAATTAAGCTTGTAGTGGAAAATCTCAACAGTACTCAAATAAACAAACTTAGACGACTCAACCCATTTTAAGCTTTGAGCGACTTCAGCCTTCAGTTTTTGTCATTTCAAAGCCTTCAACTCTTTTCGAATCTGATGGTTCGGTTTAACTGATGGTGCATCCTACGGTATACGATACATCTGCCGAATTTCATAATTTGAGAATGGTTTGGAAATTGAAGATATCCACTGGACAGAAAGATAAATCACGCTGTATGTGAGTGCAGAGATTTTGCTGCGAGGAACTTTGTAAACAAGATTATGAGAAAAGGCATCAAACAGTGCACATATTTCATATCAAAAATAACTATCACATATTAGTTTTGAACAAAGAGGTAATACCTCGATATATTTGCGTTGACATGATTCCGTGTGATTTTCATATGCATATATTCATTATAAAATGTAGCTAGTTTTTTCAGCAGAATGTGCTTCATCTCACTCTTGGTGGCAGTGCTTCTTGTGAATGTGCAGTCAGTGGAGTCACAGGTTGTGGCGTGGAATTTCTTGTTGCGATATGCCTTAGAATCTTGAATTCACCGCCGGTGAATTGCAACATTCAAGGTCACTAACGATAGAGCCAAGTTTAACAAGATTGAATATGAAGTCGGTTTTGGCGATTTGCCACCAGGAGGAGGTAGCGGAAGAAATTTTGCGGTGGAGGTGAATTCAAGGAGTTACAGCAGAGGTGTTTGAGAACATAAGGAAAGTGCTGCATAAGCAATGAGGGAGAAGAGTGGAAGGAAAGTAGGCCTGATGATAACTCTGAACGGTATCGGACTAGCATACGAACTGCAGTTCTTGAGAGGCCTAAATTTGAATGGGGTTGAGTGCATCGGGCGCTACTGTGTGTGCCACACTGCAGATGAATGATTGAAATGCAAAACTCTTACTCGTAGATGCAGTAGGGATCATCTCAACCTTTCTATCACCCCCTTCATGTTCGATGGAATCACACAACACACCCTGAAATGATTTTGTTGTCAGAGTGAAACAAGCTATAACGCCGATTTGTATGTTTTGGCTCTCCGTTCTTGAACGACGATGTTTTCAGCTCCAGTGCGGGAATTCAGCTAAAAAAATTCGCCCAATTAATCTCGAAAAGCCTAACGCTTCCACCAACCAACCCTTCATTTTCAGTAAGTTTTGCTGAAATATCAAAGCTGACTGAAAAGTTTCTATTCAGTGTGACGGGCAGTGTGTGGCAAGCGCAGACCCATCGGCGGATTGCTACGGAGCACGTTTCTCATACCCTCCAGAAGTGTTTGTTATCTTGAACATATTTTCCTTTTTCTTTTTCTTCTCAATCGTTTAACCATCTCAGGATCCTTCAAGAAATCTCACACCTGGGCTGCCCTCAAAATAAGTGGGACTTAGAATCCTAGGATGTTGTGAATCCCAAAAAACTTGGAAATCGGAGGAAGCCCAATTTTAATTACTGAAATGGCGTGTTTATCGAAAAGTGAAGCAACAAGATTGTAAAACGGCAGGAAGAAAGGAACACAATAAAGAGAAACCCTTCCAAAACCAGCTGGATTCGGCGGTGTTCGTACGACCGCGAACTGAATATTTCAAGGAGATGTGCAGGATGTGAGACCTATGAAATGCTCCCGAAAACCGATATACTATAAATATTTTTGAACGTTTTAAACATGGTAAGCATCGTTAGGGAAATGGTGGGACGAAAGCTGTGAGACATATTTGAGAGCATATAATGAGGCTTTCACGTGATGCTCCAATATTCACGTTCCATTGCTCGTAATACGGAGTGAGCAACTTAAAATGCTTTTTAGAAAGTACCCAGCAATAAAAGTTCCAACATAGAGTAGGGAAATTCATAAGTCAAACTTCTTACTCCATCATGCGCGAATGAGAAAAGCGTCCAAAATGGATGTTGCCGTTCAGAATTTCACAATTTTTATTAAGAAATATCAGACTGAAAGGTATTTAACCCATCATTGGATATATAAAGATCTTTTATATCACCTGGAATCCGAACCCGTGATCATTGAGAGGGCCGTAAATTTTTCAGGTCGTCTGCAAATAGTTTGCAGTTGATGGATATCTTATCATGCAGATCAGTAGTGTATGACGTGAAGAATATGTGCCCGAGTATTTCAAAACCTTTGATCTGCTTCAAGACCGCATTTCAAGGATGTTGATTTTGATAAGGCGTCTGATGCTAACTCCATGACATGCACTTTTTAGTTGCTTAGCTGATGTAGAATTGGGTTCACGTATCTATCTCAACAAGCTGAACGTTAACAACACCCCCATAGATATGCGTATCGTTTTGGACCTAATATAAGCGCTCTACGTTCATTTCATGGCAGCAATTTTCATAGGCCCAATCCTCGACCGTGCAGGGAAAATAAGGACTGCAAAGACTTAAGGGAGCCGAAACATTGGTGTCATCTTGGTGCGAATCAACGATGGTTGTAAGTCTCAGTTTTTCTGCGCGTTTTACAGAGTTAGTGGGGGAAATGCGGAGCGATTTTTCGGTTTAGTCAGGCATCACATACCTTTGAAGGTTATTCATGCATCAAGCTGAGGACTGAGTGCGTATTCGACGTTGTCGCGAAGAAATTTGTGGCTTTTATATCAGATGGGTGAAAATTTCGCAGGAGAGAGAGCATTCTTTCTTGATTGGAGCTCGATTTATCCGCTTGAAAAAGAAGGTAAATGCAGAGCAGAGCTTTGCAAGAATCGGTGTGGAAATTTACCGAAGTCATGCCAAAAGTGAAAAAGGATAAGCTCGGCTTACAAATCTTTCATCTTCCTCTTCCTCCCTCCAAAATAACGGTCATGCCGTACCACTACTTCAAGCTTCTGTTTAATGCCCTTCTCTGGATGAGCCACTCAGTCTAAAAGGTTGAAACGACGAATGCTTTGTCAGCAAACAGAATGCTTTTCCTGTGTGCAAGAACCGTCTTAATGATCGTTTTTCTTGCAGCAGAGAAGGCTGCCACTGCGATAAAAAGTTCCACGAGTGCGTTATTGACCGATTAACGGAAGAAGGTAACTGTCAACGTCTGGAGTACACGTATTGTGGTCCACCGGAAGATTGTTTTCAGTAGCATTCCGTACCAATGAACAGGCTCTGTCTTTAGAAAAGACACAGGCATAGGAGCAGCTTCTGGGATTGTCAAGATTTCGTTTGACATATACTCAACAACAATAAATCACTGAAAAATTGCGTTGAGCAGGCATTGTGGGTAATGTGCACCAATAGATATATCAATGTTTGCATTTTAGAGGAACTGAAAAGGAACACCAGAGGAAATGGCATGATTTGCGTTCTTCCAGTCTCACTAATGAAGCCGTTCATTACAGACTATTTCGAACAAACCGCAAAGTATGCACAATCGTATGTACATACTCTGAGCCAACCATTTGAGTCACATTCGTAAAACACATAATAACAACGTCAAATCTGTGCGTACATATGGGCGCATTTGCTTCTTTGTGATATAAACCCTTAATTGTATCAGTAAGGGCTGTAACTTTGCGTGGGTATGATGTAGACCACAGTGTGACCGACAATCGTAACTTCGATTGCGACAAAGTGTGGTAGCCATTCCTGACTAATTTAGTGGTCGGCGAAACATCGGCGCGTAGGCAAAACAGTGCGTACAACGTTCCAAGGATGAATCACACGTTTCACGGTTTTTACGGCAGCTCAATGAAACGGTTAATCAATTCCCAAGTGATTAAGCATGGAAGTTACAAAACACTCCGCAAATCAGCAGGCGAGGCATACCGTCCTGCAGGCGAAGGACAAACCTACGCGAAGGCATACCAGCTGACAATCATTCTGCACTCAACCTGCTAGTTTTTCTTCATAGCTAAAGTGACAAGTGAACTTTCGATGAAAACCAATAGAGAGACACAAATATATAATTCATAAGATGTCAGAATTCTTCCACCGGTGTTACGTTGCTCCTTATGGAGGTCATTTATAACAACAGAATGCAACAATTTATTTTTCCAAAGGGCTGCAATCATTGGCACTGTTTCAAGTAGAGACTGCCATTAAGGAGTTCATTGTGTGAGCAATTCACGTCCTGATGAAAAAAACTGAGAAGGAAACATTGGTCGATCTATTAGCTCAATTTTGATCACATTCCAATTGTTCTACTGCATTGCTCTTTTTCAATGTTTCCTACTTGTTAACGGAAAATGCTCAGTAGCTGTCAGTAGTGGTGAATTACAAATGAGTAGGCATTCTCACCAAATTTCCGATCACAATGCTATCGTTATTGAAGAAGCATGCAACGATATGCGCATAAAGCTCTCAGATGTATTTGTTGGTTAGTATGCACGGCAATCGCGTCTTTACTAGCATATTAAATGATGATGGACGGCTTCCTATTTATATAACTGAAATAAAGCACTAGGCCAGTGCATTAGTCTCTAGAACTGCTGTGGGGTCTTGCGGAAGGTTAGACGTTTAAGCGCACTTAAAACATGCGGAAGATATTTTTGTCTCTGGAACGGCACGTCAACGAGGTGATAGACTGTTTCAATAGCCCCAAGAAGTGCTTGCAAAATTCATACCTCATGATGTGCCCATCTCAAGGCAAGATACGCTGCATATGATGTCAGTATAATATCACATTTGCATGATGCCAACAACACAAAGCGCATGCTAACGCAAACGGTCGTTTAATTGAACATTTTATTGCAGCTTTTGTTAGCAGGAGGGTATAGCCTGAGAGGTGAGTTGGTGCGGCACTGTAAATCACAAAATTAAATCAGTCATCCTGAATGAAAGTGTTAGGCGTTCATTATCACCGGCACATGATTCAGCATCCAATGATACGAACATCGGATGCCATAGGGCACGTCGACGAGGCGATAACGTATTTGAAGAAGAAAGGAGACAGTGACAAACGAGAAGTTCTGCATGATGAACATATGATCTTAGCTGAAGAATTTTTACATTATTATCAGCTTTCTTCGCGGTACAAGAAAGCCACGACGTAGTGCGAAAGTCAGCAAAGCGCTTCGTGAGAAAAATTCTGCCAATCTATAATTCTCAACTTTACCGGGAAAGATTTGCTTAATTGATGTAAGATTTGTCGACCACAATACCGTTACGATTTCAACACACCCTCCACAAAATGCTGATAAGACCGGGAAATTTTCGAAAAAAAATCATGATGACGGCATATTCAGATGTAACAATAAGGGGAAATCTTCAATAAAACTATCAAACCGGTGATCATTAGTAATATTACAAACGCAGTTTTATGTACTGTATTTAATCCACTTCCACAGGGTGCTCCTCGGGCGCTGTCCGGTAAGTCGCCAAATTTTCCATGTGAATAGCGTATCTGATGACATCTTGCTTCGGTAATGCAAATGCGAAGAAATACAGATGAGTGTAAAATACAGTAAAAGAATTGCTTGTAGAGATGAATCAGTGAATGTTGATCCATCGTCGCTACCATCGCAAACGCAGAAGACAGCGTAACTCACCCACTGCGAGTGGTGATGGAAGATTTTCCTTAAAAACTAAGAAAAAATTCTAAAAACAGTGCGAAAAAATCCACAGCGGCCTCACTGCTTTAGTGGCGTGGACCCTTGCATTCGTTCAGCAAGAAAAATTAACTCCAACAGCATTAGAACAAACAAATATACCTCAATGATGGGATGCGGTCTGAAGAGACCTAGTTCTTCTGCAATTTAAATTCACTGACGTTATGCCACATTTATAGAATTTATAGAACCACCGACCAATTGCTATGCATGCTGCGTTTGGTAGAATGGCTTTCTCCTAGCAAGCAACGCAAAACATAGCAAAAGAACAGTGATATTTTTCGAACCTTTTAGGTGCCGTGCATTGGGCCGTGTATTTATGCACGGCCGTGCAGGGCCGTGCATTTATTCATTGTAGACTGCTGACAATGCTTGTGCGATTCACTCACTCGGTTACAACATGTGGGTAGTTTACAAGGATATTAGTGAAGAAATTCTTGACCGCTTCTTTCCACATCCTTTGAAAACTGCGACCTACTAAATATCACATTAGCGAAGTCCTCGTCGAATTGAAAAGACAAATCAATTTCATTTTCTATTTATTTCAATTTCGGTTTACATTTTCGATTTACTCTGACTATGGGTCTACTGGAAAAAAATTTTATGTGGCGGAGAAAGCTGCTTCCAAAAATGACGCATAAAAATTACAATTCCATCTTTGAAAGGCGGTTCACTCCAAAAGCCGGTAATTGCCCCTATTTTAAGAGGGTTTCTTATCAAAGAGGCGCCAGTATTTGGTAGTATTGTGAGATTTTATTGTAAAACGTTTGTACTTCTTCATATCGAAAATTGAAGGAAATTTTGGGATATGTTGCAGCACTCGTTCAAGAGCTCTTCATGGCGAAGAACCGCTCCCTGTCCTCATGGCGAAGGCAAAGCACGCCATGAGAAGTCTATTTTTCCGATGTCGGAAGCGCAATTCCGTATTTCATTTCGATTGCCAAGCACCTCACTACTGAACACAGACGTGCAAGCATGTGTCATTTCTTCATAAAGGAAAATGCGCTTGTTGCTGCCGCGGCAGGGGTTGCTGAGATAATAAACGCGCATTTCTCAAAATTCACCTTTGCAGCGACGGCAGAAGTGTTCAAAAAAATTTGACGGAAGTTCATACTGTTGATGCACAATTCTCCAGGTGCTTTTACTTTGTCGATCAAGAACGCATTTTTTGAAAGAAACCAATATCAAGAAATCAAACTTGCAAGCAAAAGTTAAACTTCGTTCAAATAACCGCTTACTTCGAACAGCATGGCCAACAAACATATTATGGATCAACATGAGAGTTTCTAATCCTGAAGCAGTATTTCGTAAGAATAATGACACTCGCCGACTTCCAATTTTAGGATGTTTACCGCTGTATATTTCAAGCATCAACAAGAGCATTTTCCCACGATCAACGTGCAACCATGATTCATTTACAGGGATATTTCGAAACTGAATGACTGCGTAGGAAGGAATGAGAAGCATCGTGCCTAATTCGGTTGGTTACAGTTTTCATGAAAAAGTAGCGATTTGAGTCGATGAGCACGATGTGGGCTAAGCATATGTTAAGGTCATGTGACGTCTTGAGTATATTGAGACGTTTATCGCGCCAGCAACCACTTTTTGCTGAGTGAATCGGGATTGAGTTTCACCTTCTATGGGAGAAACGGTGAATTTTACAAGCGGCATTGTTGCCTGCACGAAAACGCATGTGGGCTTAACGTGATCGACATGCGGCTGTTCTATGGAGACGTGATGCACGCAGTAGTTTCGATGTCGTGCTTATGAAACGCTTCAACAAAATATCATAAAATATGTCATGGGTCAAAACATTATGCATCAGCCGTGATTGTCATGAGATGTTTATAATCCTTACTAAAACATATGAGAAAAATGAATCGGTTGTGGACCGTTTAAAGTGAGTCCCGACTACCCGCTTTTGCGTTATCACTGCGCAACACCTGTCAATATGCTACTTTTGACAAAACTTGAAACAAGTAGGTCTACGAATGGACCGGAATCAAACGCGGGAAATATGCGAAGCTTGGGTATCATTTACGGTCGCGCTCCCTGCGCTCCGGTACGTGGAATTTGCTAGCGATCACAGGGAACTCCGACTATCGCCATGAAATAATTCACAAAAAAACAAAACAGTGAAGGCTCAATCATCATGGCAGATGCTCAGGCTTGCAGGTAGAGGCGATTTAAATTACGGCAGTGCCGAAAAGAGATTCCCCTGGAAGAGCGACAGGAAGGACTGCAGCACACGTCAAGATAGGTTCAAAGCCGCTGCCGATTGATATGAATATTTTGTCTCATTGAAGGAGGTGCATCAATAGCGAGCCAAACATGGGATTATACCAGAGTTTACGGAGCAATCCGCAGAGCAGTCGGTAAAAATGGGAAAAAGTAAGCAATGCGTCGTCGTATTGATGGGGTCTAAATGAAAAGATGTCCATGAGATCTTGTCAGTCGTGATCCAGTGACATAGTTAAATGCTTTCGAGTACCTCATGCATTTCGATTCAAACGAACTGATCAATACCAATATGCCTATAAAACGCTCACAACAAGATTATTACAACGTGTTTGTTTGTGGGTTTGTATGTCTGCTCTTCGCTCATTATTGATTCCAGACAAGCCAAAGCAAGAACTTTATCGTCCTTTTGAGCAAATGAATAGGATCTTTGACTGCAGCATAGATGTTAAACGATATTTGGCCATCTTTTGCCTTGAGTTTGTTTCACACAGCTCTCTCAGATAAAATTGTCGTCCTACTTTGTTATGCTGAGATACGTTTGGCAAATTTCGTTGGATTAGGCCAGCTTTTCCTGAGGCTGTCAATTGCGCAGCTTCTGTGAGCTCGACTAACGTTTCCTTGCTGAACCTTGCTCACTCCCACTGTTATATCAGCAATGCAGTCAAATCTTCATAAGTGTCAGATATTGATTGGATGTTAAAGAAATGATGAAGCTGTTAGTCATATTCCTAGTGATTCCTCTCTGCTAAGGTGTGCAATTGCTGAGCCATGGTAAAAGCAGTGGAACATTGCCTTAAAAAACAAAAGGAAAACGCTGCTGAAGCGCGATATTCCTGTTTTTGTTCTTACCGTATTTTCCTGCATGGAGTACAAATTACCTCCCAGGGTTGACCACTTTCAGTCATATGCTCGTTTGCATATTTGCTGTCGCTGTTCTAGAACAGTTTAAGGGCACTTGTGGACATTCGGAATGGCCTGTTATATTGCAAATGTCTTGGTCTACTTTTGCCCACTTAGCAGAGTTCATGTGCTAGTTTATAACCACCGTAGTAACTGACCAACTAGGCAACCCATGTCTTATTCATACCATCGTACACTTGACCTCTGCTTCCGAGATCCCCATTTTAGTTCTTTCCTAACAGATGACCATACCTCCCGGTACGGCTCCAAAGTAGGTCCTGCGACCGCGATGCTACTGTTCCGGTCATTTCGATGTCCACCTTCCTCAGGTTTGAGTCGAAGCACCGCTGGACAATTCGGCGAGGTTGTGAGGTAACTCGCGTACATGGTAGTTCAAATGGGATATGCTCACTCGCATTCTTTGCAGAACTTTATAAAAAACAGTTTCCTTCCGTGGCCAATCAGCCACGAATTCAAGCACGCGAGTGGTGTCTCCTTCACGAGGTTAAGCGCCCTTGATTCTTAGATCAATGAATTTCTCCGCAAGCTGATCACAGTAGGGCGTAAATACGCATTTAGGGAAAGTTTACACTTCTGCGCGGACTTCTAAACCGGATAGTCGTTTCGTGGATCAATTTTGTGGATTTTTAGACAGTGATAAAGGACAACTTTTTTCTCAAACGCACTTCCTTTCAGCCACATACTTTTATCTCTTACCCTGTTAATATAGTCTAAAGGCGAAAGATTGAGCACCGTTCTAGTATTTTAGTCTAGCGTACGCTAACTTGGGACGCCTTCTGAATCGCCCCCTGAATTAGCTGGCACGGAGCACATTTCAGGAGTTGCGGTTGTTTCAGAATCAAGAATTCCGAAACACACTCAACGGCTAACAGTCCATAAATTGTTAAAGAAGATAGACTGTGTGCGTTATGTACTTAAGTATGCTGATTTTGAAAATGCAGTCTAATTCCCTCGAAGCGCAGTGTTTTCCTGAGCATGTTGGAATTAAGTTTCTCAAAACACTTGCCATCCAGCCGTTTCGTTACGCACTTACTGATTTCAAGTTAGTGCAGTGATATGTGCTCTTCTCCGCTGCTCTTGTTCCGTGTTGCAAATCCATTCCTTATGCATTTTATTGTGGATGGCCTAAAATCTTCGTGTGGAACCGTTTATCCAATTCACAATGAGAAATTGGCCAGTTGGTAAAAGCATCAAATTTCTTGAAAGCTTCAGCGACGTTCGTTCAGTGCATGGCAGCGACTGGGATCGACAGCGAAGTTCTTAGAGTCAGTCATACTCTACGCACAAGGAGAAAAATAGCAGTTGAGGTGCTGCTGGAGCGAGCGAAGTCGTTCTTTCCAGCAGTCGCACCCACACGTCCTTACTTATCGGCTTGTGATATCGTCACAGACTCTCTATCGATTGACTGCCTAAATTGCTGAAAATGCAAACACATTCCACATACGATTCAGCCATCATAAATAAGTCACTTCCAAAGACTGCTTCTCGCTTGACGAGCCCACAAGAAACTGCATCGTCGTTTTGAAGCTAGATGGCGCCGCCTGGACCTGTTTAACCAACCACACTCCGTTAAAAAGAGCACTTGAAGTCTCCGTCGAAGACAAAATTAACATACTGAAAGAGCTGTTCGAAAATAAATCGTTGATGTTCGTTCACCCTTAATACCTATCTGGGGAACTCAGCCGAACGTCAAATATCTCAGCAAAAATTCGGGGATGGCTAACCACGTGAACAGATTGTTAAGTCCATTGTCGTCAAGCTCGAGGGCATGAAATGTCTAGGGTGAATCTCTGGCTTTCACACCCTCAAAGACACTGACGCTTGTGTGCATGGTGTATGCAAAACGTAGGATAACTCACAAACTAGACTCAAAGACCTCAGTATCAACATGTTCTCGAAAAATGCTTCTTCAGGATGGTGCTTATTCTTATGATTTAGACCTGTACAAAACATTCCACACGAGTAACATCGTTCAAGTATTCCGTCGGTTGCGGTAATGGCCACTGTGACGAGCTGCCAATCAAAATCAGCAGGTGCTCTTTGGCTCCGGAAAGCGCGATTGACCGGTATTGAACATTCTTTTTCGTTGCCACCAATGAAGGATCAGCTAGAGGGACTGAAAATTGATCAGCCGCGATTTTCGTCAAGATTTCTTTATGAAGCTCGAGAACCCTATCAAATCGTTATCTTCGCATTGAAAACTTTTATGCGAATGCTTCCACCTTCCGGTCTTACAATCGACTATACCAGCTGTTCGACCCCTTTTGCACGATGAACCACAATGCAGCTTTCTTCAGCGTCATTCTGGAACAGTAGGGCGCACGCCAAGCTTTCAAAATTTTCACTTTTAAAGTACGGCTGACCAGCAGTCGCCTTCTCTCTTCTAGACGTCAATGAAATTTGGTGGGCAGAACTCAGGATTTGAGCGCAACTGGTTGCAGCAAACGCAGCATTCCACTGAAGCAAGTGCTTGAGGAAAACTAAAACTAAAGAAAAAATTCTGCAGAGGTCGATAATGTCCATACTAAAGCTGCGTCCGAGGTGTTGCAAAATGTCGAAGTTTGCTGTAACCGAAGCGTGTTACTTGCATGATCAGCTCGTTATGATCAGTTTACCTAGAGTTGAAAATTTTTATCTTATAAACATGTCATTCTTGTCACTCCACTCTCAGAAAATTGCACTACTGAAGTTTGGCAGTGTCCTGGGCACTTACGAAACTCTCTACTTGGTCAGCAAGATAAATTATTAGGTCACATTACGCACAGGAGTAGTTGAAGCTCTTGATAGCTGCTTCTTAGAAAAGAAATGTAGAGAAAACTAGTTGACGGCGACAGAAAGGGATTGTTTGTCGTAATTGTCTCACACAGGGGCTACTAGGAACGATGAAGTTTAAATTATTATGTGGAATTTGAGACCAATCTTTTCAACATCAAAACTGATGAGCTTACCACAATTTCATGTTGTTTCCCGCATTTCACGAATTACTCGAGAATCTTCCTCGTCTTTAAATTTTCCATTAAGATTTCGTCGATTGTACTGCCGCTTTACTGGGTCGACAATTTAATAAAAGCGGGATCAGACTGCTATATCCCATAGTTTTGAACATTATCCACATCCTTACGGCGAAGGTGGTCGGCAAATGAGTGGAAACTTCAGTACAATTGCTGATATGGGTATCACCAATTTTTGAAGTGAATGAAAGACGCAGTTGCGTATCTTGGTTGTAATACTTTTCCTAACGCTGTTAACGTGATTCATACTGTTTTACTTGATCGTGATACGCGCTAAAACCTTCATGAGCCCGATGCTTCTAGTGCTACATTGCAATTTGAATCGTCTGAACCTCTGCGTGAACATAAATCTTGGAAATTGTTGCAAACTTTTGCTAATAAAATCTGCCTTCATTTTACAGCACAGTCGACCGGATGCACAAATTTAGCTACAAAACCTACATTTACGACGCACTTCCAGCAGGCTTGTGCACATCAACACCACAATTCCCACTTCGTTATTTTATCTCTCATACTAATCCCAAAGACCTGGCAAAGCCTTCAATGAGTATGCGTATGCACTGCACATCGGTGCCTATATTTGAAAAGTAGGAAAACGGAAACGAAAGTGCTGAAGAATAAGTGCGAAAAAGTGACGAGTGGAATAGCCCGATGTGCACTTCTGGTAACTCCGCCGAATGCTTGCAAAAATTCGGGAAATAGAGATTTGTTTATGCGCCTCTCACTACATAACGTAACGCAGAAATGACTTGCGAATTTATGATCCCTTAACCGCCGATTACACCAGCACGAGGAGTCCGTTCGCAATATCAGATTCCGGACTTCACCCAAGAATATAGATCGGAGGGCGAGCAGTAATCGGGCGCATTCTGATCCAACATTTGAAAACTCTGAATCGGCGAGCAAACATGGTTGCAAATTTTACGGAAGTTTAAATTTCATAAGCCCTCCCGAAGTGGAGGCAGCAAAGATGCACCCGGGAAAAGAGGCCGTTTTAAGTAGTCATCATTATAGTTTAACAAGGTTCCGAACAGAATATTGTATACGCGGGGTGCTCCTTCGTAATCTGGTCGATTCTTCCGCTCGTTGCAACTCATACGCAAAGGATTTTTGGTGTCGGGCAACCGAAACGAAACAGGCAGGTACAAAGTTGTATTTAGTCCATCAAGGGAATGTCTATAGCTTTCACCAGAATAATGGATCCGTATGTATCATCACATGGGTGAAGGTCCTAAGTTTGCACCACGCGCAACAACTTGCGTTCTGTTGCTTGAGCAGTTCACAAATTCGAAATGTCGATAGAAAGGCAAGCACATATGTATGGAAAGGCACTGTCTTTCTGTCATATACTTTTCAATAATCCATTTGTAAAATCGCATAGTATTACTAACTGTTCACAACCAATCAAAAGTTCTACCTGTGGAAAAACTATGCAAGGCTGTCTTGGTCTTATGCACATGAATACAGTCGATGTCTTTGTAAAATTACAATAGATGTTGAGTGTAAGCATTATTCACCAAAATATACGTACAACTTCGATGTTCCAGTGACTTCGCCTGGCGTCACGTTGACTGCTGCTCGTCATGGACGAAGTTTATGTTTCAGAGGATCGACAGCACACGGCGTCGGTTGTACTTTGTTGACTTTGTGTGTACGGAGCTCTGGCTTTGGCACTTATACTATCACAAATAACATTTCAATAGTACTGCAGTGAGCAGTTGAGTAAATCTGTAATATGAAGCTGTAAGCACTTGTGGATCATCGAACGCTCGTTTACGGCGCGATTCTTGCACAACGCCCATGTGTTGATGTCAACAGATAAGCAACAGCAAGTCACCGTGCTTTGCAAAGAGCATTATCGCAAAACTGACGACATGCAGAACACTACTATTAATGTTATCCATGAAATAATTTCGTTCATCTAAGCATTGAGCAACCACAAAATTGTTTGTTCAAGCCCCGTTGCATTTTTTAAAGCTACATTGATAATGCAGGTGCTTGCTGCTTGAACCGAATACTGACGAGGTCCCTAGCCGACTAATTTTTTGACTCACCCGTCTCATTAAGAAGGGCTCATCATCGCTCTGGAGAAGGTCGATCACATTTTTGCAAGGATCTTTATGGACTAGATATTCCACGCCTTACTAAGCTGCAAACATTCCCAGAAAATATGGGACATTTTCCGATATGAAAACGAGTTTAAAATCGCCTACACTAACAAACATTTTCGCAGTCGTGCATCATTGCACAATTGCTCCGAAGCCTTTAATGTACCTCAGTGACCATACATCATGGGACGTCTGTGAAATTCACTTGAATGAAAGATTACGTTGGATACTAAAAGGTTCGCAGCCGAAGCGAGACGCTTTGGACTCAGGAAAAGTAGCAGTGATGTATGATTAGAGAGATGGCTACGCCGTCGCCTTTGTGAACATAAGAACAGTTACGTGTGAGCTTTCGATGAGCTTGATTGGACGCAGGCAAACAATCGTAGTCGAGAGGTGAAAGAAAGTTTCCGCCAATAATCGCGATATCTACCATGAGAACACCAACAGAAGATGTCCTACTCGACTTTTTACGTTCACATTGTTCCTAAGGAATTTATGCAGCGATCTTCCCCTTCAAATTTTGCAGTGCATGCCAATTGAAATTTGCATCACAAACTCGTTGCGTTTGGATTACCGTGAGGGAACGGCAAATGTGGTGCTGCAGAAAAAAAAAAAAAGAAAACGCGTCTAACCTCTGGAAAAACTCATTTTCACGGGAAGAGTAAAAACGTTTTATTTTTCTTTTGTGATTGCGAAAAAAGAGGACATTTTTGATTATGGCACATTGTCAAAAACTGAAACTGACAAACTCTGTTTAAAGTTAGTGACCAAAACTGCTCCTGAACTCGCAGAAAAAACTTGAACGCATACCGGTGGTTGTTGTTATGAGGTCGGAGAAATTCTTTAGATAGCGTGTCATTGCGGACCAAAGGGGAGGGTGGGAGGAGGAAAGGAGGCAAAAGAACCTTGGCCAGCGTTACTGATACTGGTTTCTCCTCCCTCATCACAAGATGAAGAAGAACCGCGAAGGAAAATTAAAGCTCACTTCGAAGGGCCGAAAACTGAGGGTTGCAAAGCGCCTTAGCTTTTTTGTGGGAACAGTGTGTGACGGGAATAAAAACGTGTTGCCGCGACAATTTATTGTCATTTGAAGTGAACAGAACCCTCTTCTTCCCAGCGGTTGCAACCAAACTGGTTCTATTGTTTAGAAATTCATTTGACGTTCTAAGAAAACCAAGTATGGTTGACGCATTTTGTTGCAGTCGTTCATCGTTGTTACAGTCAAAGGACCAAAGGAGTGAGGCGATAACCAGCGTTTTTGATGACCACTGAAAACTTCCTCCATCGAAGGCGGCGAATCCGGAAGCCTTACGTAAGCATTATTTCTTACTCAGATCCTGCCAATCCAAGTGAAAACATATTGCAACGCAGCCGATGAGCATACAACCGTAACAGAGCTATCCTCACCAGGCAGATTGCTGTCACTTAAGTCTGCGCTTAAATAAGAAGCTGACCGTGACACAGTAGGCTAAAGACGCATTTGCATAAGCATTCTGTCGTGTTAATGTCATTTCTACTCTGATTGTTGGCGTTATACGGTCCTGAGGCACATAATATCCTCCTTGTTTAGTATCGTGCAAACGGCAATACTGCATTAATAGGTTATGCCACTCAATAATTTTATTGACCGTATCCCTTTTTCTAGTTCCTTTGCTGATGCATATAGCGCGAAGCGAAAAGCAGTTGTCACTTTAATAGAGAGAACATTTCTGCCACCTCTATGGATCAATCGCTTGCAGTCAATATGGTTCATGCATCTTGCAGAAAATCTCTAGTAAAAACTGCGTAAGAGGTGTTAGTTTGTCGCGAGAAGATTATGCCGGTTTAACAAAAGTCTGCAATGAGTCCATATGGCGGTGTTAGTATTCAAATCACTTTGAAAGCCATGCGCACCTCTGACAAAAGTGTAACAGAGATGCAATGGGATGCATCGTCGCTCTTGTAAGGTTCTGTGCTGTTGCAGCGACCATTCTCGTTCATTGGAAGGCGCACTTGGATTCCATTGTTATGTGTGAATAAAACGTGTTGCTCAGTATGAATAAACGGCTCATAACTGCGAGCAGTTGTGTTAACGGTCACTTCACGGCGTCGATCTGCGAATTTTTCTCTTGCAACTAGAGAAAAAGGTAAGTTCTAGGCTAACGGTACTACGGTTTCGTGTATTATTTTCTAAGCCTCTGCGATGGTTGTGCGGCCACTACGCGGACCTGCTAGTTGAATTTTAAACGAGAAAATTAAGCAGGATATAATAAAAAGGGGAAGAAATGGCACGTGCATTTTAGACCTATGTAATCGGAAGATTTCTCAGAATCATGTTTCCTTCATACTTGCTAAGCCTTTGCTTCCTAATGCGTGATAAGTGCCAGAGTCAGGATTACTCGGTGAGCCGGTGCCGCGAAGATCTCCTGGAAACCCATGCTCGGCAACCGCATTTGTGTAAAGCGTCAAAAAACACAAGATGTGCGAAATTTAGCATATGCTGCAGGGTCGAATGCTCCGAACGAACCAGCTCTAACTTGAAGCAACTTCAGATTCCGAAGAAGCTTCAAATGGCATACTATCAATTGAGACTAACCTAAGTATTTCTTTTCTCAAACGAAAAACTTCCAACGAATTAGTTCCCGATTCAACTCTAGTCATTTGAGCTCTAGTTCCAATCAAAAATCTTCTAAAAATGTTGGATTTAAATCTATGGTAATCTCATCGAAATCAGCCGTCCCTTGAGGAGCATGGCGAACACATGTGCACCCTGTAGATCAGTGTCATCTGAAAGGCCATAGGTGAAACTCTATAGTTGTCACATAATGGATAAATCGATAACGTAAAGCTACAGATCGAGCAGCGCGCACAATGCAAAGCGCAAAGAGTGAAACTGCAAGTCGGAACCATAAATTGACTGGAATGGCGTTGCATCATTTGACAAAGCCCGAGGTCCTAACAATATAATCGATAGCCTCTTATCAATCAATGTTCCCACCTAACTATGTGGTCAACATTTGCTTTAAAATGCGCATAATGTCACCACACTTTGATTTAAGGAACTTTAAACTACCCTGCATCGTTCGTGCAATGGATCGTTTCCGTTGAAAACTTTGCGCCCAGGGGCATTCTCCAAAAGGAACATCGGCACTTCTTCAAAGCCGATTAATCGGAACCGATCGTATCATAGTCTTCTGAAGTATCAGGGAGAAAAAGCACCCTTTCTATGACAAAATAGTACGAATGAACTTTTGCAGAAGCTACCTATTGCCTTTGTCGTCATGGTTTCTTTATTCTCCAACACTTCCCTTTTGCTCATTTTGCAAATTGTCTACTGCGACAAATGAGTGGCATATAAACAAGATGAGTTGGTGCAACATATGGTTGCATGCTCCCTCTTGGAACCGTCTACCTTCATAAGGTGGAGGGAAATAGTTTTGCACGTGAAACAATGCCTTCCTGTCTGATTGATCCAACTGCTCTTGTGAATCTTCCAGGAACGGTTTTTTACCTCATCAATGCAAAAACAAAAACCTGATTGGCGTATACTCCGAGAAAATTTCTTGCCATATTCACTAACTGCTCAGAATTTCATATAAGCCTGATGAATCGACGCAGATGATAAACACTGCGCGCAATCATCTGCGTTTATTCATCAGGCTCGTATGAAATTCTGAATCCAATATACCCACTTATTTTCATAGCCGTAGCCGAAGCTTCAGTTGTTCTGAAGCTGAGATTTCGGGTCGACAAAATGCAAATACAAATACACACAGACAAATAGGGTTCAAGTATGGAGCGGTTCCTTAGATATCGAAGGAAATTGCCCGAGAGAAGGCGTTCGCAGACTAATATCTCGGATTGCGTAAGATTATCTGTTTTCAGATAGTCTCATAATGTTGACAGGTTAAATGCAAAATGTAATTAATGTTTTCAGTGACATGTTCTTCTTGCTGCTGTCAGCTGCAGTGCTCTGTACGAGTGCGATGCACACCCCAAAATTGGTGCGTTTGGATTTTTTTTTTTTGTTTTTGCTTTTTTCTGACATCTCTCAGAACATCAAAGTCTCTCTATCGATTGTACCATTTTAGTTAGCCAGAAAGAGATCCCAGTTCACAGGCAAGGTTGCTTTTGCAACTAACTCGGAGTGATGTCGGGGAACGGTGAAGAGAGAAAATTTCAGCGCGAAACTGACCTGAAGAAAAGCTTGCGCGGGAAGGCGCTGCCGAAGGAACAGTTCTTCAGTTTGGAGGAAGGAAATTGAGCGGGAGAGGAAGAAAGAAGAATAGATAAGAAGGGACAGGTTGTGAAACTCAGTTTCTAACGAAAATATAAAGAGGAAGAATTGTATTTTGAGGACAACATTAGAAGCACTTTAATAAAAAGAACACCTCACATCCTCCCACAGACAGAACAGCTATTTCTTGGTCATCCCTACGCCTTCTTTCCTTTTAGATTAGTAAGATCTCAGTTTCGTTCAAATCAAGTAGAAAATCCAGATTGCGATTGCACACTGAAACATGTTGTAGTAACGCTTATATCTGTTTCGGCTTGCCATTGTATGTCGGTCAGGTTTTCAGCCGCAGCATAAACAATTCGTCACAGAACATAAACAATTCCTAGACATTACGGCTGCACGAGCCTTCGGTTTCCATTAAGAAAGACGAGTTTTATGAAAGAGGATAATACGAGAACACAGCAGAAGAAAATATAAAAATGAACATGAAAACGGAAATGAATGAGCAGGGGTTGTTTCAGGATAAATATGGTTGCTTGGGATCTCGCGATCCGCTATCGGATTGCTACGGTTCGCGGTTCTCAGGCTCAGATGGATATGAGTTTGTTTTTCTTACGTGCTTTTGCGCGTTTTTTTCGTTTTGTTGATCTTTAGAGCACCAGAGGCATCATCCGATCACCTTGCACCTCGGTTGGCCTCTGGTGAAGTGGGGCAGGAAACTGTTACATGCAACAAATATCGAAAACCCGATATCCACAGGAAGCCCCTCTTTAGCGGTTCATGTTTAGCAACTCTCAGACGGGTTGCATCATAATTTTCGGAACTTATCCATATAACATTTGTTAGCGATATCCGTGGGAGGTTAACTAATGCTTCTCTGCTACAATTGGAAGATCCACGGCTCAGTTGTGTCTCATGATCAACTTTGAGGTTACTACGGAAGAAGTTATTAGCTTTGGCGAATCGCCAGAAAGGTGACACTTACGGAATACAAGAGAGAAATGTCGTGTGATGCATAGTATCAAAAAGGTGCTTTTCATTTTACGTGTCTTCTGCGCCACCACAATAAACTTTCTCATGAAAAAAAAAAATCAGGGCATTACGGCAAACCGTTAAAAACGTACTGCCATCTGCTTCTCGAGGATTTCATCAATGTATGGCCGCCACCTTTATTTTCAGACACACAGCACTATGAAAGCCCTGCAATAGTGTTTTACTCGTAGTGTATTCCAACAAGTTAGGGATTAAGTGAATTTCATTTCAGATGTTTAGCCTGTAGTTAATGGAACAAATGCTTTCAATTGTAACACTTTGCTGCAAAAATGTTAACGCTTCTTCAACTGTTACGTTAAACGTCATGCTATTGTTTTTCCACGTCAACAATACATGAACGTCTCGCCGATCTCGGCGCGCTGCGTAAAACTTGTAAGCTAATCGCCTTTCTCACTCGCTTCCATCACAAAATCGTTTGTAAATGGTTGCAATTTGTTGAATCTTCACAACGATTTGTTCCTAGATAAACATGTCTCCGTGGATAATAATCTGTTTCGCCTTCCTTTTTTTCCGCTTTTTTTGCATTTTATCCCCGAACTATGTTCATAACGCGACCTTCCTGACGCGTAAAACCTCATTAATCAACGAAGCTCCTTGCTTAATGAGCAATAACAACCACGAAACAGTACCAAAGCACACACGTTCTGTAGCAAAAACCGCAGCCTATTTATATCTCCAGCTACGGACACGGTGGCAATTCATAATCCACAAGGGAGAGAGACCAACATCAGGATCAAAACAAGTGCGAGCAAAACAGTTTGCTGCACAAATCACAGAACACAAGAACATTCGATCATGATAAATCACTCGTTAAGATATGGGTTCTTATATTATTGCTTCTCTTTCTCACGCTGTAGTGGTGATTCCTCAGATAGATTTATCTAAGTCAATGAATGCTTCTTTTCTTCACTGCTGAGATATGCCCGGCGTTTTCTTTTGCTTGTGAGACAACGCGGACCTGTCGGCGACGATGTACGGTTGCTATATGGAGCGCCGCTCCACTCTAGCAGCATGCAAGCCATTGCTCCGCACCGCGTTCCACTGGAAGCTCAGAATGCAAATTTATTTAATTTTTCAGTCTTCACGTCCAAACTTTAGAGTGCAGATCCATCTTCGGCAGTAGGGGGACCTCAGCAAATGCTGGTTTTGCACGGGTCTCGATACGCAACCTCTGCGTACCTGTTCATATCTTTCCATATGTCCGCGAAACCACTTCATGCATCGGGAAGACATACTACGTGCTGTTCTTAAGTAATCTACCAGACGCTCACAACAATTCCTGGATGACCTGCCGAGATGCCGATTTCAGCAGCTCAGCCGATGCAATATTATCTTGACAAACTTTTTCCGTTAGTATCTCAACTAGTCAAATATCAAGTGGTATTTTCAAGTTTCGGAAGAAACAGTCAACAATATCTTCGTCGTTATGTACATATTTCGCATCAGTTGTCGCTTGCATAAGAGCTTTTGTATGTTTAGTGGTGTACCCTGCAAGAGCGATGCCGACTGTAGACATACGAGAGAGCCACCGAAGTGGTGTCGACTCGGTGATTTTCAAGGCTGGTTGTATGTTTTAGTTTTCTTTCGCATTCTATTCGACTGGCAAAGAAAGCTTCAAGCTCATTCTCCTCAAACAATAAGGCATCCTGTATTTCTTTGAAAACATCTCTGTGACATCCTGAGGGTCACTAAAAGTAGCAGTTGACCGTGTTACGAAGGAACTGATGCCTCTTATATAATGCCATTCTTCAGGAAATTCGCAAGAGAGCAAGTCATTCCCAGGTGAAAGTTAAAATCATGCTCTCAAACGAACTAAATAAGTGCAAAGCGGAATTCTTGAGGTTTGGCGAGTTGATGCGCCAAAAACGAAAGAGGATGAAAACGACGCCACGCCTCTGTGCTGAATATTTCTCTCCTGCAAAGAAGAGATTGTGTCCGAAAACTTGAAATCTCAAACAATTTGCCAACGAAATCATTTTTCTCTCAGAATATAAAACTGTACTCTTCGCTAACATTGCTCTTTTTCAGCAGGTCAGGCTGTCATTGCGACAAAAAGAAAGGAGTTTGTGTTGTCGATCGAATAACCATGACTGGTAACGGTTCGGATGCTGAGTACGCGCTCTGCGTGCCTGTGAAGAACTGGACTTGCCCTGAATAGAGTCATACAACATTATGAACACATTGAGTATTAAAAGAAGAATTCGCTAAAGAAGATACTTTTGCGTTATTCGGGTTCTCATTGCTCCGAAATAAAAGTTTTGACTCTGTAAACGTCCGACACATATTAGCCCCTGGCGAATCGCAAAAAGGCGTTGAAGAGATGTCGCTGGCAAAACTTGTTAAAACATGTATTGTTTCGCTGGCAAAACATGTACATGTTCTCGCTGGCAGAACATACATTTTTGTCATCTCAATTTCCGAAAAGTGTATTGTGAAGTTTGGCGGTGCTCAGCACTCGATGAAGCTTTCAGCTTCAAATGCGCTTGCTGCGAACATAGGCAGCTGCTTTGCAGAGAACAAATCGAGAGGAGAATACAGGACCTTAGGAAGAGAAATACTTGTAAGCAACTGTTTTACACCTTCCAGAAATGACAAAGTTTTAGTTCTTTTATCAACCTTCCGACAGATGATTTCATCATTAAAACTCACAATTTGCGCAAGATTCATGCCATCTTCTGCAATGTACGAATCCGCAAAAAATTTATTCAGTGTTCAAAATTTCAAGCCGGAATTATATGAAATAGGGCATCATTGAGTTGCAGTGCATTAGGCTAGCAATGCATTCAACAAAAAGTCATCAAATATTTGTTAAATATAGAAATTATGTCAACACTGCCATGCAGCATAACTCTGGAATTTCCTCTATGCTCACAGTGAAGGTAATGAATGAACGATCGGAATTCTTAACAACGCATAGAATTGACGAGGCTTTGAAGGAGATGGAAGCTGCAGTTGTGTGTGTGTGCGTTGTTGCAATATTTGGCACTGATGTTTTTAGTGCAGACACATTATTGTATTTTATCACAATGCCGCCAAAAATTTATATCTCAGATGTCTCTAAAGCAGCATCCAAGTAAGAAACTTCATAAACACTGTGCGTATACAAATTTTGGAGCTACCTGAAGTGAGAATCCTTTTCTTCGAAACTATCTTACTGCATTACAACTATCGTTCTCAAAGAGGATGGTATCATTATCAGAAGCTGCTCGGAAATTAAGGAAGACATGGCGCGGCATCCTTAAAAAGTGACATTATCAATCAGCTTTTTTCATCTGTTCATCAGTGATCATCGCTACCCTCCGATAGCTTTCATTCATATAACGGTCGTCTCAAAATGTTCCTAACCCTTCAGCAATCATTTCTTCGGGCGGTCATATATGTGAGTGTATCCTGGGAGGTGCGAACAGTTATATCGCGGATTCCACTGTTTGTTTCATGTAAAAGGGAGGCGCTGCGCATACCAAACACCTCTATCACTGGGAAACAAGTTGCAAAATATGCACGACAAAGCATTCCTTTGTTCAACGAACCGTCTCTCCTGTAAATCGTCCACAAAAGACTACTTCTGCTCGCACTTTTGGTGGCAAGCAAGAAACGCTGCAGCGTTCCGTTGCATCGCCGCAGATAGCTCGGAAGGTCGTGCTTATGTGTCTGCTTCTATATCTGTCTGCTCTTTTTCCGTTTACCCAATTCGGGAATGTTTAAATGTGAAGGTAAAATTTTTGAGTTCAAGACTTGCATCATGCGATCAGCTATTAAACTTTATTCCTTCTTAATGATTTAGTAACGAAAGCAGGTAGAGTTATTTGAGGCATATATTTGTATCCTTTCTTTGCACTGACGAAATCATAAGAGCATCAATATTTTGTAGGAAATCTGTGTGACAGTCATAACGACTAAAATATGGCAGCTTCATTGGCTACAGCTTATCAGTCATTATCCATTAGGAAGGCGGAGAAAATACACTCCTAAAAGATTCGCATCTGGTCATCAGGCCTACCACACCAGTCGCTTGCGAGAACGTTCAACAACATCCACGAACACCTCAAGCTGCATTCGTTTTGCAATATACTAAGCAAAATGCAAGAGTCCCGAATCAAAAGTAATTTCAACGGTTCGCTCTACATGAATTCTCGCATCAATGAACTGTAATATCGTCTCTGTGTGTTCGTGGACTGGGTGCGCATGCACCTGGCTGGAGAGTTTTTAGCCCTCACATTGCCCATTCTGTTATTTTGTTCACACAGCATTAATATCGAAGATATAGCACGGCTGCCACTGAGTCTGTACATATGCTGCAAATAAGTGCCTAAATTTAGAAACAGTGAGGCGAAAGGGAGACTGTAGAAGATTAAGTGGGGAAACGTTGCAAGTGGAATGACACAATCTGCACTTTTGCAGTTGTTGTTACGATGTGTCTCTTTGCAGCGATATCCAAAGAACGACTAAATCATGTTTTTCAATTCACCAGCCAAACGCCTGCATAAATCAAAAAATAAACATTCGCTTGTGCACTGCCACCGCTTTCCATAGTACAGTTTCGTGACGCTTGAACTGCTGATGACACGAGCAACAGAGGCACTTACAACCAGAATATATTCACGGTTGTATACTAAGATGTGGTTGAAGTACAAAATGTGATCATCTTGTTTCTGTAGCTGGGCAAACTGGAACTGTTGCAGCACTGAGGAGACCTACATGCATGTGCTTTGCAAGTTCAGAAAAGCTCCGTGAATCCCTCCAAGTGACAAGTGAAGCAAGCGGTGATGCGTGAGAGACAAAAAAAGACGACTATAAAAGAAATGAAGGCTTGGGGGAGCAGGAAGTATAAACGGAGAAATGCGGTGTTCTTCGACTAGTGATCTACAAAGTGGGCATATGATTCTCAGTGTCTTTTAGATTTTCGAAGACTGTTTTTAACCACATATATATATATATATATATATATATATATATATATATATATATATATATATATAATGATAATGAGTGTTTTTGATGACCAGTGAAAACTTGTCCGCAGACGGGGACGAACCCGCGACCTCTCGCTTGCCGGGCGAGTGCTCTACCACTGAGCTACCGCGGACGTTTTCACTAGTCATCAACCTCGTGTTATGAACTCCCGTCAGTTCATGTGCGTACGTTATACGACACTCCGGTGGGCGCATTACGCCATGCACCAGAATTGAACTGACATTGGGCACACATGGATATCTATGTTGGATGTTTTTGAGTTTTGAGCCAACTGAAGTCCGGCTCAGACTGAGAATAATGATAATGAGTGTTTTTGATGACCAGTGAAAACTTGTCCGCATACGGGGACGAACCCGCGACCTCTCGCTTGCCGGGCGAGTGCTCTACCACTGAGCTACCGCGGACGTTTTCACTAGTCATCACCCTCGTGTTCTGGTGCATGGCGTAATGCGCCCACCGGAGTGTCGTATAAAGTACGCACATGAACTGACGGGAGTTCATAACACGAGGTTGATGACTAGTGAAAACGTCCGCGGTAGCTCAGTGGTAGAGCACTCGCCCGGCAAGCGAGAGGTCGCGGGTTCGTCCCCGTCTGCGGACAAGTTTTCACTGGTCATCAAAAACACTCATTATCATCATTCTCAGTCTGAGCCGGACTTCAGTTGGCTCAAAACTCAAAAACATCCAACATATATATATATATATATATATATATATATATATATATATATATATATATATATATATACAGCTGTTCATTTATTTATTTGTTTATATGCAATTTTTTAGAAATAATTATATGCAGATGAATGGTTCAAAAATCCACAACTTTATAAAGCAAACTGCTCAATTATTAAAAAATCAAATTTTTTATATCTTTGTTGACACAATGGAATATTAAAGAGAAGAATATGGCATTATTATTTTAGAACTCCTTCGAGCAGCATAAAATCAGCATCAGCTCACATTTTTATTATAAGGCCGACCGAATCGAAACAGTAAGTATTGGGTGTTTTAGTGGAATATATCGCCGAACACATGCTTCAGAAACCGTCAATGAATGGGTCAAGAAGGCTGTAAAATCGACCAAACCGCGTAGCGGCAAGATGAGACGTGCCCATAGGAAGAAGTCGTACTCGGTATATGTTTACCCTGTGCATAAGCTGGTGCAGCCGAATACCGGCATATCCTCGAGAGCTAGGGCATATATTGGCTGAGGCATATCTTACCGGAATACGGCATGCGTAGCAGTAGCACATGTTTTATTCGAATATTCTATCGCTCACATTACAATTATATCCATTTTTTACGCACCTCTGAACTTGAAAATGTTCAAAAAAGTTCCAAGGTGGAGACATATGTTTGATGAAATGTGTAGAAATCCGTATGAATTCAGCAGTTCCACACAGGACAGGAACTGATGCTGACTCTGCAAATACAACAGAAATGCACACTGTGATGACTATCACCACAGTTGTGGTGATAGTTCATCAAACACACAGTAATGGCTTCATAGTGCTTCTATTTGGAAATGCAAGATCAACATTCAAAGCATAGAGATACTGAAAGTAGAAATTCAAAAAATGGAAACATAAATACGTAAATGATATAATTGAAAGCATATTGCTGTGAAAACACATTATTTATATATTTCGATATACACATTCGCTAAAAACTGAAAAGAATTCATTGGAATGAAATTCATTGGAATGAAGAGCTGCAATTCGCCGAGTTGGCAGAAAGCGGCCATTATTTTTGCGCTTGAGGATAAATCAAGAATAATTTTTCGAGTATTCCGTCAGCAAGTGACAAATTTAAGCCACTTAACCTAATTCACACTGATGCAGTATCCAATGGAAACAGACTGATCGAAGATTCCACTAATTAATTACTTCTATGCATCAAATGAGTTTTCAAATTATCTTAAAGCATTTTTGGGCGAATAAATACGAAAACTCATGTTTGTATCATTTCGATAGATTACTCAACTATCCGTACAAACGATTAGAGGACTAAACAAGCGGACCTCCTCACCAGAGTGACAGCAACGATATTCGTTCTTTGCGTTTTGGTTAGAACAGGCGTTCTACATACGTTCGAAATGCAACAGTCAATTTCATAATAGCGTGTTTTCTTGAAGAAACCGTTGGAGTGTGCAAATCACCGGCAAAAATCCTTTTTTCCGAGCGCTCGATCGGCAAACACCAATGCTTCTCCGCAAGTGGATGAATAGTATTTTAAAAAACTTTGAAATGTGAGGATATCCTTGGATACAGATGATATCAAAGAATTTTCGTCACCTCCTCACTTTTGCATGCCGAGTTGAATGTCATTATTAGGACAGCGCACTTATGTACCCCTGCAGGGCACACCTTTCAAAATATTTTCCTGAAGCGCAAAAATTAAGTTTGTGGGTAAATAATGGCTTTCGCGACATATGAGCCTTTTTGTGAACCTCGTCACCGTTCTCAACAGAGCGGTCGAAGATACAAATTTTTGAAAAGGAATTTCGCACTGAGAATTCCTCGTCCAAAAGTTATAACAAAATCACATAAACGAACAAAAAATTACAGAGAATGCTCATAGTGCATGAATCTACATAATAGGAAAGTGTGCAATTTCCTTTCAAAATGCAATTTTTCACCGATGGCCTTTTGCCTTCAGCTGGTAATCCATTGATCGAACTGAACTTTGATTCTGGTTTGTTCATGCGTAACGTTCTTTGCGACAAATAGATCCTACTATATGTCGATAATGCGCAACGAACGGTATGCGTTTGCATCTTCTGTATTTTTCAGATACCAAATTGCAGTGAAAGGATGAGAGTATCGGGTGGCTGACAAAGGTGAACGTGAGGTGCAAAAAAGAACGTCTAAAACAGAGGCTGAATTATTTGCTCATTTCATGATTTCGAATTTTTTACGAAGAATTGACTCTTTCTCAATAATGAAGTTGAACAGTTGTGCAAATGCTGCAAAAACTGTATTTAAAGGCACAAACTTATTGCACGAAGTTGTGAAGTTTTACCGAAATTTGCAAAACGAACACTCTGTAACAATGTACAAAGACACACGATTTCATAACCGCAATTTTCATGAACAGACGCACAGACAGGAGCATATACGCACAAATACACATCTATTGGCCATCGTCAGAGTTTTAGGAATGTAAATTTTGGATGGAGTTAGAAGCAAGTTTTTAACCTCTCAAATAAATCTGTTATAATAAATCATTTCTTTGCTTTCTTTCACTCCCTGCATCGCATATTGCGAAGGAATAGCGGTTACTAACACATTTGCTTGTTATACTTAATCTCGACCAATTTAAACTGCGTAACACACTTTAATACGTCTTAAATAAGAAGAAGCTTCACCACTTATGGGTTGAGTCGATCGAAATTTGAAAGCGGAATCAATGCGAAAGTAACACTAAGAGGTTTGAGATGTACGATGAGCAGAACGCTCTCATTAAGACGAGCCACAGGCACATTAAACGGCTTCGCTTTCCAGTTACGTCAACAACGACGACCATTGATGAACACGTTTAGTGCATAATAATAATCTCGGTTGTTTACCTGCGATTTGCATTAAGCACGATAAGGCGTACCCGAAATTATTTCATCTTCAGTGAAACCGATATCCATCTCATCTATTGGCACTAATATCTGAGATGAAAAAGAGTACTTTGAATGATCGATTCGCGTACTTAACAATTAACGAACTGATCCAGTACCACAACAAAATACTATATCAGGAATACCACTGACGACTTTTAATGTGGTACTATCTATATGGACGACTCCATATTGGTAATAACAGGATGTGCTAGATAATATTTGATAATACAACGGAACAATGCTTGATTGTAGTATGAAAGATTTTTTAACGCCGTGCAACCATTAGAAGTTTTCTGTGTGCAAGCGTTCAGTGAAACCTTTGCATTTTAAAGGTGCTTTTAGACAAGTAAACTGCTGACAACTGTGAAAAAGTTCCCATAATATTTTGATTCCTAGTGGTCGGTCGATCTTTGATCTCCTGGGAGTTTCTGGTTACTGACTTGATCTTTAACTCGCACTTGATCCAGTGTTACTGATTACTGCCTACCTCAAGCTTAGATACATTACAAGGTCATGCTCGGTGCAAAACTCCCTTCGTGTAGCCTACTAAGGCAACATCGGGTTCATCTGACCTGACTTCGATTAGTGTTCGTCCTGACGCATTCTGAGTGGGATTCTTCATTTATTGGGGCTTCGACATTTTATTTAATATGAATAAGAGTTAGTGCGCTGAAGTCTTGCTTGTAGCATTGTGCGTTAGATCAGCCTTGAATTAGTGTTCAACTGTTGGCTCAATGTGACTCAAAATACAACACTAATTTCACCGTTTTATTCCTTGGCCAGACAGGGCTGTGCAAGGTTCAACAAACTTCATTGCTTTAATGGTCGGCCCATTGCGACTCATCGCTGTGCTACTTCATTGGCAGATGCGAAGTGACCCAACAATCGATTGCTGTATTGGCCAGCTCATACCGTCGAATACGGCCCAAAAAATTCCTGCTGCTTTATCGGTTGCCTTAGTGTAGCTTAACATAGTTTGTTACTGTGGTTCAGACTCTGGCTGCTTTTGTGCCTCAATGACCCGATGTTTTCAGCATCTTATTCAACTGCTCAGTTTGGCTCAGTATGGTCCAGCTCTATCTTTACTGGCCGACCCAATATGAACTAACGTGGTGTAGCAGCAACTGGCTCAATTTAGGTCATTCTGGCTCAATACTTCTTAATGCTATATGAACGGGCTGAATGCCTGAACACAGCCAACTGCGCTCAATAACCTTCAATGCTTTTTTAGGTCGACTCAGTGCAGCTCAATAACTTCCAGTGGTTTATTGTTATATTGAGCATGCCATTACCACACTGGCATTGCAAATTATTCTCGAACAGAAACGTTAGCGCACCAAGAATATCCGAGCAGATGGATGGGAAAAAGGCAGTTGCTGGCCGTGATTGCTGAGGAAGGGAGGCGGAGGGGGGAGAAAAGTGATGGTGGGACGAAACCTAGACTTGTGGCGAAAACGAAGAATAATTCATCAAGTGAAGACGAATTTTATTAAGAACGTGATGTTCCATTGTGGAATAGAGGTTGATGTTGCCAGCAGCTATCATCATCCCATTTTCCTTGCTCCGTTTTATAATCCCCAATCTTTTTTTACTTGTGGTTGTTTTCTTGTATCAAATAAATTTGCTGACACAGCTGCTAGGTTAAAAATTTCTATTTGCTGACCGGCAAGATGCTAAGCGGATATTAATATATAATTTTGTTTCCCAGAAATTTTGAAGTCATAAAGGATGAAAATTGCACTGACAGAACTAGGATTAAAGTGATTTCACACAGCACATTACACTGCTAGAAATGCTCCGAAACCCATATATAAAAGATACCAATGACGGAATGAATCTTTTTTAGAAGTAGTGAGAACATCCAAATCGTCTTTCCACACTTCTGTTACTGTTAATCGCTGCAGCACTCTCCAATAAGAAAGCTGATGGCAATAAAAAATAGGGGAGGTTGCACAACATGGTGCAATAACTATTGTTTGTATGTGGATGACAGCACTATTCGATCTAGAACAAACAGTATACTTTCGGAGCTGGCTCCATCAGACGGCAAATGAAGGTCGACCACCTTCTTTATGAGGCTGCTGTGTGCCCGAACAAGAAATCAAAAAACAACAGCTTCTTTGAAGCATATTTCAACTTCTGCACTAATCCAGCAATAAAATAACTAAAACAATAAAAAGGCAGCGCAATAATCGATGCAAAAGTACAGAAGATATCAAATTTACGCAACATGGAAGGGAAAATTGAAAGAAAAAGAGCAGTAGTCCAAGAAGTGAACTTCCATCCAATATTTTGCGACAGCGAGGATTCCTTAAGGAATGTTGCAAAACTATTCTTAACGATGATCCTTCTCAAATATTTTCAAAGCATTGCATGACCAACAGATTTCGAAGTCATATGTTTGAAATTCGTTGAAATAGAATTTATACAGCTGTTCTAGTTGAAACAGTAAATTTAGGCAATCGTTCAAGCAACCATAAAATGCCGTATAGCCATCGTTCAGACAAAACACAACTGTTTAACTTCGAATGCGCTATCTAAACTTCACATTACTCAACTTTTCGCAGTTTTCACTGCACATTTTGGAGATTTATACTGTAGGTTGATGACCCGATTGCAGCATACACGCACAACTAGTAAAATCAATCCGAGACATTTGGTTCACAAATGAGCATACTGGACGGACATTTGCATATTCCACTCTAGAACGTGTATAAAAACATACAATAGTTTGAAAGTGAGCGACTTAGCGTTTTTAGCAATTCTCATGGAGGTTCTTTTCAACATGTTTTTTTCATCAAGTTTTTTTCACTAAGCTTTTTTTGTTAGAAATCGATAAGAGAAAGAAACATAGGAAGTAATTTCGAAGATTTCAATAAATTTTTAAAGCTTCACAAATATGAAATAAAAAGAAAAGTAGAAAGTGAAGTAAAGTATGGACGTGGGTGGATTTCTTTAAAGCAATAAAGGTATAGGCACCGGAGTTTTTTTGGGAAGCATAATTGCTTCAACAATAACAAACATCAGAGTGCAAAAAAAAGAGAAAAAAAAACACATAAGACGATCGCTCAAGAATTTGTTTCAAATATGAGTGTTGTCTTGAACTTGTAAAATGAGTATTGATTAAGATGGAGACATCATCAGAAACCTTTTTTGTGCAAATAAATGAACGATCGTCGCATCTCAGATTCATTCGATAAGACATCATATACAATGGGCAACTGTTACCGCTACAATACTTGCTTTGCCTCCTGTTCCCTTTGATTTCTCATGTGTTCGTAAAAGTACACCCAACTTTAAACAATACTGTCTCCACTTCCTTATGTGTAAGGTCAGTCACTATTTAAGACGGTGAGTAATCTCCACAATGGACGGCTGAACAGTATTTGGTTTCTAGTTCAACGAATGGGAATATGTCCTCAGTAAATGGACAAGAGCATGCATAACGAAGAATGTCTTAACGAGATCTACAATTAAAACCGTATCGCACTGATATAATCAACGAAGGACTGTAAATTGCATTGAAAGAAAAGAAATGAAATCAAATGAAATCCGACTGAACGAAAAAACAATCGAAGAGATACCACAAGCTCGAAATTCGAACTGTTTAATGCAAATTCTTAAACCAATCAACTTTGCAAAAAGCAAAGAGGAAAATATTTCATTGCTATCCTATCGTCACATTCTCATAACGAAACGAATGCATATATATTCTCAACCCGTTTTCTTTCAATGTGCCAATTAATACGGGCTGAGAGAATTCAAACTTCATCGAGTTGAGCTTTTTTACACTTTCGGTAATGAGTTGACAAGAAGAGTATATTTTGTTTCCTATATCGCCAAAAAAGGGGAAAAATTGAGGAAAAGAGATTCGAAAAACGAAACAATCCACTTCCTTCTTCTTGCGAATGTGAATCAAGGAACAGCGTCCCATCACCAATCGCGAAATAGAAGTACATGAAAAAACTGATTCGAGATGTTTCCCTTTTTTAAACTTTTATCCCGGATCAGCAGTTAGGGGATCAGGTCATTCCAGATCAGCAATCATTTAAGATCAGGTCAATCCAGATCGATGATGCAACATTCTATACGTTACACTCTTCTCTTCAACTCGTATTAAGACAAAAGCTTTTACTCCTTTTCACAACCTATCAATAAATGTAGGATTCTGCTAGAATTCCGCTGAACTCACCAACCATTCTCAACAGATGCCAGCAAATAATAAATATGCAAAATAACCCTTCATAATTTAACTAACCCGGCTGGTTTAACAAATTTCCAGAAAAGACTTTTTTTAATAATCTATATAGAACAAATGCAAAATTCTTGTGCCTTTAAATTTCTATAGCTTATTTCGAAGTTGGTGGGCCAGTGTGAAATATGGTACAATATGATGTACACTACGATCAACAAATTCCATCATTCTAGCCTCAATGATTCTCGAGATACAACTAATCAAAAATACGCATTAAAAGACGTCGCTTTTGTGGGAGTGAAGCCGTACTCATCATTTCATACGCGACTAACCGTTTCATCACCATTGCTCCTTTTCGATCGCCTCTCAATGCCCAAATGAGCCATTTGTTGGTTGATATCTGATGTTGAAGTTGGTGCTATAACCGTCAAACTGCAAGAGGCATTTGTTGGAGTTTCGCGAAGCCGTGCTCTTTGATCTATTTGCAGCGAAGCACGTCGAGAATCAGCTGAACGTAACGAACTAGTTGATTCACTCTCAGGATGTTTTGACACTGAGAACTCGATATATTCCTGCAATTGTATACAATTAACGGTACAAACTAATCATTCAATTATTATTACTTTTCCACTTTATTTGTGTTTCGCCTTTATTTTTCACAATCGAATTATTAAATCAATCGACCAAATATTGCTGACGGATGCAAACTTAGAGGAGCACAAGGTGAACGACAAACGACGGTGCAGCTAGAGCGACACGGAAATGTAATGCGTAAATGTGAGAAAGCAAAGGTAAACCGCTTTAGATAGTGATAAGTAAGTAGGAGGCGAGAAAATTAAACATTTCATTAGACAGCTGTGATCCGCTTTGAAGAATTCGCTTGATTATCCGATATCGAGGTCATGTGCTTTCGGCATTCAACTCAATTCATAGGCATCTAATTAGCGCCAAGTTATCAGTGTTCAAAACCACTGACAAAACGCGCATTACATCTTCATTTTTCAGCATCCAAAAGACTTCAACGTAAAAAATCACTTGGTTTTGAAAAGTGACACGAAAATTCCGAGCAAGAAAACAAAGTCGGCCTATGGAACGATAATACTGAACCTTGCTGGAGTTCATATCATCCTCATCATCAGCCAAGTCTTTTAGCTCAGGTTCCGTAAGGCTTCCAACATCAGCTTCATCACCGAATTCATCGTCATTGGCCATACGGACTGCAATTGAATCGAGTGCTCCCTCTTCCGTGGACTGCCGCCGAATCGCATCACGCATCCGCTCTCTCAGTTCCTTCAAAAAATTGTTATAATAGTTAAACAATCGGCAGGTATGAAGGCGATGTGAGACGATCAATTCGAAAAAAAATTTTTTTTTGAACTTGAGGACATTTACGTGATCTATAAAAGAGCGTAGATTATTTTTCGCCTCGGAACCAAATCCTATCCTCCCCCATGCCTAAATATACCGAGAGGTCATCTGTTGTATATGGAACCCGTACCTTTGAGCGTGAAATAGTGAAAAAAGAGACTCATGAACGCATCCGGTAGAACAGCCAAAGAACGAAAGCAAATTGGAGCATTGACAAAAACAAGTGTAGAGCATATCGATGCTCTTCAACTGACCTCTTCGTATTCTTTGAGCATACTATTCTGCCGCCTGACAAAACTCCGTTTGGCTCTCTGAAGAGTGGTTGTAGGTGTATCGGAGCCACTGTAGTGCATCATCTCATGTCCTTCATCTTCATCTACCACTTCATCTTCTTCATCATTCTCGATTGCATGGTAACACATAATCGACTGTTCGCTACATGAACGACTCTGAAACAAATGAAAGCTGTCACCTGTTAATAGAAATTATAAATTCACATAATGTCTATGGCATTCATCAGTCAAATAACACCTGTCAGAGGTGGTCACTTTTGCTTATTCTCCTTCATAAAAAAGCCGTTCCTCGCTTTCCGCTTTCTCCCCTCTGACTCAGAAAAGATCTGTTTGACGGCGTTGTTTCATAAGGATTTTAGAGCGTAACAATACAATCACACTACTCATACAGTGGAGTCAGAAGGCCAACACCCAAATCCCGGATCCTGGATGCAGAATTCCTAGCACATACCAGTGAAACAAAGGACGAAGCCCCAAAAACACTAAGCTCTCTGGTTCCATAGCCCGAATATCAGAGCCTAGACGGAAATCCAGTATAACCCCAGCGTACACTGTCATTACCAACGACATAAATCGGAAGTTTTACATCACAATAAGTGGAGAGGTCACTAAGCGCGTAATGGGAAAGTGATTTTCATGAATGCTGAGTACAAAGAAGGGGAAAGGAAGCTCACAAATGCCTCCCTAAAGAATCTATCGGAAATAAAACAAAAAATTGGAATACCTTATCGTCAATTATCACCACTTGTGGCAATACGTCGGCAATACTGATAGCATCTGTGATCGATGTATATTCTTCATGTCGCCTCGGCCTGCGAACACTTCCACTGAAAACATTTCAGCACTCGTAGTCTTAGCTAAACCACAGTCACAATACTCCGTTCTAAGCACCGTATTCTAACCGCTCTATACCATACAGAAGGTGCAATATGGTAACTTTAGCAACTCCCCTAAAAGTCGAGACAGGAATACACATGAATAGCGAACGTTAGCGCACTTAAATAAAGAAGTGGGGTAGTGCAAAGTAATAATTTATTACGCTTAAAACAACCGAAGGCGCAGACATCGTGGGATTCGTTAGAGGCGTGCCTATTAGAATCAAACGAAACGACCTTAAAAGAACGTAAACAAAACCGATGGCGAAGTCCTTACCAATTACTCCTTCGACTCAATGAGTTACTTGAATTGTTGCCGATTTGGTTCAATAGAGTCGGATCCAAAGATACGAGACTTCCGAAGTGTGAGATCCTATAAGCATGTAGGTGACTGTTTTTGCATTTACATTAGCAATCTGAATGTTTTCATTGAGAATCCATCGCAATGATTGAAGAACAAAATCAATGAATAAAATGAAAATTCAAAGTGGGAAGCGATATTGGAAAAATTTGATATTCAAACGTAATATTTATTCCAAATGAATGTTTCTCACTAATTTTTACACGTCAAAGGAAATTTCATAAACCTGAAAATTCAAACTGATTTTTTTGAATTTGACAAAACGTCTGAGAAAATTTGCTCAAAACCACATCATCCTTAAAACTAGTTAGGTCTTAGTCAAAAAAAGTGAGCATTACCTTTCTTTAGCAAGTGGAGAATTCGGGATGAAGTTATCGCCACCCGGTGCCGTTATCGTACGCATGCGTCGTTTCACCAGCCCTATTAAAAATAAAATGTATCGCTGATATAACGAGGGAATATTTTGCTCGTTTTATACTCGAATCAATTTTAACTTTTTCTCAGACTCAGGTGATTAGTATCTTCGATATTCAGTGACAACAGAAAATGCAATTCATATATCTGATTTATTCACCCATTCATATCTCTTTCTGAAGCAAACTTATTGAAACTGCTTCTGATAACGTTTCGCGCACCTTTAAGTTTATATTAAGCTTGAAACTAAATAAGCTTAAAGTCGTTCCTTAATCTTTTCCAAATAAGTTAAATGTTTGTTTCGGGAAAAAACAACTTAAGAACAAAAAGAAAAATGCTGTTGCTGAATAAAACAAAAATGTGGTGATTCGTTAGAACTATTTTAGTATCGAAACGGCCGCGTCAAATCAAACAACCAAAAACGAAATTGTTCATTACTTCCAGATTCGATAAACTGTTCAGGCCTCGATACTGCTGGTGGCGTCGACGTTGACGTCGATGCACTCGGCTCTGCCTGAAACGCAGCAGCAATTTGCATCCCATAGTTCATGGTCAAATAATTTCTTTTATTACCATCGAAACCAGGTAAAGCATGCGTGGCTAGGGCGTGCATGCTGTCGAACTAGAAAGTCTCGTTTGTCGTGGCCATTGGAAGCACAAGAAACGATAAAGCAATTGAGAATGAAGAAGAAAATCTAAAGGAAATGGTAAAATGCTGCAATCACGGTTCTCGTTCAAGTTGGCAACGATCATTTATCGCACTGTGCTCATAAATAAATACAATATACTCTAGGCTCCAGTTTTGATGCTCAAGCTCCCTTCAACTGTTTATGTTATTTTTTATGGTGCAGTTCGTGCCAAGAAAGAAACCCTTGGATCTGACAATACGATACTTGAGAAAAATACTAACGGAGTTTCAATGTACTATACTGCAGGCTTTCAAGAATGCTTTGCTTCCCCATTTGAAAGAAATGGACAAACTCGCCAGATAATATGGCACAATATGCGCTTTTACAACCTGTTCAGCAAAGTAATTAATGCATTATTTAGCTAAGAAATAACAAAACACGCAATACCATACTCACATTTTGAGAGAATTGACCGATCGTGCGAATTACTCGAAAAAGGTTAGTTTTTTCAACCTGGCTGTGCATAAAATGTATAGAAATTTTTAGGTATAAATAAGTAATTACAACTCTACTGCAAAACGACGGAGGAATTTGAAAGTTGGTAAGTGCGGTGAACCTATCGTACAGACTTCATTCACAGCGAATTTCGAATCTCTAAATTCAAAGCTCTCGAGTTCGAATCTCTAACTTCAAAACAATTATCGTACACAGACGCATACAAGATATAACATCATAAAAAAGGAGTCTTACGAAGGCACAAGAGCGCAAGAAATTTCTTGCTTATATTACCCAGAGGCCAGAAGAAAAATTATTGCAAGTGGATTGCAGCTTTCTTAAGCAATTGCATAGTTCGATGAGTGGTGCCAGCAGGATCGAGTGAAAACAAGTCAAAATTATATTACGCTGCCAGATTGCCAATGATGTCGTTATGTTGCATAAAATCTCGAAATCTTCCTGCACGAGTGAAGACAAATGAAACAAAAGTCGAAGCCAAAACAAAAGGTGAGCAGAAATTTATGCGGTATTTCTATTTCTTCCCTCTTCTTCTTCACATGGCTCCTTTGCTTTCTATAGTCTATCTAAGGAAATCTTAACGAAGTCTGGACACAAATATCAACCTCCTATTGAACTGCTTCCACCTGAGGAAGGGAAAATCGAGCTCAGATTTCCAGAAGAAGTAAAGGTGAAAGAGAAATAGTGGATTAAAATACATCCACGAAAAACATACAACTTCTGAGGCCACTGTTGTAGAAACCGAATCGAACATCTGTGGATGAGAATGTGGTTCTTCGGATTCCTCATTAATGGTTACAGTAGGAGGAATCGATGGTGAACGGACGCTGCTTATCTGTGGCATCTTCCCCATTAACATCGGCATTGCGCTCACAATTTGACGCAAACAATCGAGAATTTCACCCTATAAAACGGCTCTCAGCAGAATTAATGCTTGAAAGCCAGCTTTAAAATACAAAAGGAATATCAATTATTAACCGATGTAATCCTGATGAAAAGGTAGATATGTCATGGCTGTAGTTAATGAGCTTCAAAGAGCATAAGAAGGTCAACTACCAGTCTCTTTGCAGCTGAATTGAACATATGGTAAAAATATCTTGGTGTTGTCGGAATGAGACACTCCGCCATCATCTTCTCGCCCTTTGAGTAAGACCGATGACGGTGATCACAAGAAACCCATGCCCTGTACTTACCCGCTTGGGAAATGCAAAGAAATATTATAGAAACTTGCCTGACGATTTTCAATCACTTCCAATCTACTATCCAATTCTCTTACACTTCCCTTCAGAGCAGATCCTTTCGTGGTAAGATCGTTTAAACGTATTAACATTTGATCGGTTCTGAAAATTACAAATATAAACGTAAAAATAAACAACCCAAATAATGCGAAATATTATTCGTTGTTTTGTGGAGTTTTAAAACATTGTAGTCCATTAACTGAGCCTAAGATCTCGAGAAATTATCGCTGGATGCCATATAAAATTTCCATTAAAGATAGAAATGTTTCTTATTGAAATTGCGACATCATAACCAAGCCATAATATAACAAGTATGATAAAGAAGCCTCCTTGCTACGGAAAAAGAGAAGAATCACTATGGTCGCCAAAATATTTTCATAAGCCAATTCATTTAAAGAAACTCTTTTCATTCAATTATTTATTCAATGAGTCAAAATTTCCTCTGATATAAAAGAAATTGGTTTTTTGTCACATTGAGTCTGCTATCGTGAAAAAAAGCGGCAATGAATTTCCACAGAGGAATATTAAACGATGCCATAAAAGAACCTTTCTGCGGTTCGATGAATGCGTTCCTCATTCGATGTGTTCTTTTTAAACTCTTTTTCTCGTGCCAAATCCTCCATACAATCCTCTTCAAAGTCGTGCAACTTCTCCACTTGGTCGTCGTTCAAAAATAATTCTGAATCAATTTATAAAAATAAAGTGTTTCAAGTAGTTTCAGTATTGTATTTGCATTACCGTACAACATTTCTAGAGTAATCGAAGGGCTTCTATGACGTCATTTTACACTACCAACGACAAATGATTTATCTTCATGCACTTTTAAGATTGTGGCACTTATAGCAAAGGCCATCAGAATGAATGATAGGTGAGTAACGAAACGAGAGAGCAAGAAATAGTAAGAGATGAGCAAGAATGGGAGGAGGATAGCGAAATGATTACTGTTCACATTCTCAGTAGCAAGCGCAACGTTTGCAAACAATATTCTTCTTTATTACCACTGCAAAGAACCGACAAAACGTTGGGAATGAAACAACATCAAAAGACTTACTCAAAGTGAAGTCGAATAAATTTGTTCTCGATTTCGAATTATTTTTCGGCCGACATCCCCTATAAATATTTCGCTTAATACGAATCATTTACTGAAATTACGTCAAAGAGTTGGAAATGAAATAATACCTATTAAATATTCAATATCACCGAATAAAGAACAAAAACTTTCATAGAAATCCATTTCCCCATTGCACTGAATTATTTGGCTCGACTCTGTTTATGATGCAAACCTCATTAAATATAACAAATGCGTTGCTTACCTGTTCGATAGGTGCGAGAAAACTTCAGTTTCCCTAGCACTCGCCCCATTTGACTACTAAATCTAACGAACAAATAAGTATATGAGTAATTTCAAATTTTTTTTTTTACATTACTGACCTATTGGACTATGAATTAAAACAGAAAAAAAAAGACTGAGGAAAAAACCTGTTGACTCGGAAATATTTGTACGCCATCCAAAGATGGTAGAGTGGAGTGAACGGTGGAGGCAAGAAAGGGGTACTTTCATACTCCATAACCTGTCGATATCGTTGGAACAGCCAAATTTCTTTCGAGATCTTATCAGTTTTATCGAAGATATTGCTGAAATAGACATTAATTTGACATCGTTTTTATACTTCGCGATTTATGCCCTCCAAGGACACAAGTGCTAGCCAATTTCTAAGACCGAAGTGTATCCAAGGCAAAGATTTGTACACGAAGGTAACACGACATTTTCATCAAGGTAACCGTCATTCATATGAGTTCAGGATTTAAAAGTTTTCCAGAACAGTGATTAAACAATGCAATTCAAAAAGAGAAAATGTAAACCGAAGAAGGGAGAGATTATACGGATTTCGTCATATATAAATAAACACGAGCATTTAGTAGATTTGATCAAAAATTCGCAGAAATTAATAAAGCTGAATAATGCGAATAACGGAAAACTTATTAAACAAGCGAAATGCGGAGTGAAATAAGAACAAATGAGGTCTTTAACAAATGATAATCGTCCATCTGATTTTGCATGAAAACATACTTAAGAATGGCTGCTAAAACGATCGAACTTCAAATGTAAGCACTTCGATTATGGAGAATATTTAAAATAAGGCATTAAGTTTAAAGGTGAGGTTGAGTGAACTTACTTGAATATCGCAAGAAGCATACTTATAAGAAGGATATTGGCAATGAGAAGGAAAATTGTCATCAACAATGGCGGTACCCAATGCCCTGGGACACATGGTGATCCTGGAAGGGCAAAAATTTAGGTGCAGTTGTGAAGCAATTTTTTGCCAAAAAAAAACATTTCAAATGGAAATTATCGCTAAGCACGATCGAGCATACACACAAAGGATAATGCCGCTAACCTAAATATAAAAGTAGGCTTCTATCGAAGGCTGAGTTGAAACAACGAAATAACAAAACAATGTGAAACACTGGGAAGAGGGACGCACGAAGCTAGACAAAATTAGACTGGCAACGATAAACGAATTCGATTGCAAGAGTGATGATCAATATTAAAGCATGAATTACTAAACAATACATCTAGGCTCAGATAATTGTGCAGTAATTCATTAAGGCTAACAACGTGTCAATATATAAATGCTAGTAATTATCAATAGAAAGCAAAATGTTGCCTTAATTTTAGCACCTATAATGAGGAACCAATTTATTAGGAAGCTGAAAAACAAACAAAAACAACTGTGCCACTCTAGATCAACTAACCGAACGATCCGTTATGGATACTGCTTATCGGTATACCATCCTCCATATGACGATCCCATGCTGAACGTTATAAATTATACACATTGTAAATTACAGTCAACTTTAGCTGAACAAAAATATTTTAGCTGAATAATGCGAAATGAAATATTAATTGTGGATCGTTGCCAAATTTCTAGAATTCGAGTGAAAAATTTGTGACATACCATTGTTCTATGGCAAGAAACACATCTCGATGCTAGAATGAATTTTCTATATTGTCAAATAACTTTCTGAAAGTGGCGGCAAAATATGTTTTTCAAACAATAAATATAAATGTCACAATCTCTAGTTGGAGAAAAAGACAGATTGAGTATTTCAAGCAATTTAACAGTGCAATTGATGTTCGCAAAGATATATAAGTGCAAAAAAGGCGATAACAATGGATAAATATAAAGTGATGCCCATAACCGCACAACTCCAGAGGACTTACATGCTCATAAACACCTCATTGAGTATTTTAATTTCTAATGAGAAGCTTTGAGGTGAACCACTTTTCTCTTAGACGTTATTGCAGTTAGAAAGGTGAAAAATTATTGTAATCTGCATGAAAGATATCACTCCTACATTGCACTTGTGAAATGCAAGAATTGCCTTAACGCTCATTTGCTTCATTCCTTATCTAAAGAAAGATTTTGAAATATACTGCAAGTTTATTACAAATCGATCCCATATCCAGTTGCGCAATGCATTCGATTGCATACAACATAATGGGTTCCGTTTTATAGTGCACTGACACTGCAACATTCTAATATAGTAGTTGTGAAAGATGTGGATGGAAACGATGATAACTGTGATGGGAGGACTCATGGTCAATGAAGACAACATTTAAGAACTCGACAAAATAAGTTTTCCTTCACTACCATTACTATTACTGCTATCGTTACAACTGTTGTTAATAATATCAAACGTTAGCAAAAACGTATGAGAACGAATAAGAAACTGTTGTACTGTATAACAAAAGACCAAGCAATGCAAAGAGCTGTTCGTTTTGTTTTCTGATTTATTTGCTAGCATTAAAAATTCCGATATGATATGAACAAAACTATTAGCTTTCAGCACCGAGATTGTTTCATAGACGTTGAGAGTATTTCCATATGGTCAATCAATTTGTTTATCCCAACGATTGTCATATTTAGTGATGTCTTTGGCCTTGCAGATAAATAACGATAGAAAGTCAGGAACCATAGCAATAGAAGGAAATTTAAAAACCGCTATTGCAATACTAAAAAACATGCGAACGATCCGAAAATGCGACAGCGCAATATCTTGCCAATTTTAAACAAGCATAAAACCTTACACTTTCCCTATTGCGACTCTTTGCGAGAAAGAGAAGACTAATGGCGAATGCAGAAAGGCAAGAGATCCCACCCCTCAACCCTACACTTTTGCAAAACAAATCTTCAAAAGTGCATCAAAGAACGAAAGAAGAGATATGACATATCAGAAGTTTTAAAAAGAGTTGGAAATCATGAGAATGATAACGAATAACGATTACGAACAAGGAGACGTGACGACGAAACGGAGCAAATAAAAAAAACCCACTGAAAACGGATGAAAAACAAAAGAGAAGCATAAACATAAAGAAGATTCGCGAAACATGCGAACACCGATTTGCGAATTGCAAAAAACAACAATAACAGTAACAGACAAACAAAACGAGAACACAAAACAAACGTCGAAACGATAAAACTGGACGGATTCCAATGAAGTGGGAAGCGGAAATTTAAAAAAGCAGTTTGCGATTCTATAACGACATCACTAAAGCCGACGATTGGGTAAAACGCTTTACTGTAATTTTCTAGTTCATAAATCGAAAAACGATATTTCCTCAAGTAAGGAATAGAAACAGTTCTGTGCCGCATCATCAGGAGAGAATTCCGACAGAACAGAGGATGACATCAGATGAAAATCTTGAACGAAATGCTTTCCTCCCAAAATTGAAGCCGGTTACATGAAGGGATTACGTTCAAAGTAAATTGATATAATGCTGCTCTTTTACAGCAAGCATTTAGAGTGTCCATAAAGCGTAACTAAAGATAGCCGAAATAATACCCTCGTCTAATAAAAGCTTTCAGCGAAACCTGGAATTTTCGGACAGCGCCAGTACTTTGGAATGCCTCATTCACAGACTGATGACATGCACTAATAGGACGCTGAATTTGATTTATGAATGGTACTTGTACCTGACTTAAAAGACTTTCCTCTTACTAAAGAGACGTCCTTAAATTTGTTCCGCTGGAGTGATACTCACCTTCATCACCACATGTGTCGATTTCATCGGCATATACTTCACCGTAGAGCATAAAATATGGCTTATAGAATATATTACGCAACAACATCCAATGCCAATCTTCCTGAGGGTATGTAATAGATTGACGAGCTAAGCCAAATGCCAATAGCGTGACACACAGAAGAATCACAACGTATGTCATATTCTGGATCTGCAAATTCTGCACGTTATTGTAATTCAAAGAAAACTCGGCCATTCAATATTTCGAAATTTATTGATAAGGTTTACTTTTCAAAACAGCAAATCAAATACGGTATTGACTCTAACTCTTTTCTGCACTACAGAGGCCTACAGAATTCAGTTTTTGAAAACAAGCATTATTCAAAGCAAGCAAATGAAATGGAGAGAACTGTTTGTTTCCAATAAGCAAATATTGCGATGACTGAACGATATCAGCAATTGTCCATGTCTACTCGCCAACTTTCAATGGATGTTATGCTTTAACGTGGTGCAAAAGATTCGTATTAGATGAGCCAGTCGACGGGCAAAACAGGTCTGTGGAAATGCAGAACAAATAATACTATATTGATGCGAATCCATGCTCAACGCAGAAGTTATATTGCGTATTGGTCAAAGAAATAGATTTGTAAATTATGGTACACTGAAGAATTATTGACTACGTTGACTGCCTCACATTGGCAACTGCTCGTTGAGCAATTTTCGAGGTGAAGAGGGGGATGGAGGGTGAAGGGGGGGGGAGGGAGAGACCGACAAGGAATTGCTTATTATTCACCCAAATTCATCTCACATATGAAAAACTCGACTGACAAAACAAATCTTTATTATTGTTAACAACTGAATAAGTCACCATTTTTCCGGCCATTGTTATATATGGGCCCATTCGTGGATGTACACTCATGAAATCGAGTAATTTCACCGACCACAGTACTGAATTACAGGCTAATATCACACGACCGTATGTAGAGCTGCAAATTAGTGCAAATTACGGATTAAGCAAATTTGACAGCAAATCATTGGAGCAAGTTCATTGTTGAATATCAACTTGAATATTATAAAATGGGTGCACACTAACGAAGAACACCGAATATTTTTACTTCTCTAAGAAAAAAAAATTGTAATTTAATGGAATGTAGAGAAGATGGTCATTTGTTGCGCTTGCATGAGAAGATCAATCTGTACAAATATGCATATTTACTATGCTTGATTAACTAAACGCTCAAAGAAAAAGTTCAAAACATAGTATGCTTTTACTATGGAGAAGAAAACTGTTCCGGAGTTGTAAAATGAAAGAATATATAAAAATACTTTTTATCGGCGATATGAATTTAATAAAAGCGATGTATTTTTTACCTTCGATGGCACGAAGTGAGCAAAAATGACCTGAAGAAATGAAATAGTTGCGTGTTCCAATATGTAACGGGTAAAAGCGGTGAGGCGGATGGTCAAAAATTAAAAAAAAAAACTCCAGCATTTCCCTCATCAAATCCACAAGGAACATTTGTAAAATTCACGGATGGAAACTTTCAGGGGAATGAGATTGAGGAAAAAAAGCATTTTTCTGCATCACCAACCACTCTTTCCGCAAATTCCTTCAATTATGCCACAAAAGTGCATACACACCAATAAAAGACGTTATAGCTGACGTAGTGGGAATTAACTGAAATTAAAAAGTTAATTTAACATACCTGGTCGGCGGATTTGTGCGCAGCATGAATCCAAAGAAATAGGAAAGGAGCGCAATCGTTGTAAGAGTATTCCAAATGCTGTTGAAAAAATATTTCGCTTTTTCCAAGAGTGTATCTGGCTCTGACATCATATACTGAAAGGAAACATTGAGCGGGTTCTAAACTGAACGAGCAATGGAATAATTGAATCATAATGGCAATAATAAGGGCGTAAATTAAATGACTTCTTTGCAACTAAGTTGAGTGCTTCAGTGAATTCGAACTCGAAAATCTAGGAACTCTTCGTTTTTCGATTAGTGGCTTAGCTCAGCCGTGAACGACTTTGACTGGAATTAATAAATCATTTGAAAAAAGAATGAACGAACCTTTCGGAAGTGTTCCATCCCAAATGCGATCATATAGACGAAAATGGCCCATTCAAGAGCAGTTGGTTCAGGAGGTGTTTTAACGAGTAGTGTATAGGTATTGCAACATATGAATACGCTGAAACTCAGTGACCATGCCCAGAAGGTTGTCACTGGCGCTACGTAGAATTCATAGAGTTTACGACGGAACTTTATCGGTCGCTGAAATTCTCAAATCACATTAGCTAACATAGAAAACAAATGTTTAGATCATTCCAACTTATAGCTATGGAATATACGACGTTGTTTTGCAGCATATATATATATATATATATATATATATATATATATATATATATATATATATATATATATATATATATATATGTAGCACAGCCCCTGGGCGGATTTTATTTGAACAGGAAAAAGAAATTTACAAGAATCTGAGATGAACTAACCAGCGATTGACAGCAAGAATGGATGAGACGGGGGGCAAATGGAAGGGTTCAGCATTTTTTTTACCTTTGAAAATGTAATAGTGGCACATAGCATCAACAATACAGAAGAAAATTTATCTAGTTATCTTTGTCAAATCTAGACAAAGATATATGATGCAATCAGTAAACGGAACAGCATATCAGATGTTTATTTTTTGAAAACCTCCCACTAAAAAAAGCATTTTTCCGCGTCGAAGGCTGCAATAGCAACAATAAAAGACTCAAGCAAACTCGCAGACGTTACCAAAAACAAAAAAAAAAAAAACTCATACATTTATGCTACCTCTAAAAAACGCTCAATGAGATTGACCAAATGCGCGAAGGCAAATATCCCGTATTTGAATATTCTAATAAACAAGATACACAAACAGTATAATCTTCCGATTCCAAGTACTGAAAGCTGATCAAGCAACGTGGGAGTAAAATTTTGCAAGAGCATCGTGAATAACAAAGCCGCTTATTTTTCCGTGAAACAGGGCTCTTTTTAGGCCATTAGAAAAAAAGAACCCCAAAAAATGAATATGGAAGTAGGCATGTATTCAAGAAATTCATAATATCCATCAATGGGACATTATTCGCTATGAAATGGAATGAAATGTTGCTGTTATTAAAAGACAATTGGAGCATAAGGATTTAAGAAATGCGTACCGTGCGCGGTATGCTTTGCGCAGCCAGACTGAGTACGTTATGAAGCGTGTTATTAGCAGTGCCATCTAGTTCATTATCAACCGATGTGGTAGTATGTTTGCGATGTCCACCAACGAATTGAGAACACAGTCCATTGGCACCATGTGATAGAGATGCGTTATCGGGATGACGACGGTGATGATGTTCATCTGTAATTGTTTCAAATTGTTCACTAGCTGATAATGCAAAATGAGCCTCGAAATAGAACTTCATTGAAAAACAAAGCAGTCCACCTCCTTTCCATGCTCCTGCCACAGCACAGCTTGCTCTTATAGTTTACCTGCCTCATCATAGCATTATATGATCCTCAAGAACAGGTTCATAACCAAACCTATTCCAAATGATTGCCTAAAGTTCTTACGAATAGAATAAAACTAGTGCCTGGTGATTCACACAAAAGAGAATAAAATGGAACATGCAGAAGATTCGAAAAAGTGATCAACTCACGTTTATAACTTTTGCTCACTGAACTCTGCCGAGACGTTCCCCGTCGTACACCAGGAAAAAGCTGATGACTATGTGTACTCTGAACGGAAATTGCACGCTTGCGTTTGGCGGGTTCTGCCTGTGATGGATCTGAATGATCTGAATAGGATATTGCGTCTGCAGGTTATAATGCCACAAGACTTCATGATTCAATTAAATTGGAAGAAGTAGAAACCCGTGCGATTCGAAAGACATTCGCATTTCCTGAAGGGTATTTGCTCAAAGTCTTTAAAAGGGGGATATAAGGAAGCTTCCTTCGAAGTATTCTGGGAAAGCCAATTAGTGTATCATCATACACACATAACCCCCTCCCTATTAATGACCATAAAGCGAATCGATAGTAGTCTATGAGTGATATAATGAGAATCAGAACATTCAGAGAGCGCAAAAAGACTCAAAACTTCAGCAGGATCATTTTACAGCTTCGTCCTATTTGAAGAAATTTTGTTAGAAAAGATCGAGGGAGGAAAGAGTGCAAAAGCTGAGAAAAGAGTGCAAAAGCTGAAGAAAGAATGCAAAAGCTAAGCTCAGAGGCACATGGCATTTTTGCACTCTCGTTATATGCTGGGATTTTTTGGCGATGAAACAGTTTGATGTCTGGATGCATTGGAACTCCTATTTTTAAGTCGGGACATTTTGGCAGCAGAAACGTAGATATGCAACAGCCCTCACTCACCAAAACTGTTAATCAGTGCCTAAATCTCGATGCAGTTTCTCATTTGCTTGTATACCGCCGTCACTTTGCCGAAACAGCTGCGCCACATTGGCCCGATTAGTAAAGTATCTTAAGAGCAAACTGCCCCTGATGTCACAAATTCCCACTGGAAAATCAGGTACTCCAGAATTTTCTAAATTTTTTTCAAAAAAACAAGCCGCTTCGTAACTTCCTCACTGGCCAAATTTTGCTCAATTTTAAAAGCGGCAGCGATCAGAATTATAACATTTGTGTGGGAAATTAGTTAATCCTGACCAAATGCGTCAGCTGGAACGCCATTTATTCAAGCACAAAAGAAATAAGAGAATAACAAAGCGGAAATGACAAAGCAAACAAAATTTCACGTACAACCGCAAAAAAAAGCTTCTGGCTCAGAATGACCTCCAAGCATACAAGCAGATTACAAACAACGATCGCTAACACGCCCATCAAGGCCTTCGTAAAATGCACCTTTATTATCAAAAAAGACTGAAAACCTCGTCGCATATTTTACAGCAATTCCCAGTGAATGTTAAAAAAATACCGGAAAAAACCACCACGGTTTCAGAGTAACCACATAAAAGAAACTCTTCGGGAAATGAAAAATTGGCCAATGAACAAAATTTTTATCATATGATTTCGCTACGATACGGGACTCAAAGTAAAACCCTCTGAATGAAAGCATCTCAAGCCTCCCCTAACTATAAGACAGCTCAGCAGTTTAAAAAATTTCTCTGCAGAAAGGGCGTTTTGCGGAAGCATAAATTAAACGGAGAAAGATTAGAAGAGATCCACAAGGGAAGGTTGCCCCTCGGAAATTTAGAAAATGGAACGTCTTTTGTAAGGTGGACTCCCAGGAGACAGTGGTGTCCTTTAGAAGGAAATACTGTGAACGAATGAATAAATATGACTCTATAAAATAATAATAACGAATGAAGCATAACCAGACACCTGCAGCGATTGATTTTGCCACAATTAAGTTCAACTGACCAGCTGTAGCAGACATAGTTATGGTGGCCATTTCACCGAACTGCTGTGGCGTTGGGATGTGACCATTAACAACTGCACTGCTTGCATTCGTATCCTTGCCTTGCTGCTTGGCACGCTTGCGACGGCTTTGGAACAACTGCAAAGTCATTTAAAATAAACAGTGTACGTAATGAGGATTTAGGCAGAAAAAATTTTATGTAGAGGCCACTAGAGCAAATGCTAGAAAAATTCAGTGGGGAAATATGAATGCATTCGAACAACTATTTGGCAGAACTCACGCAACTATAATGGTAAAAGTAATCTCATGAAATACCGAGAGAAGACAGGAACCTCTTCAATTGGCTGTGCTTCTAAAATAAACTGATTGCCAATCTTTATACTGCCGCGTCAATAATGAGCTCTAGGAGGGATAGACACGAAACACTCGCATAAAGACATGATGCGACCACCCACGAAGACACTTTACAAATGTAAATTCAGATAGGTGGAAGAGTATGATGAAGGAAGCTAACATTGAATGTGTTCTCACATCCTCTTACTTAACCAACCAAAATTTGTGGCTATAGTTTCAGAGGCTTCCGACTTGTCAGCAGCACCCTTTGAAAGAAACCAATAGGTATATATAAGCAGAAACGTGACATTCGCATATTGCACTTTTGCAAAGTCGAGTTGCAGAAACGTATAAAAACTAGAAACATAGAATACTTTGCGATGCAATCGTGATCGGAAAACAATTAAGTATGGGAAATGTAATAAAGCTGAGAATGCCTCACCCCGGTGAGATTTAACGACTGTACACTGCCACTCGACATTTTTCGTTTTTCACCGTCCTGGTCACCCTGAAGCATAAACGAAATGCATTAATTTATAACGAATGAGTATTTGCACAATCATGCAATATTAAAAATAACGAAAGCATAAGGAATATGACTACATCCACAAGAGGAAAAGAACAATGTACAGGATAAACGCCATCGAAATCATTTAGTGCAAGCATACGCACTGCGTAATATGGGTGAATTCTATAGCCGATAGCTCGTTGAGGAAACAGTAAAGAGCGAATTTTCTTCCTTTAACTCAACACAGTATTTTTGAAAGGATCGATGGAAATGCAATACAATCATGGCTATTGAAGATAAAAAAGGCTAGCAGAAGTAAATAACAAAACTTTGCAAGCTATCAAACGAAAGTTCACTTTCGACCATCTCACCTGAGCGGAATCATCATCAGATGTATAGTCAGAATCGGACGAAGAGTCACTTTCAGAAGAGCTCGAACTCGAGCTCGAGCTTTCGTTGATATCATCCTCGTGTTCGGCTGCTGTTTGCGGCTGCAGCATTAATTCTTCACGCGATTTGAATTCAAGCAGAAATATGGTCAGCGGGCACAGCAAACCCAGAACCACTTTCAGATTCGAGCGACTGCAAAAACTATGTGAGATCGCATTAGATTTGCAAGTGCTAATGTAACTGTGAAAGCAGCTGCAAAAAAACAACATTAGATTCGTTTCAATAAAAATGCGTAACTGTGTTCAGCGGAAAATGAAACGCTTACCTTCGCATTCGTAGACCACCGTGCCATAGATCGGCGAGAAGTATTTGACAGCTGAAAGAAACGGTTGATTAAGCATCCATACTGTCTAACATCCGCTCATATTAACTCATTTCGTATAATCTCATTCTCTCAGTCCCTTTATAATATACTACATTTGTAGCTTGATTAGAGGATATTTTCCAGTGAAGTTATCAAGGGTAATATAGAGTTATAACAAAAAGATGTAAAAGAGAACGACAGTAACCATGGGTGTGCGAGAAATTGTTTGTTGTTGACCATAACCGAGAGAGAAAGACATGTTTCGTTGCCCCAATTAGACAATTCGTATGTCAATAATTGCAATGTCTGTGCATCGTCGTGTTGATAGCAATGGTCGAGTAGCTCCAAGGATAGCCTTCGAAACTCTCTGAAGTTTGCCCTATTAAAAGACTGCCACTGAAGAAATAGATCTGCAATAAGATGTAGGAAAAAAGTTAGGTCCAACATGAGGGCTCTATTCAATAAAATAGGCGACATTCCCAGTGATATGCGGAACGGAAAGTGGATGGGAAATTAGGTTCGAAAGGTCGGAGTCCATGAAGTTTTGTTAAAGCGTAGGCTGTCAAACATGAAAGACCACCGGTCTATATCACGGTTAAAGTCTACAAGCGATTGCATCCAGTTTCCATACACTGTGCAAGGCATAAGGATGAAATGTTTCATCGTAGCACGATCTGTTGTTAGGTCTATAACACTTGCGAATAATACAGCTGCAACCGTCAAACCAATATATGGACCTTCCAAAAAACGCAGCAACAGAAAATAAGTGAAAAGCAATTGTAAGGGAACTGTGTGGTAAATATATGTGAATCTCACTCTGCATATTGACGGAGTTCTTCGCAGATTTCAACTTCAAGGTAATCCTCGGCTGCCTCCTGTGCAAGGCTCTTATAAAGTCTGCATGCAACAAGAGCCTACAAACAACGATTTGCTAAATCACAAAAACGTATTATCAATTAACCAGTCGATCAATCAACCAGCATGACAATATGATACAGCAAACGTTGTTAAATATTCATGCAAAACAGATAGACGACAGTACATCCTTTAATACAAGATCCACCCTTCAATGTTTTCCTCCTACCAAGCTCCGTATTCAAGAGCGTTCTTCTGTTCTCCCTATACCATATTCAACCTAGTCCATCACTAGAAAAGGAAAAAATTTTATCTGAGTTGAATAAATATGAAACTAGTGCTTCAAGTCATCCTTTCCAAAAAGGTACTGCATATTACAAGTTGAAGAAACAAAGAAAATCAATTCAGTTTGGTTGTTTGCCTATAGTCAGTTATGCATATTCACTAATCATCCCTCGACGAAAGAAGTTTCTGGCTGAGTGGATGAATTATCATGAAAAAAATCAGAAACTCAGAGTTTTGAAATAACAGGTAAACCTTAAGCAAACGAATATGCCCTAAATTGTCCACTCCGAATGGAGGAAAAAATAATGAACAGAGAGGATTTGCTTCGTTGAATCATTTATGCAGTTGTTACAATTAAAAACTCTCTCCTATCCAAAGTGGTTATGATCGATAGTTTCTAAATTTATAGTATACTATAAAAATTTATTTAATTTCACAGCAATGCGATTGGAGCTGCACAAAGCAGAAAATTGTGATTTCGTGCCTAAATTAAACTGAACGCATTTTTAATGCGATCCTTATCATATGTGGTGCTTTATTTTCTTTCTATAAATCTCATCTCATAATATTTATTTGAAATCAAGAAGTGTTTTATAACTTTAAAACAATTCAAAGTGCAGCAGAAATGCTAAAGAAAAATGAAGAAATTAACTTTCAGTGGTATAACAAATAAGCTATCGTATATATAATTTTCTACTTGGCAAAGATAAACGAATCATAAAGGATGAGCAATTTAGACCTTAGCCATTGCCTCCTCACCGTGTTGCCACATGCACAATGCCATTTCCTGTCGTTTGGTTAACACTGCCCAAAGGAACAGTTCACTAAATGGATAGCGGAAATCGTCAACTCGTTCCTCGAATGTTAACTGTGGAGAGTCTATAAATTAAATTGAACATAAAATAGTTTTCGTACGCAAAATGAATGGAACTGAACAAAACGATTAAAGCATAGAATAGAAAATAAATGAACAACTATAGCATTGAACAAATAAGCTACTTTGGGCTAATTTTAGTAACCTTATATAAAAGCAACTAAACAAGTAAACCCATTCATAAAATCTGAGTCAGGTTATCCACTCAGGAACGTCATAATAGAACAGGAAACTCAAAAACGACAAAAGAGAAAATTTTCCTTACCATCTTCAATATCAACGACAGTATCCTCGATTTCGTTCAAAGCTGGTGGCATCATCGAATTGAAACCACTGACCGGATTCTTAAAATTATCTATCTGTTAAATGGAAAATTTTAAATGAGGTTCAGTTTGAAAAAGTCCACATTTAGATTTTTGCATTGCAACCAAAGGCAACTGTAGATGAGTGTAAAAGGTTCTCGTGAAGCATGCTATTGAAACAGAGCAATCGTAAACCTGCAGGTTCCCTAGAGCTTGTGAATTATTTCAGAGGCATCGTTTTTACTCAGCTCCTCCCTTCTCCCCCTCCCCCTCCTCTCCGCATTTTTTTTCACGCATACAAGGAACAACAATAACAATAAGAACAAACATCTCTTCGGAACGCCGATCGCCAGAGAATATGATTGCTAAGTGCACGACTTCCTGAAAGCGCCGCCATCACCGTATCGGCTAGTGGCTGGTCGGAAGTTAATGCTATTGGTGGTACTCCAGCAAAATTTTCTGAAGTGGCCGATGACCTCGAAAGTTGTTGCCTCTCTTTCTTCCGCATCAACTAAAACAATGTCATTTACTTATAAAGCACAACTGTCAAAAACAATAGCAACTTATTTCGATATTGATCTTTATTAGTAAAAAAGGAAAGAGAAACCCACTGTAATTTTAACTTAGTGCATGCTAAGTTTGTTTGAAAAGCGGAGAGAGTGAAAGACTGACATTTTTCTTTATGTTTGCAAAATAAGAGTGAAAAGGGTGATTGTTATAATCTCTGAAAAGGATTTAACTCTAAGGCACCAGAAGATTAGTAGTAGCGTCTCATTGGGGATTAAGGAAAATTAACATTTTTAAACGAATTTTCGAGAACCAATTTTAGGCAACTTTTGAACAAATCGCACAAGTAACCACTGATGAAATGTCGAAATCGACTTTACGGCTTTCGAATGATACATTGTAGAGTTTGACAAACGAACTCCCTGTCCCCATTCGCATTCCTATCTTCCACTTTTACTTCCATCACTGCATAAGCATAAGCGAATATCAGGATATGCATATGGCAAATATCAGACCTTATTGAGAACAACAATATCTTTACATACCTTTATTTTATTCCTGAAGGATGAGTACTTAGCACGGAACGCATCCGATGTATATGACGATCTAAAGCCATTGCCCATGAGCTTCTCGATGGCAAGACCAATATGAGGTATACGATAGCGATAACCAGGTCGGATCTTAACCACATCACGAACGATGTAATAAAGCGTGTTTGGCGGTCCTCTATCCTGAAAATGAAATGGATCAAAATGAAGATCAAATTCGTTAAAGAGTTGAAGTAGAAGGGTTCCTTTTTTCCAGTGAAAAGGATAGGCTGTACTTCCTACAGTGCTCAAAACGGCTAATATACGAAACAGAGAGAACGGTATAGAAGAGGGATTTAAACAGCAGCTGCACAGTATTTTCCTTGTCAATGGGGCTTGAATCGGTCACAACGAAGAAACATTCGACTTAATATAAAGAACTAAACATAGATGCAAGTATATACAAACAGAAATACATATTTAAGTTCTTACATGCAAAAATTTTCTTACATGCAAATTCTATAATACAAAAAAAATTTAAATGAACAAATGCAGCTAACGGTATTGTAGAGTTCCTCGAGTCGACTGACAGTAAGGAATTTATTCATACTGACACCATTTTCGAGTAAAAGTCGTACGAAATCGACGCGGTCGTTTATTAGTGCCTCCATCATTGCATTATTCAACGCTGCTTTGGGCCAATCCTTTAAAATGTTTAATGTTGGCTTGATTAAGGAAAAAAAGAGGATTTGCAGTGCAGAGGGTTTCAGACAAAAGAAGGGGTACCGCTGAAATAACTAACGTTGAACGCTGGAATTCTGAACAACAAATGACTTCATAACATTAACAAAGATGTTTTGTTATAGCTCGCCGTTCCTCACCTTTGAAAAATTTTGTCAATTCAATTTCTAATGGGAACGGATCTTATCAACTGAAAAAAGGGGAAAACACAGAAGAAGATTATCCATATATGGACCATGTCAGAAGATTCCGATATCAAAGACCTGATCACATTATCGTAGTGTAATATCGTCGATGCATGCCAGAATGAAGAAATATGCGAGTAAACGCAATAGCTAGTATGCAAGATGGAATAGGTAAACGGCATAAAACTGATTTAAAGAACGATTATTTTTTAGAAGCCAACGTCTCACTATTTCGAAGCTAATATCTATACGGAACAATTATGATAATGAGGCGATCTTGCCAAAATTTGCAGCGCCCATAAATGTAACTAGATGCATTCAGTGCACTCGATTTCAGCAATCTGGACCCGTGGTGAATGGTTGGATTTAACATGAAATGTGTTATAATAGCACGCTGATTTATGCTGTCTAACAACGGCCGAGAGAGACTTTATTCTGCACATTTAAGCTTATTACCTGTCCCAGCACAAAAATATCTGATCGTGCGATATCAACGCGATTCCATGCAAGAGCAAGCGCTAGCTGATCGGGTGCCGAAAGATTCTGTCCTTTGAGAAGCGCTGTCAAAATAGCGTGGTCCACGTCCTGCTTTTGCGTCTCACCCAACCGAAAGACAGTCATCTGTTAAAGAAAATGAGCGGTTCGAGATATGACTTTCAAAAACTGAAGTTCATTTTCTCGAAATAGTAGAAATTCACAAAAAAAGTGAATAAAAAACAACGCAAGGCAGTAACGAGAAGAAAAAGTTCCAAGGAAAAAACTAACAGTGAACTCATGACTGTTTGTATAAGTTTCAAAACTTGGCCATATCTAAAACGTCCAGGTTTTCAGGTAGAAATCTACTGTAATGACCAATGCAGAACTAACCAATATGTCATATGAATTGAACAAATACTTCTAAATCCAATACTTTCTCTTGAAGCCTAGAGTAAATAGGGAGTACGGCATTCTGGTGCTTAAAGTGAAAGAGTTTGCAACTTTAAGCTATTCACGAAAGAAAGCAAAACTTGCAAGTAATTTCTGTGGAACACTGAACTGAAAATGGCCCATCATTCATCAAAGACGGAAGGTTTTCCGGGCGGATGTGATTATGCCATGGAACCCCAGTCGAGCTATCCATGCAAAAAGAACGCCACTTCACAGCGAATCATTTCTTCACTTTTAATAAAGACATATGCCTCTATATACGATAAGGCGAAAGAAAAAAATTAAAAGGCATAGAAAACGCAGTAATATAACATACCAAATGCTTTTGCTGAGCACACATTGTTAACTCCAGAAGAAGCTTCTCAGCGTTTTGTTTGTCATAGCCGAAAACGTTTTCCACGAGACGCAACAATTGCGGCCTTATGCCATCCGGCAATTTCCTAGAATAGAATTAGTGAAATGCGGCGTGAATTAGAGCTTGAAAAATTTGGTCCCTCAGGATGCTTTAAGCCTAACAAAGAAATATGTAATCATGCACTTCAATCACGTTTAATGCTTGAATCACACTACGAGCGCACAAAGCTACAAACAAACACAACCTCAAACATCCCCCGGAAATCGATATGTCGTCAGCTCACTCTCATCTGTAAAGAATGTTCTCTTTGCTCATAAAAACGACGCTTATTATCTCAGCTTGCGCTAGATTAAAACTTTAGCTGTAAGATAAGCGGTTAATCATGAATCCTTCGAACAGTTTGGATAGCGTTCTCTTACATCGCCCGGAAATCTGAGTTCCATATAATGAACAATAAGTCGAATCGAGCAATAAAGGCAAACGGTAGTCTAAACATCTGAATGGGTTATTTTCGGACTGCCCTAAGCCTTTAAAAAATTAATTTCCTCTTATGGCTTCTGCAGTAAAAGGTAGCCATATGCTAATTATTTCTCTACAAACGCCTGTCCCACAAGCCGGATTTTGCATATACAAATGTCCAAATATGAATATGCACAACCCTCGCCCGTCTTAATTCTTTCATTGGCATGAGCAAGAATATTCGACATTAGAATCCAAATTCTTTCAGAAAATAAAAGTGTGAAGAGACGTAGCAGAAGAACTGGCACGTCATATGCTTTTGCCTTCTGCACACCTGACTAAGTAGGCTTAGAGGTTATCAACATGAACAGAAAGTGCTGAAAATAACTTAATCGTTCAACACCTCACCAAATCATCCATAAAAGATTCGTTTTCACGTGACCCAATTCGTTTGAACGCGAACAAATTTTTCTCCACTCTTGAATAATTACATTTTCTTTCGAAGATTCACTGATTCAAAGTATAATCATGAGGGGCATTCTATAACGTATACTACACCTCGCTACTTTCAAGAATCTGGCTTCTGCATCTCCCCAAAGACAACCATAGGGCATACAGACGGCACTTCATATATATATATATATATATATATATATATATATATATATATATATATATATATATATATATATATATATACATATATATATATATGAAGTAGGCACAGAATTGAGGGAAACAAGATGTACTTCTGCAAAACTGCAAAATGCCATGAGAAATTGAGATAACTTGAAGCACCTATCAAGGATACGTTCAAGTGTCTACCTCTACCTGTTGAGATTAAGAACTCATAAATGAACATTTATGTTTTACAAGAACTTAAAATATCTCTTTAAATTCGAGTTGAATTTGATATTTAAAATTTTCAATGAAAACAACGAAGATAAACAAAAACATTCAAATTTTAATGAATTAAACAATACCCGTCTTCCTGAATATACTGATGCGCGAAAGCCAATAGATCCGCTGCACGTCCACTTCCGTCACAAACTACCACTGGTACGCGTGGTGTGCTGCAAAATGAACAATAATTTTTTGAGAAGAATTCATTCGAGCCGTTAAATTATTTGTTGGGAAAATAATTATGGCTAAAAAAACTCGAATAGCTCTTTAATGCTCAACATTAGAGAATAATTAAACGAGGCAAAATTTTCACTGAAATCGATTATTTTTATACATGAATATGTTATAAAAGTAGCGCATCGTTCAGATAAATGTGAGGAATTTTTCATCGTGTAATGATAAAAAAATCAATAATTAAAGTACCACAGGATAAGCATCTTCGACCTTAAAAACAATGGGATAGAATATGCGTGATAAGCTGGTAACAGAGAATGTTGCATCAACGGAATAATAACGCCAAGTCGGATTTTAGCAGATGAATAAACTCTTCATTTATTGCCTTTATGTAAATCGACTAACTGATTTACGAATTAAAAATTAATCAGCGTGGAATATTTAAACAAACAAAACAAATGTGAATCTAAAGAGTAGAATTGGCTAAAGTTTATAAAAACTTGCTTTGTAACATAGTCGAGAACTGCTCTAATTGTAAACGTCCCACCTTCAAGAACTACACACACAACGGGCACACTGCGCGTACCACCACCGATTTTCTGTTTCTGTGCTATATAAGTTTCCAAACGTTTTCGGAGAATTATATCAGCACCGTATCTGAAAATCAAACTTTTACTTGAATAATCAAAAAAAAAAAAAAAGATTATGAGGACGAGCACAACAAAAAAAGCTAATTGAAACACAACACTTAAATTTTGATTTGTTATGAAACAAAAGAGCAGCTTTCGCTAACACCATTAACACTAAAATATTTCATTGGTTTTCTATTCAAATTGTGATTCTTAGTATTTCCACAGAAAAAACAGTTATGGTGAATATTTTGATGATTTTTAAAAATTGCTTAAGTGTTTTAGATTCGTTGAATTCATACTGAATAAATTAAAGAAAATTCTTTCCCGCTTAACAGCTTATCACATTATGCATTTTGAAGACATCGGAATGTTGCAAAAGATGAAAATGGTCTACTGGTTACTGATAACAAAAATTTGGTTTCAAAGTGCTTCTGAACTTGACAATTTTTTTTTTTAACTTTTAGTTTACTTTTCCCTCAGTTTCGATATAAATACGAAAAATTTTCTCTTCTTTTACAAAATTCCATAAACGACTACTACATGTGCGCCGATTGCACTAAAATTGTTCAATAATTCTCATAGTTTTCGTCAAATTTTTGGTGGATTACTTTTTTTGTAAAAACGAAGAAAATTTTTAGAAAACTTTGGAAAATTTAGAAATAGACGGTGAGTAAATAACCATGAAAAAGGAACGGTGCAGAAATTGAGCATAAAGCTAAAACCTTCCAACTGTTCCATTGTCAACAAGAAGGAAATAGGAATGTCTGTTGTTGAGCACAGCAAAACGGCCTTTTGGTGAGAATGAATGTGGATGATAAGGCACAACAATATCCTGGAAGGAGCAAAGCAATCAACTCACTGCTAAATAACATACGCCATCGGCACGGCAATATTCTTTAATTAGTTTTGCCGTCTCTACACCATAACCGCAAATGTTTATTGATGCATGAATATGCTTGCACATTAAATTGAAATTCAACCGCTCGCGCTATTCTTAGCTGCTTTGGCAAATGAACTTGCGCATATGCTTCTTACTTAATCGCTTCGCCAGTTAATAAACTCCGTAGGTCAGTTGGACGGTTGCTCAATTGTTAGTTTATCAAATTCGATGGATTCCCAACGTTTCAAATGGAAATCCATTGCAGTGCAAATGCCTTAACTCACTTCCGTCGTTATGGTTGCATAACATATATACCATTAAATGTTCTCAGGCATGGAAAAAAGGGGATCATAAATTTGTTGAGTAGCAGCCATATATGGACAGAGCAACTCCTAGTCCTTTTATCTTCTAGTTGTATAGATAATCATTCCCTTTGTATCAATCACAGAGCACACATTTTTACAATGCAAGAACAAAGCCAGATGATATGCTCTCAGATGTATCATTGCAAAACTATTATTTCGCGTATGGCCATCTACTAAATATACATCCTAAAGAGATTCGGAAAAAGAAAGGAGGTATTCAGATATCCGAAACACAACATCCTTCACATCCTATACCCCAGATGCCAAATATCGAATATATCGGGAACAGACAAAACGATGGACGAAGCACGCCAATTTCATGCTCACCCACCAAAAGGATGTATCAGTAAGGAAATGCTGAAAAACAAATAACTTGCCTGCCCAATGAGATCCTCTCTTTTTTTTATTAATCCCCATGGAGTAATACCGATACTGACAATCTTCGATCGAGATGTGCCGCAACCTTCTAGAGCAGCAGCTACGTGACGAACGACACCCGCATTTATGCCTGAAAAGATCACTTCATGGCTTATGATCGAAACGATCTCTTCAAGGCTTATAATCCTGCAAGTTAAGTATAAAACAATGCAGCAACATCGGTTGGTATACATAACCGCTTGGAGCTGAATGGATGAGCTAAAGTAAATAGGACATTCTCAAGTCATCACGGAAGTGCATTAGCGATTGAAATAAAGGTTCGCGTTGTTCTATATCCTGATTCTAATAGTTTCGAGTTAATGAAATCATCGATCCACAAAAAGATCCAACCTGATGTAATAATCCAAGCACCAGTTGTTTTTGCCGCTTTCAATAGACCTTTCCGAAATACTCTCGCAAGTTTAGGTTGTAAACTGCAATCGAATCGCATTCAATCACTTCATCTGATCGACGAGACAAAAATTAGAGACTTAAGAAAAATCAAAGTCACTAAAAATTTGGTGCACAATACAAAGTAGTCCAGGGAAAGAGAAGAGAGATTAAAATCAACATAAAATTCGATAATTCATCATGAGCGTTAAAACATTTCAACAGATTTACTGCCTTTGAAACAGCGAGAAAACGGAAATTCCACTTCCTCGTAAAGATAACTTCAAACATATGGCTGGCTTTAACTGAAAAAAGTAATGAAACGATGCTGAGTTAATGCATTCATTGAAACAAATTTTTATAGAACAAAAAATACGAGAAAATATCACTTTTTCTTGAAGGCAAAACCTCAAACTTTTATTTCCTCTAAAACCCAATAGGTGTTCTATTCAACAGCGATTTGTAGGAATACGACATTAGAACTTTTTTGAAGTTTCGAAGGGAAGAATGAACTGCTACTCAAATATTAACAATTTATAAACTAAAATATGCATAGATTAAGTAGAAAATTTGTATGGTGAAAGGAATGATCATAGAAAGAAAAGAGGAATATTTGATGACAAATAAGAACTAACTCAAAATTAGTGATTCCGCCATGAACAGTGATAATAAGCTTAGGAGGTGGCATTTGCCAGATATTCTCGAACAAATACATTATATCGGCCGGATCCGTTTCAACGTTCAACCTCAAGTATTGAGCCTTATGTGGATGCGGACCACCTAAAAGCATTAGATCCACTTACAGAATCCTTAAAATGCCTCTGATGAGTTCAGATTTATAAGTGGAATTCCTTCGGTTACAGAAGCCTTTGCTTTGAAAATTTCACATCCATCCTCAATGCTCATCCTGACTTAACTTCTTAACCTCTCAATACAAGAAAAAAATTAAACAGCAAGTACCTCATAACCTGTTGCAAGTGGACAGTAGGCTTCCTATCACGGTTTGTTTAGCGTTATATGTGCTCTTGAGTAAATAGATAACTCTCTATTACTGCCTCATAGTTCTGATTCACTGCCTAAATCTAAAAATCAGGTGGAATAACTCATAAACAGTTAGAGTTGAAAATTACGTTATTTAAGATCTTAACTGTTATTCCAAGTACCTTAACACTATATAAGTTCACTTTATCACCGCATTCCAAACTACTGCTTTACTATCTAAACTGAAAAAGTGGAGCTTTATTTTGTTGATCTACTACTGGGCGCAAAAGATCAGTTCACTAGAACTCCCTTTGATGGAAAGATATTTCATACCTTGGAATACCCAAAGAATCCGAGTTTATAATGAACTTAAATGGCGAGAAAAATTTTATAATTTCATCCATCTTCTAATGCTTCAAATAAATAGATGAATAATTTAAGGATTTCAACGAATGTGTTGGAAAATATTTTGAATATTTCAGCAATCATTAAAAGGTCGCATTGCATTTTGCTATGGAGGTTACAGCACAATTCAATGGAGAATAACGCATATAAAATGTGGACGATGAATAAATTGGAATTGATCATTCGATCGTACATATTCAATCCATTTAAAATAAAAAGATCGCGAGGAAAACGCGATACTTGAAAACCTTTCCCATCGCCTTCTTTACGCACCAACAATTCCTTACAATTTCAGCTTTTTTTGGAAACAGCATCCCACTTCCCTTTTTTACTTAGTGATCGCTGTTCGCCAATATTCTTTTCAACAAAAGAATTTCATTTTATCAACGGCAAGCTTCGAAAATTCCAACGATCATATCAGCAACTTTTCAATAGTCATCTCACCTATCACAATACAAGAGTTAAGGAATTGAATCTATAAATAAATAATGACCTTGAAATTCGATGGTTCCATAAGTATCAGTAGCAGTCACAACCGTATGCTTACGAATTGTCCATTTTTCACCAAGCGATCTTGTAGTACGCCTTCCCTTAAAGAAGGAATTATTCCCGTTAGGTTGAAAATTAAACGTTAAACTCTATGAACGAAACACTCGCTCACTGAAATGCTCAATTACATTGTTAATCAACAGCAGCAGGCATATAAAACTCCCATAAAAAAGACCTTTCAAAGTTTTCCAGTATAAATGAAATCACTAACGACCACCTAACAAAGAAAAATTTTTTCTTCTGTTTAAATAGCAATTCTCCTCCCACATACAACGACCTCTAAATAATCTTTTCTACCAAAGGAATGAGGCGAAAAAGTTCTTCTGAAGAAGTTCCCCGAAATTTAAAAACATCAGTTTTTGTCTGTGCATAATGACCACTTGGATGGTGCCATCATAATCATAACCCAAGTATCAGAGGTGATTTAAGTTTCTCTGACAGACGAAAGACCGAGTGAATCTAAACGGCGTTTACGATCACTATTTTGTAAATAGTTTCGAACTGGGAGTTTGGGTGTGTTATTTTCTATGGCCTCAATAAAACATTGTTCCCGATTATAATTGAAAAAGAGATATGGAATATATATGGTCATGCATAGACTCCAGTATCGATCCTACTTCCCAATGTGTTTGTGATCGGGATAGAAACCGTGTTTTATTTAGGCCATGAGGCATGAAATCTAACGTAACAAAATGATTAAATGGAAATGCCTAACAATAGGACCAGCCTCGCTGTCAGCACCAGTCATCTCATGATCTGGCTCGTCATCACTGTGTTGCAATCGCTTATCCAACGATGGTGCAGACACGTAGGTGTTCGAAGCCGAATTACGTGATGCTGTAAGCGCGTTGGCTGAATGCAAATGTTTTAGCCTCCCGCAGCCACACCTGAACAAAAAGCAACTCCTCAACTCACTTTCACTGAAATAAAAATAACTCGATTTATTAAACAAAAAGCTAATCTGCTGAACTAAAAAATATTCGGTGAACAAAGTCTTTTCAACTGAATTTTTAAACGAGGAATATTTTGGACTTAATTTCCTGGACTAAAAACATTTGCGGGATGAAAGGAATTATTAAAATGAATCCACTAAATAAGAGCATCGGTCAGTTGAATTCACCAGATCAAACTTACTAATGAATCTCTGCAAAACAAATCTTTGCTAAGCAGAAACATTGGCTTCACCAGGAGTGCCTAAAAGGGGCTGGAATATTCAGTGACAGACGGAATTCACCTTCAGAAGAGATAGAAAAGCCGAGTGAAAAAGGAAACGTAAAACACTGCAAAAGATATTAACGCTTTTGTTGTTCGATCTAAAGGAAATCTTCCTGAAAGGAACCGCAGTGATGGATGCTGATGCTCTGCAGTTGCCATATTTGTACCCTAACGAATTCCACAGAATGGAGAAAACGACTGAAAAAGACTGACGCCAGTTAACGAATTTCTGGTCAACCTCCAAATGAAACTTGGTCGCTTAAAAACTGCAGTCCCAAAATGCGGCATCTCACACTTTCAAACAAACCGGTAAGAAGTGTGAGGTCCAGTTTTAAAATTATGCGTTTCTAGGTTCGCGGTGAATTTCATAATGCTACTGAGCTCTCTGTTATCAGACTGTCAGTCGAGTTTCATAAATCCACATTATTATCTTCTGCCAGGATTTCAGTTAAGTTTTATGATCGTTACAATGTCTTCTAAGTTTCTCAAAAGAAGATCACACAATTATCTCCTCATGGAATTACAACGGAATTTTATAATTCTCTACCACTCAAATTACTCAGGTGGTTTCCACTGTAATAATTTCGATCTTAAACAAGGGTTTTCAACGTTTCAGTTCCATTCAATAAAAAATAATTGAAGGAAAAATACTCACTTATTGGGATATTTATTGGATGGGATGAATTTGGCGCATTCCCTTTTCTTGAAAACTTGTTCAATCCAACTGTTATTACGAAGGGACTGAAAATAGAAACAGCTGTTATCATTTGCATATTTTCCCATATTTATTCACTTTATTTATTTACTTCATTATCGTCACAGTTCACAAAGCTGCAATCACACGAAGCACCATTAACATCGGCATTTCGCTCTTTATCCACTCTTTACCTGCCCACTACGGCCACATCCGTTAATGTTCGGATTTCGTTCTTCAAACAATGTTCACCATTACACATTAATTTCCAACGCGCGACTTCTCATGTGTTATAGAGTATAATCACCTTTAAAGTTTTCTGTTTTGTGTTCTGCATGTAAAAAATCTTCGCAGTAAACATGACGCAGTTGCACTGACTGTGTAATAATCTCACAAACTTCTATCTATACCCTCCAGACGGTATACATCCTGAATGTGCGCTAATATAATACTTCCTAGAGAATTAATGCAAAAGATGATGAAATACGAAAACAAGTCATTATCTCGTACTGCTAACAGTTTTCCTGTCAAAATATTCGACAGACATTTGCATAATTTCACGGTTTTCTCATAACAATGAGAATACAACCGTAATATAAGATGGGACTTCAATTAGCATAACAACTGGGAATGTTCAGCGCTAAGAATCTCACCAATTCTGCCTCTGGAATAACATTTATCTGATCCTATTGTTTTCAACTGTCTCGAGAAGTGGTTTTGTTTTGAAATCGCTGGCTTATTGACCGCTAGATTATTCGCCTATGCATTAAATAACTTCTCCATTGTTTTCGTATACACCTACAAGAAATCAGATAAGAAAACAAATGGAGAAGCATATCAAAGGATCTAGCATGATGCGCACTTTGCAACTCTGCTCACTAACACATAAAATTTCATGAATCACCAACAAATGACATAGGCACTCATATTTCAAATCATCCAACATTCGTGCAAATTCACAAAAAAATTTGTCCTTTGGTTGACAGGATCGATGCACAAAGGCAGTACGACGTACTGGAAGATATATGCAAAATTTTCAGCAAGCCTATTCCAACATAACTTCCTTCGAGGAAAATCAACCATTTGATGGCTAATAGAAAAAGTAATCATCACATGGCTTGTGGCATATTCTAATTTCGTTAGCTTCAAGAGTTTCTCATATGAAACTAAGGGATAAAAGAATGTACGCTGCCTTAAAACACTTTACAGATAGAAATTTGTAAGAAATGGAAGTGATGCTCGTGAAACATTAAAAGAGATCAAATAATATAAATATCAACATACAGCTGAGCTGGACGCTCTGACTTTGGTGTGCATTGTGCCGGAAACAGACGGGAGGGCACTCAAATTATTCACTGCTGCTCCGCTGTTCGACATATGCACCTCTTCCTGAACATTTCTCATTAGAAGAAACTGATCACACCAACGCATCAATAAGTTAGTTAGACTTATCACATTATATAGTTATACTTAAATATATACGTATATATTCGAATAGAATCATATATATATATATATATATATATATATATATATATATATATATATATATATATATATATATATATATATGGTTATTTATTTATTTACTTGTTTACTTATTTCATAGTTTATTTGCTACATCAATGTTCACGCTTAGAAATCTCAATAAAAACATCGTATTTCTAAATGTATTCAGGAAAAGAAAAACTAGGTATAAATGCATTCCATAAATCAGCAAATAAATCGTCGGCAACGAAACTGATCGAAAAAGCTTCAAGCAAATCAGCCATGAAAACACGTAATAAAAATCCCGTAAAATGTGAGAAAAAAAGATAACGAAGTGAATCATATTTACCTATTAGCAGTTTATATGTTTTGCGCGAACGAATATATTACAGCATAGTGATGATACCAATTAACACTCAAAATAAAATAAAATTGTTTTAACTTCATATTATCACCACTGAGAAGAGTTTGTGAAACTTCTGTGACGATAAGATGAACGGTGTGTAGATTGTGGCCTAAAGAATTTGCCTATGTTCGTTTTGCATGATTTGAAGCATGAAACGAATAATGTCTATAGCACAGAGGCAGTCATTGACTTCTGATGAAGTCTGCGATAAATGCGTATCTCAATGAATTTTTTTACGTCGCCTCGAATCTTTCGTATTGCAATCAAAAAATATGCAACATTCGTAAATTATTTACGTAAAGAATAATGGACTTGAATAGTTGAACTTACAATGAGGAATATATATGGAAAAAAGCACTCAAAATATGCTTTAAATTGTTATTATTGCTTTTATTAGAGTTGTTTTACTCGTTTATAAGAGATGCAATTTCAGAGAAGGCAGGACAGTGCATTCATGAATGAAATATTCGGTCAGTCAGTGAAGTGTTGAAGAATTTTGATATTTTGATGTATAGCTTCCTTCCCTCCTCCCCCTTCTCTTTTTTCTTTCCTACTCCGCGTTTCGTATGTGGTTCAGCATGACCTCGGTCAGCGCATGGGCTCCAACTGCCATTTGCAACTGCAAGCTAAGCTGCAGCGAGTGCAATCCGTATAGGTAAAATTTATATCATTTTAAGTCAGATGATTACAGAAAACAAAAGTGCTACTGAGGGGAATATAAGCATTATGAAAGAAAACGAAAATCACATTCTGTATTAAAGTGGAAGAGAAGGGATGGGTAGCAGGCTAAAAGGCAACGAATCAATAAAGAAAGAGGGCTGGCCGTAACGAAGGCTGCAAAATGCGAAAACATCGATACACAAACACGCACATATACCGCGTGGTAAAACATCCGCTTTGCGTAGTCGCAACATTCCCACTACTCTAGGAGGTGGGCATCGCTTCTAAATCGGCGATTGTTAAAAGTGAGCTGCTTCTGAATTTCGACAATTTTTCTTCAAAATAGAAAGGATTTCCATTACAAATTTATGGAAATTTTCAAAAATCCCAAAGAAATTTTCTAAAATAGATATTAGTTTGCAGTGCTTTGAAAAACAGCGAAAAAATTTTTTCACACATTCGTCATGAGGGTTCAAATAAAATTACTTCAGAAAGAATAGTATATTTGATCAATGATCTCTAATCTTGCATTTCTATCGAAAGCTTCACAGCGAATTTTCCCCATTGTAAACACAGGTATTCCCTGAATTGTTTCACTTTAATAACCGTGAAGAGGCGTTCTATCGACAAACGTCTATATGTCTCATAGCCATATGTAAACATCTGAATGAACGTTTCTATTACTATTCTCAATTAATGAGCACCACAGTAATGTATGCGTAACGATACTTCGTAACGCACAACACGCTTTTGGGGTATCGAAGCAAGTCATTTATAAAAAATAACCTGAAGCGGAAATATGAGCCTGCTACTCATTAGCTGATAACAATAATCACCTGCATCTGTAAGCTGCCACACATATCTGAGGTCATACGTGCCATATAAAATATAACTACTTCGGCAGGGCAATGAAAAGAATTCAAGTAACAAAGCATAGATCGTAGCAAGTGGCGCTTTCACGGTTGTGATAAAGGATAGTGCTAGATGAAAAGCTGCATATTATGTGTGTTCGGAATAAGCATAGCCTGTCCATTCCGAAATATGAAGAACATAAAACTGTCACTGTTATTCTCATCATATTATATGGCCAATGTGCTGTCACTCGTATTTAAATCTTCGTAAGAATTAATAAAAGTCGGCCAATGTTCAGTATTTTGTTGAGCACAAAACGCTTTGACAGTTAATATTCAACACTGCGTTAATTATGGCAAATATAACAGCGCCACTGGTTTAATTATCAGCTGACATGCTCAGAGGTGCGCTTTTTCGATGAAACATTGCTATTTTTGATGTCTTCCTATATATTTCGAACAACAAATTATCAGTGGCTATGAATTAATGCAGTCAACACGACTACCAAAATGGAATCGACAACAATGTGCCATAGATTTAAAGAAGGTATCCCGTCGTTTTTAATGTTATCTAAAAGAAAGCAACATTTTTTAAGTGTAAGGATGCAGAAACCAGAAATATTTTAATGGAATTTTTTTTCAAGACAGTTCCACCAAGGAAGTGCTAAGCAACAACTTAAGTGTTGACACTGTACCTATCTAATGCTGCAAAGAGTTTCAAAGCGTTAAACGGAAATTGAGGCGTAGGCTTTGTTTTACCAAAAACCCTCTCAATGAGAATGTTACCGGTGAATTGATTTGGGTGTTAGTGGCCTTGACGGAATTCATGGTGAGCGCCAGCATCTCTCGCCAATCATTGTAATGCACGTGTTTCGGTGGTGCGGCGGTGTCCACCACCATTGCCTTGCGTGATTTACGAGATGCTCCCCACTGCTTATTCTCATTTCCAGGATCACCACCTGAAATGTTCGAGTATGACAGCTTGGATAATGGTTAACTGGTGCAACAACTAGTCCACAGCTGGGCCCAACAATCATAAAGAATGAAGGAATTTATTGGTCAAACATCTCAAGCTTTATTACAGCAGCCACTGAATCTTTTCTATATCGCCCAGCCGAATTAACACTATCACTCGCATAGTGGCGGCAAACCTTTGCGTGGAATGGCGGCGGTTTGTTGAAAGGGAGGAAAAGCGCAAAACGTGAATACTACAACTGAAAAAGCCGAAAACATTACTTCGGCAAATGCCATCATCTTAGTACCAACTCCAAAATGTAAGGCAAATCTTTTGATCTTCAAGTTTTTGGAATCGAAAAAAAAAACTCGGCGCCATTACACGATGCGATTTTGCGAATTTTTTGTTCGGTTGCTCTTTTCGGAGTTTACTAGTTGGAACTTTAGTTTAGTCACATTTCTGCGTGCTTTTCTTATACAGAAATGCTTCAAGACATGATTCCTAGTGTTCGGAAATGTAGCAGCAGAAAGGCTTTATAAATGAAAATGTGTATCGGCTTATTACCTTTTTTCTGCTGTTATGTTAAAGGCGTTTACAGTTAGCTAGGCGCATTTCCACAACGACATAATCAACGGATAAACGATGATTGAGAGTCAAAATATTTTTTAAAAATCCCTCCAAATCAACTCTGAGTCTCAGCATCGACACAGAAAGAGAATCTGATTTTCCCTCAACATCGATCGAGAATAATGCGAAAGGAACCTCGTTAGTTCAAGTTTGTGGGATTTTTTCGAAGTTCAAAGAGTGGAAGTTTGCCGTTAATAAAAAAAAAGTATACGAAGACAAACTGCGGATGCAAATTTCTTCGCCAGTGCATATTTTTTATTATTTCAATTCCATTTCCGTATAAAAGTTTTTCCGTAAGTATACCATTCCCAGTAATAAAATCTCTAATTATCTCATGATCTACTCCAATGAATTTTCATATTTTAGGCGAACTTTCATTTACTTGTCATATTCTCCATTTATTTTCTTGTTATATTCTTTATTTGAAATTTAACAGTGAACAAGCGCCGAATTAGTTATTCAAAATCAAACATGAGAGCTGAACATTTGTTAACTCATCCAAAAAACGAGCTCAAACACCTCTTTCTAGAATGTTAAACAGCAGATATGCAACCTAGGAAATAATTTATCATGCAAGGAAGATGAAAGACAAAATCACGCCCGATTTTACTATTTGTCAGTTTTCACTATTTCACAATCCTAAGAAATTTCGATATCCAGCACGATCGGTTTCGAAAGTATAAGAAATTATATTATTTTTATGTTTATAAGAAAGCTTCTTTCCCAAATGTAGAAATAATCATGAAATATAAGTCAAACTTGTTCTTTCAATATCGATTTCTGGGAAATTTTTGGAAAAACCCGACGTGTGAATTAAATGGCGGAAAAATTATGACAAGTATCCTTTCAGATTTTTTGTCATGTCCTCTCTCAATCATAAAAAACTGAAAAAATTGAACAGCACAGGAAGAGTTTTGTAGCGAAATCGTTGACTTCTGCCGCTTCATATGACAAGTGGTTGACGTTAACGAGACAAGTGGTTGCTCTTTCATTACGCTTGTTGTGATGACATTATTGTCATTGCAAATAATAGCTTTGTATAGGTATTTGTTTCAGCATCAACATTTACGAAAGCGAAATGGAATATCCCATATTTAGTTGTTTCAAGTCACTGCAAATACTCTGTCATATTGGAAAGGTTAATTTGGTTAAGAATTTCTGAACTGTTTTGGGGTGGATAGGAGGTTATTAGATTCATATTCGTTTTTTAAAGTATTAGAAAGGTATTTAAGGTTCCTGTATTAAAAACATCACTACTGCGCGTGGTGAAAAGATGAGAGTTCATTAAAAAGCAATTCGCTGAAAGCGGCATTAGGGGGAGTGTTGCTTTTATAAAATTCAGAGACAGCTTGCCGGGGCAGATAGGAAGGCATAAGGAGGGAGAGTAAGGAGGATGGGGGGGGGGAGGCGAGGTGGGCTAGAGAGTATACACTAAATAATGTTTGCTGATAAAAGATTAGATGAAGTGTAATATGTTTCGGTCAGAATCAACAAAATTTTGCTTAAAAAAACAATAACAATTGATGAATATTCATGAAGAAGAACGTGTACATGGTTCTTTTCAATGTGGTACTGGTGGTAGCGCACAAAGGGGAATGATCACGCTAAAGTGGCCGCCGACAAGTGCATGAAGTGTCCTTTCGTGCTTTTGCAGTGTTTACTTTCTTATATATAAGATATTCGAAAGAAATTGCCTAACTTTTTTCAAAGTGCAGTGGGTGGTAGTTGAAAAAAAAGAAAAACAGGTTAATAAGTGTAAAGGGATTATATTTTTCTCAAAGCACAGCCCACAATCAGTAAGTTAAAGTCGGAAAGAAAAATATAAGTTTGACGAGCATGCTATGAAGATAAAAAAATTCATAAAAATAACTAATAACGCCTACACTAAACATCAGATTCACGTTTGATGGTAGAAAATTACCGTATAACCTCTAATAAAGGCCTATCACTTTGCAGCGGTGACCTCTTAACACCTGGAATATAGCTGAAACTGTGAGATATTGAAATTGTGGCATCATCAGGAGTTTCTTTCATCTTCACGAACAAATCCCTAAATGAGTTCTATTCCTGCTATATTATATTTCAGATTATTTATATTTCAGATTTGGAATATTTCAGATATATTTCAGATTATTTCAACCAGAAAAATTTCAGATTTCAGTAAACTTAGTATTATAGGTATTAGATGGTCCTTTTACTCACACAAAAAAGAAAAAAAAAGGGTTTTAGTGCATAGAAAACACTGACTCGTTTACAGCTTTTCAGGCCTATTAACCAAACAAGTCCAGAATTCAATAAATAGTTACTTTAGGTGATATGAAAATCTACAGCGTAATCATATAAAAAAATTTCGCGCAAGTCATCAACTGCTTCAATTATGCAAATAAATATCCTCACAAGACAAGAATAAAAATGGCTAGTAGCTCTTGAGAGCGAAACTCTTCCGTAGAAATATTATTGGGGAAACAAAAAGACTCTTTTTACTAGAAATACCGTTGAAAAAATACTGCTTCGAATGGAAGATCTCTCGCCTTTTTGAAACTTAAAGAAATAGCAGAACCATCTTAAGTAATCGAATCTACTATTGAAGATTAGGAAAACACATTTTGGACATTTGTTCAAGAAAACGATGTATCCTTGAGAGGAAAAGCGCCAGAATATCCAGCCGTTCAACCTACTCGCACCAGCATACGATGCAAGTAGCCTGAACGGACGCATAGATAATAAATGAAGGTAGAACGTTCTGAAGACATCTGCTATGGATTTCATGAAAAACCAGCCTAAAGAGATCAGACCTCCACAACAAAAACATCTGCAGCCCGGCAAGGCAAGTCATGGCATTTAGCTGTAGGCAATAAAAGACGCAAAATGGCATCTAATGCTTGTTACGGTGTAGTACTGCAGTTGCAAACTTAGACAGGGTTGTGTTAAAGAGCTGCATGCTTCAGTAGAATATTGTCTCACTGCTTGGCCGAATGCGTTAAGCAGCAATAAGGTTAAGATAGCTCATTCATAGCGTAATTGATACAAGTTGCATCTACAGTCTACGCTATTATGCATCACACAACAGAATTGTAAGCAGTATCCCTAATAGTGTTAAAGCCGCAAACAACAGAAATGGAGGCACTATAACAGGCGACAGTTTGAAGATGTTGTACATAGACGCCTTCCATCTATCACAAATAATGATAGATCGTGTTAATCGTACAAGTACAATAACTCTAAATAACCCTTAAGGCTGCTATATATCGGTGAAAATGATGTTGTAACATTTTATTATGCTACTCTAATTCAGCATTCTAAGCCATAAAATAGTAATGCGCCATTGCAGCATAAGTTCATCGCTATTGGTCGAGAGGAAAAGAAAGATGTGCCTCACAATAAATTTCTTTTTTTATGGCCTCAAACTAATTACTGCTGGAAAACACGTTGTTTAGACGCAATATTGACTTTAGAATCGAACATATCATTGAAAATGCCATCAATCAGTCGGGTAAATACCACTTTTCCAGCATAATCAGTGTGATCAGTGGTGCCATTTAACAACTAAAAATTATCCAAACTTGTGCTATATTTCATTAGCAATAAGGTACGGCCTATTTTCATAAATAAGCTGATACAAAACAGATTGCATGGAATTCCTAGACCAGTAAACTAAAGCATAATATAGCTTAGAGATCACGATAATTTTGCAGCACTAACCATTTACTATCTCCTATGACCTTTACCTCAATTCCGCTTACCGTTCTCGTTATAAGCACTTTTCGAGGACGGTTCACTCGTCGGCAGTCTAGAATACATCGCGCTCAAGTGAAATCACTCGAGATTCAAAGTACAACTTCAAATACGGAACTTGAATTGAATAGAAGAATAGTCGAGGAAGAATAATGAAATATTCGGAAGCGGATCGGGTGGCGCAAACCCACTAAAGTTCAATGGATGCTGATTGACGGTGCATCGACACAACGCAACGCACTGACAGGCATTGCTGCATTATGCACATGTCTGAGGCAAACCACGGAAGACACAATACATCAAAGACAAATAGCTCCAGCTCATCAACTTGTCGCCTTCCAAATGACGAGCAAAAACGATACAGAAGGGAAGTTGTGACGACCGCAAAATGCAGAAAGGAAAATAAACGAGCGGCAAACGATCGTCTTAAAAAAAAAATAAACTCATACAGGCCGAATGTCAGCTCTGAAGGCCGTCTCAAAAAAGGCAAACAATTTTCAACACGATCCGTTGCAAAAATTACGAATCACCTGCGGGTGATGCCCTGATCTCAAGTGACCGAAAGAACTATATTCATCAAGTATCAGTGAAACTATGGACAAGCTTATGAAGGTGTTGTATGATGTGAATAAATCAACCTGCAGGTACAACCGGAATTGCGCAGTTGCAACAGAACACACAAGAAGTTGCGAATAAGCAATTAATCACGATTAATTAACTGCATGTTCAAGATGAATTCAGCCGAAATTGTTGACAGTCTTTCATGGGACAGGTTGAAGAGTGGGATCAACTGAGGGCCAGGTGAATCAACAAAATTCAGTAACGTGACGTCACACTAAGGAAAATAGCGTTGCGGGCGACGTACGTGCGACAGCACTAGCATAGGCGTTGGTAAAATGCAGCGAAACCGGCGTTAGAAAAAGCATGGTGATGTGGATGGCACGCGCTTGCTTCTCTAGCTGCGTGCTAGTGCTCGAAAAGAGCTGCACCGAACGTTGCTGTATGGCTTTTCACTATGAATTGTGTACTAATATACTATCATCCAAAAACATATATGCGAGAAGGAAGAGAAATAGCGGACTATGTAGATGTCACAGCACAGCAAGAACATTCCTTCTAGCAGACAACTCTCCTATGCTTTAGAACTATGCCAGTCTAAAAATAAAAAAAAAAATATCGTTTCATATAACGTAAAAGCTGCAAAAATCACAGCATATAATTCACACATATATACTTTCACGAATGAATTTGGCAATGAATGCTTGTAGTTTGTCAACTTCAATATCGTTTTCATCGATAAAACACTGCAAACATTTTCCTCGATAAAACACTGCAAACAATCTCAAAAGCAATCCAATAAATCGACAATGGTTCATACAAAAACAGTACCTATTTCAAACATATATGGCGATTCTAAACCACCGAATGCCACAGATTCACCATAGGAAAGATTTTCAGTTAGAAAACATTTTAAGAAAGGCGTAAACTAGTTTTTGGAAATTTCCGAGTTTTTTTCTAGATAAAGAAGAATTAAGTTTCCTATAAACTTACTGCGCGTTGGATTTTTGACGTAATTAAACAGCGATCAAATAGGTTTTTTCCTTACACTGCCACAGATGGTGGTGACTCATTCAACAGACACGATCATTCAACATTTCAACTTTTACAAAGCATTTATTTCTGATATTTTAACGAGCACAGCTCCGCAATTTCCGACCAGTGACTCATACATCAGAAACGACGCGACCGGTTCAACTGTAATTTCCCTCAAACTCTATCATTCCCTTTGGCATTCGATAGCGAATCGGTGAAAAGTTTTGTTACAAGCAATATGTGCTATGTTTTCGTTCCTCTGAAGTCGATTCAACGGAAGCGGAAAGATTCGAAGAGCGAACAGTGATTGCTGACTTCGAGAAAAAACAGCTCTTGCAACATTCAAAAAATTAACTGTAATTCTACTGGGAAGCTCAAAAAGTCACAGCTGTGATGCATCAACTTCGCATTCTATTTCGCCTTCACATTCATATTCCCTCGTCTGCGCAATTTGAACATGAAATAGAAGATACAAAAGCTGAGAATGCAACAGTTATTTTTTGTGCTCATCGTAGTAAGATAGAAGCTGTTTGGCAGTGAAATTTCAAACAATTGAGCATATCCTGATACTGCCGCTTAATTTTTCAAAAGTTCGAAAACCCAAATGATATAATTATAATACAAAAACTCATATCTCTGGCTTCAAACAAACTTTGGATATTAAATATTATTACTACCTTTTGTTATACGTCGTAGTTACTAGCAAAAGATGCAAAAAACTGCATATTCACGACGTCACAACTATAAAAGTATTGAAAACTTTATAGAAACACAGATTTCCTAAATGTTTTATAGATTCATTCATTCTTTTCTTATGATGAAATGCCCTCTTAGTTGAAATAATACCATAGTGACGTCAAAACGTCGTGTCTGCATTTAAAAAGAATGGACCATATTGAGGTGACCATTCGCCTACCGATGCCAGAATCGCCGCAAAACGATGAAAAAAAAGAGAAAAAGCTTACACTCTGAGTTCCGGCTGCGATGACGGTGATGATGATGTTGAATCGAACCCGGTATATTGATGTTGCTTGCTGTACCGTTTCTGAAAATTACAACTGTGATTCCATGCACACATATGGTTGTCAATGCTCACGAGAACAATTGTTAAAGCTGGTTGGAAGAAAATATTTCTGACAAAGGCCAGTTTAGAAAAGTTGCATACTTTCACTGATTGGGTTGTCAGTAAAGTCAGGAATCGACAAAGAGATTCATTGAGTTATGGTGACAATTCACATTCGACAGACTGACTGTTCATGCAGTCATCAAAACATCAACTGAACTTGGCAAAGAGTGCATCGAGAACGCCGTTAGATCTTCACTGGATGACATGAAGGAAATAGCTGTGTCCAGCATGTCAAACGGTCGGCATCTCGATGAAAGGAACCAACTCCGCTCAGTGGTTTTTATAGGTATGGAAGAGTCAACTAACGTGGTCTGCACAACAGTTTATGAATTCTAGGTCAGTATAAACTATTGAAGAAATTCCGGTAAATAGAGTAGTGTGCACATATACTCTTTCATACCAGTCGAATTTGGAGCACAAGTTAGGCGAAAATAGGAAGAAAGAGATATGCGGTGCATACGCTGGTGTTAACAATGTTTTCATTAAGCATGGCGGCTTAAACCAAAAATACCCGCTGGATGCTGGAAGATTTTGATAGGCACGGCGAACAGCCACTGTTTCTCTTGCCCATTAACCATCGCTCTAGTGTCTGCGAAAAATCCAGTGGATCTTTTGAATTTATGCCGTGTTTACTTTGTTTGTTTTATTAATGGACATGAATCCGATAGTGTGATCGTTGTAGAAAGTTGGCTTGCAAATTTTGCTCCACGCTTGGTTTTCTCAGAGAGCATAAAGTATTGCGATTGCGTGACAACTTTGGAAAATAAATGAGAGATGCGGTAGTCATTATGGACAGGGACCCCGAAGTTGTTGAAATTTGCGTGAGGGCATCAAAGAATGTCTCTAAAATTTCAAATATCTTTTCTGGTACTTCTTCTCGCTCGATATCTCATGTCACGAGGGTTTCTGATTCCGCTGAGCTGTTGGACAAAATACCTGAGCTGATTGTGACAGATCGGCAAGCACAGTGCTGACGATTTAAACTTCGATTCACCTGATGCCGATAAGTTGATCGTGTCCATTAATTTACTGAGTAAATAGTGCTTCGTATAATGTGACAATGAGCCTACGTAGTGATGAGGAGGTTACTATGCGGTTAGGAAGCAGCATTATAAACACGCTTCTGGCGAACCACTTCAATCTGATCGTTAGCATTTCTGCTACTGAAAATTTGGGCAAGGAGATGTCTCTAAGCAAAAATGGACTGAAGCAAAAGTTTCGGTTGTTCAGCGTGATTGGGTGCTGTTTCTCGTAAATTCCTTCTCCGCTAACGAAGTGTACCAATGGCACATGGCTATCTAGGTGATATCATTCATTCCTGGTCAACGATAAAAAAATGCTCCTAGAAGTACACAGTCATTAAAATATCTTCAACGGTTAACGGCAAAAAAGCACTTCCAGTGAGGTTGGAAGGTATTCATAAAGTCTTCTCAGGATTGCTAAATGCGATAAACGAAGCTTGCTAGAAACTGCAGAAAAGCGAAGGAACTGCATTGAATAGATGGAAAAAAAGACGATAGGAAAAAGCGAAGCAATTCCTTTTTCGAAAGCAACTACTGTACGTTCCCAAGAAAGAAAGCTCCTCCTAACTCGAAGCGAAATTCGAGAGGCTTTGAAATACCATGCAATGTTCAGAGTATGGGGAGGGGGGCGGGAGTGGGGGGGGGGGACCTCCCTGACACTTTGGACAAACGCGCTTCCTTATTTTCTCGTAACCATTATGTTAAGAAAATCTTGATAGAGCTTAAGTAATGAAGTACTGTCTGATCCAAAGAACATTTCCTGACCCATTCCCTTAATTGGAATTTTCAGCAGGTTTTCAAAAAGAAGGGTGCTTTTGATGCTTCTGTTGCCAAATCAAAATCCATAAGTCCACTAATGGACAGCAGAGCCAACAGGAGCAAATGAGTTCTCATTCTGGAACTCACTTAAGTTACTGCGGCCAATACATTCTACAAAACATTTATCCCCATCAGAATTCCAGTCTAGGAATTTGAATAAAGGGTGAACAATAAAAGAAATAAAACGGAGGAGTCAGCTCATGAGTGATTCTTTCCATCGCACCCAGAATGTTTGAGGGAATCCTGAATGCATATTATTTCGGATAGTTATATTGGATCAAGAGTTTAAATATGCGGATGATGGACGGACAAAATCTGCGCAATAGATGATCTTTGCAAAACAGAAAACGCAACAGGTCGGCATGAGACCTTGGCTTATACAGAGGAATGCATAGCGCCGCAAATATATCCGTTTCGTAACTTTGTTATCACACGGTGCAAGTTACTTTAAGCTACACTTACCCGCAGTATCTGATACTCATATCGTCAAACATTTCACCGGATTCCATACGATCCCACCTGCCCGAAATATGACTTATTTGACCTGAGCTGCGTGCCGAGCATAGTCCCAAATGTGCTTCAAGTGCCGTCACTGGCGCTGATAGCCGTTCCGCACAAGAGCAAATCTTACTTCCTGGAAGTACATCGAATGCATTCGCTCATTTTGCAACTAGAAAGAATGTTTGCGCATATATGATTTGCCAGTTAATTTTGTTTTTTAAGTGCTCAGCATCCAGAATAGCGCTAGAATTAACTACTACAGCGATATACTTTATGAACATAACGCCACCTCTCATTTCAAAGAAGGCAGGTAAAAGAAAGTGAGCGAGAAATAATCACAGTCAACTCGCTGAGACCTTTCATTTGATATCAAGCTAAACAAAGTCAGAGGCCGAGAAATTTTCATCGAAAGTTCCCTCAGCATGCCAATTTTTGACAGATGAAGATTTCGCTAATATTTCGGATTAATAATCTATCCTCCAAACATTTTGGGTGAAACTGACAACGACAACCGAGCTTGCCACGAATATTCCAAAATTTGCTTTTTTTCGATAGTCCTCTTCTGATTTACTACTGATCACCACCTTGAAACGTTCAAAAAATTTTATAAACGCAGTGCCCTTTTGATCTTGTATATATATATATATATATATATATATATATATATATATATATATATATATATATATATATATACATATACATATACATATACATATACATATACATATACATATACATATGCATATACATATACATATACATATACATATACATATACATATACATACATATATATATATATATATATATATATATATATATATATATATATATATATATATATATATATATATATATATATATATATATATATATATATATATATATATATATTGGCAAAACCCACTACGGTGCACTCGCCATCACATTTACTTATGTTTGTTTTCGCTAATGTTTTAAGGATCTGTCAAAAGTCCCAGGCGTTTTTGAGGGTCAAAGCCGGAATCTGCTATGGACGCTAAAATACCTCGCTGTCCCTAGCGAATAAAGTGTTTTGCAACTACCATTGAGATTAAGGAAATTACCTGTTGAGCTAGACGCATTTTTGACTAAAGAATCATCGTCGGTTTTCGAGCGCGACCTCTGATGTGCATGCAAACGAGCGATCATCGCTTCATGCAGTCGATCACAAATACGTGCCGTGCGCTGTGACAATGATCCGCTGCGGGCAGCGGAGGGGAGAGCAACGACCACCCGGCCGTTGGGAAACCGAACACCCTCAGCTTTATGGAAATCGTACCGCGTTCAGCCTGCGGTTCGGCTCAGAGTCAGTAGCAAACTGTATCTTCTACCCGATTTTCGACTTCTAATTTTCTCAAAATTTGTGACCTGAAACAACATTTGAAGTGAACTTTTATTTAAACTTAAAATAAATTTCTAACAGCATAATTTCGATCGCTTTATGAAATAAATGACCGAAAATGAAGTATTCGCAATTTCAAAATTGATTCTAGGTTACTCCGTTTTTTCCAGAAAGGTCCCAGAAAACTTCCACTCTGAGTACTCCCATACTCTTTGAAACAATAAAAAGTAATCATACACTTATTTATCATCTGAAACATTCTCTATACACTTATGTTGAGAACATCTAGTAAAAATCTGTGCTTTGAAATTCTAGACAACTCTTAGACTTTGCATCTAGCGAGAAAGAAATTGTTTAAGTTTTCTCTAGTAAGCAGATTATGAGCTTTTTGGTTTGGTCAACGAAAAATTTACGGAAACTTCGAATGCAAGGATTACTAGAGGCATCCGATGCAAAAAGTTATGAAATCCATCCTATAAAATTTGACCGGTGAAATCGAATTAACTGATAAATTTTGTGCTATCATCGATTGATTATTTCGATAGATGGTGGATGATCTAAAATTCCATGACTGGATAAGTCGTCCGCTGCCAAAAGCTGATGAACAGAGGTGGGTCAGGCCAACTTCTACAGATTACTCCGCCAAGGTCTGCCAACAGAATGCATCAAATTTAGCTATATAACCTAGAAGACCACAACAAACACACGCACATGATCTGGCAGCTGTGAATGAAAAAAAGAGCCCTAATCATGATCTGGTAACAGTCAATGGATATAACAACCCTAATCCACAGATGACCACTATTTGTGTCTATTACGTGCTTTGATCTGCTACAATCATTTATTGTGTTGGAATACATATTTTCGCGAACTAATAATTTGCACGTCGAATTGGCATTCAACCTGGCGCTGCTCTCAAATGTTCTCTCAATCGTATTCGCATATTTCACCGAATTCCATTCGATAACCATTCACTCAGTCACTCCAGCAATTTATATCTTCACTTCATGGGATGTTTATCTCGTTGGTTATTCGTCAGATGAGTGGTCATCTTTGGCCAGTACCGCAGGTACTAGACAATATTCCAACCATCGCGGGAGAATCTTTCAACAAATTCCTAAGACGTGTATTGAACCAATTTTCATGAAAAAATTGTCAACATGATTCTGACATGCGAACGATTAAAATAAACGCGAGGAAGCGAGCAGAAGCACGCGCTTTTGCACCCCGGTCATCTAGCTAACCACTTTTTCAGTCTACCAACGAAATTAAAACAAAATAACGCCTTCATATTTAACTGATATGAAAGCGTGTACAAATCTTCTATGAAACATTTGCTTCCTTATAAACCGATAAATGCTAAACGTAAAACCCATCGGTGCAAAACACACATAAAGCCTTGGCACTTCTAAATATCCGTGACTTCTTCCACACTTGTTGGCTCAAACGTGGCACATTCCATCAAAACGACCCACCAAACGAACAGACAAGCAGATACATGGATACACGCAGACACGACGTCACCATAGTGCACTTTTGCAAATTCGCTCTCCAAAACCACATAAAGAACAATTCACTTTTGATGCACTGCAAATGTCCGAAGTAGATATCTTATGCTTAGTGCACTTTCTATGCAGTATATCAAAAGAAACAACATGAAAGCATCAGAGCACAGCAATGGACAAGGCGCGCATCATATGCGCCGTCCAAAGAGCGCAGTCGAGCACTCCACTCGAAAAACATGAGGAAATTTTTCATTTTATGTCCATTAAGAAAGCATAAATATACGAACGAAGTGGAAATGTCACAATGACGTCACATATCACTTAAAAAATGTAGATGAATGTATTCAAGACACTGTACATCTTCTTCTTGATTTAAACATTTCCGTAAAGATCGAATGTAAACAATATTTATTCTAGTTACTTTGTTGTTTATGCTTAAACGTCATATAGAACGATTCTTGAACGATGTTTTAGGTATATAAAAATGCAAGGAAAATATTGCTGTTCGTTGAACGGCTCAAATGCCAGAAACCTCATCGTAAGCAAGAACGTGGAACAACATGGAGATTTTAGCACATGGAAGGAAGCTGACTAGCTAACGCGCTCATTCGTTGCTGCAACAAGAAAGTTGCACAGCGTTCTGAGAGTTCCTCTTCAAAAGCAAGCACTCTTGGGGCTGAAAGTATTTTTGAGTAGCAAGCACACATCGTCTGTTTTCATATTTAGTGCTTCGGGCCGCGTGCCAAATGTACAGATTGTTATATAGAGAATTTTCACTGCAGAAAGAACTTTCACTGCCTGTTACATTCAATTACTGGAAATTTCCACATAGATCGTCGCTTACAATGTTCGTCCAGGTCATTCAGAATCACTCAGAGCAGGATCAGTAAGTCAACGCAAGCTGGAAAACTGGAAAATGCGCCAATAAAGCCGGAACGATACGCACTTTTGCAACCTTGCTATAGCGTATGTCAACTTTCAATAAGCGATTCAACGTGCGAATTAATGAACCATATTTCAAAAAAAGTGAAGAATTAGAAAACCGTTGAAAAGGTTTTTTACCCTGAGTATTGGAAAACGAAAGTGCAAAAAGCATCAAATGCCATCCGACATGAAGCATAGTGAATGCACAGTTTCAGGCACATACGGATCAAAACTACTTAGAATTTTTTAGGTCATCTCGAATACTGGTACAACGGTTCAAGCTATGACATATGTACAATATAAATCTGCATATCTAGCCTAGATTGCTGTCACGCTGAAGGGAATGGCGGACACAAAGATGCACATACGCACACATGTATTCATAGAAATTACTTCGTTGTCATGCGATTGTTAATGTAAAATTGCAAAAAAGGCTAGAATCGTTGAAAGGGTAATGTGAATTGATAGGGATGTGTGAGCATCACAATCGGCTTCATGTTCATGACTGTGATATAAAAATACATTGAGTAAACAATATTCAACATATTCGAAGGAAGAAAGAATTAAATAAGGCGTAACATTTATATAAAAAAAAACGTGCTTCCTTCCTCAGCTAAAGATATGTTCCCTAGACGATGATCAGTGAACAAGCTAATAGCAGAGACATGAGAATTTCTAGAGAGGTATGGTCTTCTAAAGCAATAAAAGAGGATTTATACTTGAACGAGCTGATAACTGACGTCAGAAAACGTGGAACCTTCGCTGTATACGCTAGCAAAATTTGTGAATTGTTCCTTTCCTCATCTTCCACGCCTCTTCAGTCGCTTCATACCCAAAGGAACGGTACAAAACCAAGAAAAATGTCATGATACGCGGAAAGGAAAGGAAAGGGGATGAAATAAATGAGAACTCGATGGAATTTGCAATTCTTTGCAGAGCTCTTGCAGTATAAGATATTTGAGATGTGCACAAGAAATCATGTGGTTTGTAAGGGTTCATTACAAACAATTGATATGAATGAAACAGATCTTTCACGGAACAGAAAAACTCAACAAATTCGCGGAATGCAGTCATTATGATCATAATTTTTTGGCCGCTGAGAACAGCAGTAACGTGAAAATCACGAGTAAAAGGCGGGCAACAATTTTTTCGTTGCCTCTTTAGATGCTGCGGTTTCTCTCAATGTCGTGTAAACAGTCATACAAAGAGTCCATTTTCATCTAATTTGCCTACTAAATGCTATATATTATTTTTTTCCATGCGATATATAAGTGGTTATTAGAAATCTATACTACGTGTTGCTACGAAACATGCCGTATGATGGTGTCTCCATCTCATGGAGATCACTTCTAATGTTTAGCCTTTAATAATATTTTCATTAATCTTTAAGAGAAAAAAGACCCTTTCCGTTCTTCAACATCCTTTTATAACACCGAACTCAACTGCTGACTTCTTTTTCTAGGATTGGCACACTGAGTGATATGCCGAAGAAACGTTTCAACTCGGACAAAAATGTGCTCACTGAATCTTTGAGTCACTATATTCCAACATTTACTGTCATAAAGGTACGCCGAATTTTCCAAAGAATTTATCCCCCTCCTTATATCTGACTACTTCATTCATCTCAAAATCATGCAAGTTCACCCGAATATCCTGGCTTATATCTGAAGTTATACGGCACTTGAAAAATCATTGATGAATGGTCTAACAAGTTGTTTGGACATGTGAATATTTGCAGGAGTCCAAACACTTTTTAGTGAAGGAAATTTTGACCTACACTACAGTGGCATCAGAAGCGCATCATATCGTCAGTATATATTCTTGCTTGTTTTGGTTGTGAACGGTTATCATTCCTCGCATAAAAGAACTACCTGCATGCTGGAATTTGAAAAAAAAAAAATTATGTGCTTCCACTTAGCGTGTTCTCATTTGAAACAATAATGATGATAATAAAAATAACAACAACAATAATGATAATGAATGTTCAAAAGCGTAACACGAAAAGAACGATAAGGGATAACAAGCGAAGTTACAGACGCATTGGATAAGAGTGGCCGAATTCATCGAAAGGGGCAGATCGATGACCAGGGATCGATAAAACGAATGCCTCTTTCAATCGCCTGAAGGGGGCTTCAGCAGCTGATGAACGATGCATTAATTACACTCACAATAATGAGTGTTCAACAGTTTCGTTATGCTTCGTCGAGATTCGCAACAATCTACTGGAAAAGTCACTTCAATACTGCTTTCGAATGGATATTGTTTTTGAAAAGGTGCATCGAAAAACTATGTAGCTGAAACTGCAGACAAGCGATGTGAGAAAAGTAGGAGGAAAGAGTTGAAGAGGAGCACTATATAACAAGTCTTTGTATATGAATGCTATTTCCCTAGATGCGACTGACCGTACAAGTCCAAGTTTATGTATTCACTCACAGCTGCTAAGATTAGAGATTGGCGCTTTCGACAATCGACGTAAGGCATATCATGCATATAAATGGTGGACTTATTTTGCTTGTGGCAATGTATGTACAATGTGTATATGCATAGCGAAAAAACGCTAAAATTTAGATGTTGTTATAAGGAAGCCTACTTTATACAAATTTGCATACCAACCGTTAACCGAGTTGGTTGGTGACTACCGACGCGAGTGAGTACTGCCGAGTTCACTAATGAGAGGGAAACTGCACAAGTGCGCAAAAAAAAAAAAAATGAAGGATGCGACGTGGAGGAATAATTGCGACGCAATTTTCCTCAAATCACGCTTCTGCGGTGTCGCTGATGAACAGGCGCTTTGAGAGCTGAATGACTGCAAATTGGCAATGACTGCAAGTTATCGAGTTATGTATTTGGCCGAATCTTGGCCCATTTCGTACAGAAGCAATTACTCCGCCTACATCCCTCAATGGGGTCATTGGCAGTTGTTATGCCCAAAAAAAGGAATGTGACGTCGAAAATTATTTCTTTGCGTTTTCCTCTATTTGAAGAAGAATAAACATAATTCATCACGATTGAAAGCGTTATAATAGTAGGTTTCTTTCCTTAGCCAAATAGTGCAGAAAAAACGTTTGCCAATGAATATGGAAAGTAAAAATTTAAACTGAGAGTGAATCTCATCGGTGCATAGGTTATAAGAAAGAAAAAGCTGTACTGTTTGCAGAAGAGTATAAAATGAATCTTTCAAATCGCTACCTCATATTATATAAAAAATGGCATTGAAATCATTGAAGGTGAAAGCAGTAAGTGGAAGAACATGTCAAAAAAGTCGGCGTGATATGAGTGTGATATGAACTAGCAATAGTTACAATCAGCAAAAATGACAAAATATAAGGAATAATGTCCTCACATTTATTGCTCATTGAAAGATTGCAAAAAACAATTTCAGAAGCGCGGAGAAGAAATTGCTACAGAGAGCGCTATTGCAATCATGTCGCCTGAGCAGGCAATTTCATGACTTATCAACAAATCACAAATAAGCGAAATGATATCTGAATGTTTAAATCAACCTAACTGCTCGCATAAATTCCCTATGGAATGACTATTTGATTGCAATCCGTCGATTTAAAATGGAAAGCTGACCAGTGTCAAGATTTAAATGTCTGAAACTTCCCTCGAAATTGATAGGTCAAAGCGGATTATGACAGAGACAGCTAAGTCATGATATACACTATAGGCATCGAATTTCATGATTCTAACTTCCAGGGTTCAGGAGTTGAAGGTAAGCAGGCAAGTAGACAGACGACAACGCACATCCATGCAAAACCACGACTGGATAAATAGTGCGTATCAAATCCGACCGGCGGAAAATACACGTAAATATTTTTTGCACCCTTATATACTCATAATTAGTTTTCATAAGTCGACGAATGAAGGCAAAAGCTGCTGAAAGAGATGATGCTAAGGTTCACAATACATTCACTTAGTTTCCGAACTCAAGATTCAACGGTCCCGGCTTGAAACTACTGGATGGATAGCTTACGGTCTAACGTCATGATAATATAATGCATTGTGTCGATGAAATTTTTACAAAGGAGCAAAACCATAACGGAATAAAAATCAGAGCAGAATAGATCAGAATCGAATCCTTATGAAATGCAACCCACGGAATGTAAACTGCGAACGAGTGCTATAAGAACTGCACTACACGATGGAAATGAAGAATGGGAAGAACGTTAACGCCGTGACGGAGTAGAGAATATCATCTTCGAATGAGGAAACAAACTGCGCACACTGATAAGAAAAACATTTTTGCAAGTTTTTGAAAGTCCTGTCGATCAAAAATATGGAGATATCCAGAAAAAAAAAACATCGCAAGAGTGCTGATGAATGCACTGACATGACCATGCTGAGACTCGAAAAAACAAATCGAGGAAATTTCATCCTAAACCTCATAGACGAATAAATCTGATAGATCAACTCCAATCCTATTCGTGGATAGAGACAATACTTTCTGGTGGATATATATGGGATGATATCAGTTCTTCCAAGCGATCTGCAGCAATCCTCCGTAATATAGATCTAAATTTGTGCCTTCCTGAGAACATTTTACTAATCGAAAGATAAGAATGTATGAGTGCAAAACGAAACCTTTGAAGAATGAATTGAGCATTCCAACGGAGAGTTCAACAGAGAAGTGTCGAGAGAATGAGATGCTCATTTGAACACTTATGTGGAAGATGCAATTCGTCGAAAACAGGAAATAAGAAGAGTTTTTGGTAAGCAACAATGAATGCCTTTACAACACAAACAAAACATCATAACAAACTACACGTTGACCCAATCAAATTTACTTTATTGTCGGTCAAAAAATGTCTATGGGAGGACACATATCGGATGCAGAGAAAATTTTGGTTCCTTCCCTTTTCTGTTTTAAATGTTTATAAATTCCATCTCTGCAACACATGCTCATCTATTCGCATCGTTCACACGATCGAACGAAAACTGTTGCCAGCCAACCACCATTTTTTTATATGGAGGGCAAAAAAGAAAAGAAGTCAACAATTTGATTAAAGTTTGAATGGCGGTTAGTTTTTAAGGATAGTGGTTTATTAATGAAGTAATTGCTAGATGACAAGTAACAAGAATAAAGAAAAATGAGGAATCGTTGCAAGAACATCGAAAATTTTAAATTATCAGTAAATATTAAGATTGTAGTCGTGACTTTATGAAGATGACATTTTGTTCGTTGCTTCACGAAACATTGTTTACTGAAGGACGCATCTAGCCGTCACAAATCACCTCGTCATTTCGATTCGGAAGCAAAATTCGCATAGATGTATATCGTTATCTAAAGTGCACTTTACATAAAAACGTCATTCTCCTTTGTTATGAAGCTTCCATCCTACAATAGGAAAAATATAGAATGAATATCGTCGTCAGATAGATGAAGAGGACTGAACGTAGAGGCGGGGATGGATGGAGTGGCAGGGTTGAAAATGAAAAGTTAGCGAACGGGAGAAAAAGGGGATGAAGTAGAGAAAGGAGAACAGACGACTGCAACAATGTCTGCTCACGGAGGTCATTAGTTGCAGCTTCGGCTTAGACTTCAAAAACGACGTCGATTCATAGTGCGCCAGTTATGTATTCTCTCAAGCGAAAACGGAAGCGATATGAAGAAACAATTATTCATTATACATAAATTGCTGATTAAAATATGAGAAAAATTAAAGTTTAGTTTAGCGAATTGAAGCAAATATCACAGATAGCAGAGCACACTTCAGGAGGTGACAAAACTAAGCAACCCAAAAGTTGTCTTATGAATAGCGCTTGAGAGTGGGTTTTCTTACGAGCAACAGTTATGAACAAGGCGAGTACGTTTTTTCTTTGCTTTGCGAGGCAACAGCTTCTAATCACAAATGGAATAAAATAACACTGATGTTGAAATTAGAAATACGATATCTGCTCGAGAAGATATACGCAGAAGCTTTAATTTTCAGCCGTGTTCGACGAGAAAAAATAGCACTATCTGGATAAGTACACATACTAGTGATCATCTGGAACATCATTAGTCTGTATGAAGAAAACACTGCAGAGTCTGCAGTGACGAATGATGCCATGAAAATGGCATAGAATAAGAGGATATTCGGATGTTCTGTGGTACCAGCAAGATTAAGTAGGAAGCAAATAATGCATTATTATTAGCAGAACGCAAACAATGACCCTACGTAGGCATCGCAGCTCTGCATGCTTTACTTCAGAACATGGGAATTCGATTTCAGTGTTACTAATACTGCAAAAGGTCTATGCGAGGGCAGTTTTGAACGAAGCAGCTAAGCAAACCTCTAATATGCTAATATTGCACTTAACAAGCACACAGCCGATTCCCTCATTGCTTCCAAAATCTAAGATTACGCCCCTAATAGCCCCTCATCAACGCACTGCATAATCGTTGTCCGAATACTGGCGTCCGGCTTGATGTTAAAGAAACGATGCATGGATGGTGATATGCTTTCGTTTCGTCTGTCTGCATGATACACCAAGATTTTTATGCACAACAAAGCAGTCTTTAAGACAGCCAGTTTTTGAGGGCAAATGAAGTTATTTCCGTTGATGGGATTCGAGCCCACGACTTCCCACTTGCTGACTACAACATACACTCGGAAAGCCGCTCGGATCCTCTCTGCGGACAATACCTGCATCTTTGATAAAACAACGTTTATCACTAAAGTCTGAATTAGACTGCAGTTACCTTTATCATATGACGTCAACTATGTAAAAATGGTGTATTTAGAATGATAAGTGACAAATATAAGTTTTTTTCCAACGTATGCTCGACTAAACAACTGCTCAGTTAAAGAAATAGAGAATAATACCACACCATGCGACATATTATGCGCCTTCACATTGCATTCACTTGACCAACCAATTTCTAAGTTATGAAGAAATAATGAAATACGCGAGAGAATTTTTTTGTATTCCAATCAGTCCCTCCACTCGTACAAATCACCTATAAAAATTCATCTTTTTGTGACCAGACCGATGTAAAATGAAAACGCAACAGGTAACCGATGTAAAAATATATATAGATTATCTGGCACCCTTAAATGTCTGTAAATCGTTTCTAAATTGATGAATCAACATTAAAGATGACGAAGGAGATTGCCGTCCTAAATAGTACTATTTACTTTTTCGTTAACCCTACCCTACCTTCAGTGGTATACGGAGAGACGGACGGGCACAGCGTTACATATGAAAGAAAACGACGTCGGCATAATGCATTTCGCAAATGCAAATTCGTCTATACAGTTTCATTAAAGCTCCTGATACACGCGATTTAAAGGGTATTTGCCTTAGCACCGGTATTGCCATAGGGATCGGGTACCTAGCGTTGCTGGTGAAGAGGCTCATTTGGGAGCATATGCACAAAAGCAAATAACCCTATAGAATTTGCATAAACGCTGTACTCGTCGCAATGATCTCTTTGCCTTGCTTTAAACACTAGAACATTTGCATAGTGGAAGGTATGCATAAAAATGAAAAAGCATAAATAGGATCATAAAATGAAGACCGAGGACTTTAGCCTCAGAATCGTGACTGAATATGTTATAAAGAGCTACTGAAATTCAGAGAAGCAGTCACAAAAAGGTCTTGTATCCTCATCTCAGGTTAAGATATGTGGAGGAAGGAGTAAGCACAACAACTTATTAACCGCAAAACTCATCATCATATTTAAAACTTGTCATTCTTCCGCCACGCCTATTTCCTATGCCAAAAGAGTTCCATTACTTTCTTCAAAAGTTGAAAGATTACCATCAGCGAAACAATTTTGGGAAAATGGTCATTTAAATGGTCATTTTTCAGATGAATGGTTTCATTGCTTGATAGTGTATGTATGAGACTTGAGTTCTCATAGCAAAAATAAGAATGAATAATTGATTGCCACTTGCGGAGTTTATAAAGTGGTTTTCTGCATGCATACGCTTCTGTCTACATTACTTCAGAGAGCAATGGCAAATAAATGGAAGGGTCTTGGTGCATGTAAAATATGTCGTAAATGCGAGTTGAAGAGTGTCTTCATTGCAATATGAACATTAAAGGCAACCAGCTCTATTGACATTCTCCGAAAACCACTAAAAAAACTAAAGGCAGTCGTTGCACTATACTATCACCGATCAAATTCAGGTTATCGAGTTAAGAGAAGCGTGCATCGATGACAAAGTAGGAAGTGCGAGGCAACAGTGGGGTCACAAGCCATTCGCAACAGTAGGATAGTAGTAAAGGCGAAGAAATGTCATATGGTTCTGAATGCAATTTCGTGAAGAGGCATGCGTTCGAACATTGTGATAGGGAAAAAATGCAGTAGGCTTCAAATTATGCTCAACTTAATTCATATCAGAAAACAAGTGGAATTCTCAACAGTCAATACATTAAAATGCTCAAGTTGATAATGCAGTCTACTAAGGCAACATTTATTGTTCAATCGATCAAATAAACCCCATCACGGTATGTGAATTTAGCTCTCTCAAGAAAGCAGTGGAAAATTCCTAAATTTTCTTAAAGCAATCAATCGGCCGCTATGTTATTCATAGACTTGCATTGAAAAAAAAGAGGAATTTGGTGACTCTGTTCAACGTGTTAAATTCAAAGTTAACTGCCGAACATGACGACCATGGAAGCAATAAACACTCCCATTAAAAATATTAAGGATTACCTGTCCCATACGAGAGGCGCGAATAGAACCCGAAAACAATTGCCGATAGGAAGTGTTGTGGACTAAACGACGAAAGAGTGAGACGATACGTGCGCGTCTATTACAATATTTTGCGAGCTGTGCCACTCTGATCCGCTAGAGAGTTTGGCATTAGGCGAGGAGGATTCGTGCTAGCGAATGCGATAACAATCCCACACAACTAATATCAACTTGCTCCAGTTCTCGGTGGAATTTAATAACGATATGATATATCAACTAGCTAGAAGAGAAAGGTTAAGGAAGTTATAATTGTGTTATGAATATCAACATGATAGCAAACATTCTCTCTACAGAGTGCCCAAATAAAGCTCGTGATGTATAAAAATTGTTTTATAAGATGTAAATATAAGGCAATCATTTATGGAATCTCCTAAATATGCTAAATACAGCAGTTAAGGCATTTTGCATTACTGTCGAGGACGAAAAATTTGCAAAAGGAACAAAAGTTTTGCAAAGATGATCAACCAGCACCCAATAAAGCAAAATTATAAGAGAACGAACGCATTGCACTTTTCAACAAGTGAAAAGAAAGAGAAAAAATTAGTGTGAAAATGGCGAAAAAGGAGTGTAATTATTAAAAAAAAAAAAACGGCTTTTCAATCGCTCAATCGGGTTCGAGCTTCTGAGTAAACTTAGTCGCCCAAGACTCAGGAAAATACTTGTGATTCACTCTGAAAGGAAGCGACCCCCTTTCACACTGGACGTCTTTTTGCTTTCTCGTCCCTCGACCCCCACCTCTTCCCCCTCAACACAACCTTCCTCTCCGCACCCGAATGTGCTCTGCACATGTTTCGGCCCATTTCCTTAATGATGAGAATATGGCATTACTACCACTTATTTAGACTTCGCAAAGAACGTTGGCAAGTGGAGGTAAACGAGAATATACAAAATCTCGCCCAATTTGACACGTTGAAGACGAGATCGCTTTCGAGTAATGAACACTTAAAATGAGTGCAGTTAGCATTCTAGTGTGTGGTAGATCTCTCGCTTAAATGAGCTCCATCAAAACTTGTTTTCTGAGTGCAATCTTGATAACCATAAATTCATCTGAGAAGACAAATTGCCGTTGTTTTTTAACTTATCGACTCCATCACTTAGCACTGTCAACTAAGCAACACAATACCGGAAACAAATACACGTTGGAATGATGTGAAAGATAAATCAGCCAGTAAATTACGCATCGAGTAATATAAGTTGGATAAAGAATGCGCGAAAAATGCAAAATATGGGGAATATCCCAGATTTCTTCTAGGGCGAAAGATTTTCACTGATATTAACAATAATACTGATTTTAAGGAACGGCAATGACAACAGGAATAAACTAACGCAACCTCTAAGGAGAAATAGGCCTTTGTGTTTGGCGCGCGCATCAAAAAGACCGCGAATAGGTTGACATTTCGGCCTCCTTACCTCCCCAATCCCTTCTGACATCTGCAAAATATCAGAGAATAAGCGACGTAGCAGCACGATAGCTGAAAATCTTTTGACCTATAGCAGCTTTTTAGTTTTTACGAACATTACGATAATGACAACCAGGAAAGCTTCAATTGAATCTCTCATAACGTATGCGATCTCTTTGCGCTCACTTCGTCTGTAGAATTGGACATTTCGATTGAATCAGTTAATTGATATCTCTTCAGTGATAACTACTATTTCTTCACAGCAGTTACATGCACATATTCAGAACTCTGTTGTGAAATCACTCCTCTGCAATTTTCGATAATTTTTTGAAAGATATTTCTGTCTGTTTCTGCAATCTCTGACTGCAACATCCTCATTCCTAATAAAATAAAACTCTTTTTAACAGTTATATCGTTTTCCATGTTATGTATATCCTTAAATCTCGTGCGCAATATAAAACAGTCGAAAAGTCACGGGAGATTCTGCCCAATGATAATGATTTCAACGAAGGCCTGGACTTCTTGCCGAACGACCTACTTTGATTGATATATCGCCAATATCAGACACCAAATTTGGGATTATTTTTAAGCAAATTTGGGACGATTTTAGTAATTGCTGTTCTTCGAAATGCCCACAGATCACTGCACAGCCTTCGTTCATCTTTGAAGGCTTTAAATTCCCACTCAATAATTATTCAACAATGGCTTTTTTTAATACGATTCCGTTAGCATTCATTTTCTCACCTTCCGACTGCAAACAAAAGCCTTAAATTGGATAGATACAACGTGTATGAGCGGCGCAACCTCGTCAGCAGATTTCGAAGACCACGCATTCTAGAAGAACGAAAATTTTTTCAAGTATATAATGTGTGTAAATAATGAAGAATAGTCGAGAGCGAGCTTCCATTCATTGTTTAAAGAAACATTTTGACCGCAAATTACGACAAACATATGTCAGAAATAAACCTGAACCATGGAAATGATAGAAATATATTAAAGAAAAGAGACGATCAGTGTTAAGTTAGCGATTCCATTAAATAACGAGCACAAATGCCGGGGAAATGAGAAGAAAATTAGCTGAAGAAGCAAGCACAGAATTGAGTGACGAAGAATATAGGGATAAGGAAGTGAATCCTGCAATCCGGAACTTCTTCACCTCCCACTCAAGCGATAGAACGCAAGAAACATTTCCAAAACTGCATGAAAGTTAATTAGACCTCAGCTGTTGAACGCCTACCAAAACTTAAACCTGCAATTTTCATGTCATTTTCCTGCAGTCGGACGAATGGGGATAAAAAACAATCCTCCAGAAAACGCATTCGCAAAAGTGGTTGGTCTCTCCATTAGTTGGTTGGACTAATGAAGTAGTTGCAAAAAGTGCATATCTGCGCATATCTGTTTAGCGCATATAGCTCTGCCGCAGTTTTTCATTCGAAACGGATGGTAGAAGGAAGAAAGTTAGGGATACATAAACATAGGCGTAACAATTCTCTCAAGAGTGGATTCATGTAATCACAGTTTTCAAGCTCAAAGAGAAAACCAATAGTAGCACAAGACGTAATATGAATGAAAATGTACAAATGTTAATCCTTCCAAACGAGAAGCTCAGTTCTTTGTCTTAACTGGCGCATCTAGGACAGAAGAAGATGAGCTGTGAAAACTGCCATGATGGTTTTGTATCACTATATTTCATATCGCTGCAACTATATCACCCGCATCACCTACTTGAATCAACTATCAACATAGCTTTGTTTACGATCGCAAGCGCAAAAACAATTACTGACAGCTGGTGAACGAAGTGGCCAGTGAGGAAGAGCAATAATTAGAAAAAACTATTCGCAAAAAATGGGGAGAATAGCATAATGGAGATGAGCTCGAGGGAAAACGGATGAAAAGGAGACAGAGGCTGAACGTTGTGAGAGAATCGTAGACGTAAACAAAGTGTGTCGTTAGTGAGACGCATTTGTTAAGCAGTGGCTGTGCCACACCATCGGACTATTAAGGTTATAACGAGTTAATGTTAATTTGTTGATGGGTACATAGTCCAATGAATGACTCCAAATTCAGAAAAGACTGAAATAGTGTTTCACTGCCAGTATTTCTTGTTATAACAAAGTGAAATAAACAGAGAAAATAGTGCAGTATCGGGATTCCGTTTTATTAATGCATTTATCTCTCCCACAGAATTAAGTCATCTGGAAGATTTTTGCTTCCATGAAAATGATATTTCTTTAATGACTGCAAGTGTGTTGGCGACAAGGATATGAGCAGAAGCAGAACGCATACTCGAAATATGCATTGGTTAATTTAGTTTGAAGTTCCTGTTTATATATGTGTTTGAGTTACGTCTGTGTCTGCCATTCAGTAGTTTCAAATTGAAAACCTCTGCAAATAGAATTGCGAAATTTGGCGGCTCCAATACACATCGTAGGGTAATCTATTTCAAATTTCATGAGTCTCGAGAGGAACGGAGACATTAAAAAATAGTAGAAAATTTTCATGTTTCTTGAACATATTCGATCACAACCAACGCATAATTTGTTGATTTGTAACTGATCGGATCGCCTGATCCGATCAGTCAAAATATTTAAGCGGTATTCTGCATATTTTATTTAGTTTTTGCTAATTTATCGAAGCGATTTGTCAAACGAGCGGAATGCAAAAGCGCATATCGAGCTATTGCTTTAGCGGTTTCATTTTTTTGTCATTCTAATATCAAAGAACTTCTCATCAGAAGCGAATGAATGAGTTTCTCATCTTATAATAATTTCAAATGATCATAACTCGAAGTTGCTAAGGAGGAGGAATTTAATAGTTCAAAGAAAGTTGTTGCTTGACAGAAGGAACACAAATCTCGCAATACTTTCATCAAGCCTACTGAATGCAAAACAGTGTAAGAGGAACTCTCCAAAATTATGCGAAAATTCGATAGAAATTATTGCAAACAGTTCAGACCAATGAATTTCTTGCGCTGACTTGATAACAAATATGAAGCCCAGCAGAGAAGTGTTCTACTACAATAAACTTTTTTTGGTTCAATATTCAACATAGCATATGAAAAATAAATGTTTTTGTTAATGATTGTGCTTGTTACTACTATAGTTTTAATTCTGCTCAAAGTGAGTTTTAAGGCGCAAATTTCATCGCTCATTGTCAGCGCTAATGCAAAAACAATAAACAGATCTTCTAATGCAGAAGCGATTTGCAAGAACGATTTCCATCAAGCAGACAATATGAGCAGTATCAACATTGATTTCAATGAGGGAACAACAAGGTAAGATAATGAGTTAATAAGAAGGTAGATACCTATTTGAGGAGATAGTTGTGATCGGGGGCCGCGTAGCAACCGAATCGCGAAATCTTCATTAGCCGGGCGTTATTTCCGATTCAACAAGGTATGTACACGCCACGTGTGCGCTTGCTGGCATTCAAGAGGCGAGCCGTTCCGTCTGTTTTATAACTCGCTCTCGACGATCTGCAATCAACTATAAACATTCGCCTTATGTTATTTTTAATTGCTACTCGTAGAAATCATCACATAAGAATTTTTTAACACATGAAACCCCTCGTAAGCTCACACATAAAGAGCTGCATGTGGCATCCAAGACATAGATATCACAAGGCATAGACGAGCATCGGTTTCGTTTTATATGCGTCCACCATAACTGCACAAGGCATTTCGTCAAAAACAGCAGCATTTATCGCCAAAATAAACGATCATTGATCTCTAATGACTTAATATTAGGAAACGGCCGAATATTAAGAATTTCTGAACCTCAGTCAGGGATTTCAGGTAGATCCGTTGAAAAATGTTATATTTTGCATTTCAATTCCACACATGACTGCCGTCTTCGATTGTGCAGTACTATTCTATACTCGTAAAACGTTTCCATAAGCGATTACATGCATACTGCTCTGAGTTCATACTACATCTACTAAAAGATCGTTATAAAGCATCGAGAGCTGTCAACTGTATATCATGCTACCTTCAAAAGCAATGCTGCAACATTACTGAGAGGCTTTTGTTATCTCAGTGATCGGAGGCCGCGTAGCTACCGAATCGCCTTAAAGCCCCCCAATTACTGTCACATCCTCCACGTTTTGAAGTTTCAACAAGGTTGGAGTCGCTTCCTAAAGGCCTACTTTATAGAAGGAAATTGAACAAATCTAGATTCCTTTAGTTGTTCGATTGCCACATGTTGTTGGACTGTGTCTGCGGTTGTTCGGTCGAACAATCAAGGTTGTCTCAAAAAGAACTTGTGGAAGCTGCACTTGTAAACATTAGTAACCCCCCAGTCTGAACAGCATTTTTGCTTTCTGCACAATTTTGGTTTCACAGAACTTTTTCTGCGAAAACTCACTCACAAATGCAAAAAAAAAGGAAAAAAAAAAACTCATTGAAGCAAACTGCACAATGGAAACAGGAAACGACGATTAGCAACGTGCGCTTTTAATATAGCACGTTGGAAAAATCACTAAGGATGTGAAAAAGGGATCAAAATAATAATAAGGGGGACGGATATTCTTCTATAAGGAGGAAGATTGGTGATCCACTATGCACATATAAGTGAAAGGGAAATTCTTCGGTCGCAAGAACGAAAGCAATGTTGGCGGAAAATGAACTGATTGATAACGACCTTCAGAAGCATCAAATCAACAATAAAACTAGCACTGAAAGAACTATTCGTCAAGCATTATTATCACTATGGCCGATTACATTGTAAGAAAGTGCAACACTAGAGAAGATAGTATGAAACGATGACGTGTTGAAATCACAGCAAATAAGTTCCTTTCTATAAAAACATGACGAGTAAATAACACCACAAAAAGCTAACATAAGTGTGCTCCAATGGCAATAACACCTATGGAGAAATGAATAGCGATATTTATATACACTCATAGCATCACTTTTCATTGATGTGTACTTATGTACAGTATATGATCTTAGTATTCCTTTACAACTTTTCATAGGTACTGCCAATGCTTCATTCCATTCTGTAACTCAATACTTCCTCATTTGGCTAACTCACTATTCCTTGCTGTTATAACGATGCATATTTCACAACAAAGCCAAATTTGTATTTCTTGGGTGGTCTTTTTTTCATTTCTTTTTGTCAGAGAAGCTGATATGATAATGTCACCCCTATGACGATCTATAAGAACAAACAACAGACATTAAATGCATCCGAATACCATTCATTGCCTGATCACCTTTGGTCTCAGTAGGTGGCTGTTAACTATGTCATAAGGATGTCGGCGGCAAATTCTTCTGTAAGGACAGTTCTGGTGAGGATTAAAAAGATTTTTTCCATTGCGAAAACAATATAAACTAATCACGAAAGAAACATCTATTGACTCTGTGTTGTTTTTTTTATGGCGACGACTGTGCGCGTCCTTGTCAATTCGCATTTACAAAGTGGATTATGACGAGTCGTGCCTGCTGCTTCAATGCCCTCTACCAGGTAGTTTCAACTCAGAAGCCACTAAAAGTGGAGCTAGGAAACCTAGCATATAGAGTGCACGGTTCTATGTTCTATAACAAATTTCGAGTGGTATGCGATTAAATACTATATCGAACGACATCGCATTACTCTCCGTTCGAGGTATTCCATCGTATAGGGCGAGACATTTCATCCACGATGGCGAGCCTTCGGCTTTGCTTTGCTGTTTCATCCGCTTTTGACAGTTTTTTTTTTCGTGGGAAGTCTTTACAAAAGATTGGGTCAATAGAAATATTATTGCATGTTTTATTATATATTGGCAGCTTATACCATGATTTGGTCCTGTAAACGGAATGCAAAAGCGCATTTGTTCCGCATTTACTTCTTGAATGTTCGTGCAACCTCAGGCTTGATGAATTAGCTGTAAGGATTGTATGTCGCGTCCGCCTCTTTGATACATCTGAATTCGTTTTGATGCGACGATTCAATAAAAATTTAAAACTGCCGGTGGTTTTGTTCAGACTGCCATATGCAATTGTGAAGTCAATGAATGTCGAAGGTTCGAAGAATAAAATCTGTTCAGTGAACTTATGGCCGTTTATTATAATAGGAAAAAGTGAGCATGTTTACGATTCGGGGACGACTAAATAGTAGGTTATTGCTTAATCATAGTCGATTCGCAACGTGCGATTAGTGTGAAACATTGGACTGCATCGAGCACTAGTGAATCACAAGCTATACAGTCACGTCGAATGGAACGGCTGCTAGGAACAATCTTGTACGCCCAACCACAAAACAAGCAACAAGGGCATCCATTTCACCCACTTTTCCTTTCACTCTTTCCTTTCAACTCCATGAAAAGCACTGTTATGTGAAAGACGAGGGTAAGGGAGAGAGGCGTTAAAAAATATACAAAAAACCTCATTTTTAGGCACTGAAGTAAAGCTAGCACAATCTGATTAAATGTAAGTTACTGCATTTCACGGGCCGTACAGAAAGTTACGGAGAAACAGAAGTTAAACTCAGGATCGCTGTATCCAGCAGAGATCGAAGGTAACTTATGCTTAATCCGACTTTCAAAGTAAAAATGTTTCTGTTGAAAAATCGCTCTTATGTGACGGAAAAAGTTGAAGGCGCCCGAAAAAGTCATCGAATCATATAAAACATGAGGAAGAAGGCAAGAACTAGAAGTCCCTCAAAAAATGAAAGCGAAATAGACAACGAAAAAATCAAACAAAGGTCCTTAAATTGACCAGAGTCCGTCATCAGGCAAAACTGCGCTCCAGGAGTTGCTAATCAATCAGTTTGTCCCTTTTTGGGAATAAGTTTTTCGAAGAATAGGAAGAGCGCATATTTCCGCTTCTTTTGACATCTTAAAAAACCAGGCCGCTCAAACCGGTTTGCTTCCACTATTTTTGGTCACCATCTTCCGGTCATCAAGGTCCCTATGATCATCCCATGGATTTTGACCGTCTCTCACCCATCATTCAAAACTCGAATTAATCGGTGAACAGAAAATGGAGCAGTACCCTCTAATCTTAAGAATGCGATTTTATTTAGTTTGAGCGGCATAAGCTGAGATGCCATAATACAGACGAAACGGAGAAAACAGAATAACTGAAGAAGTTATACTTAAATTTTAGGAAGGGAGAAATAGTTAATGATAGAAAACTTAGAGATAAAGTGAGTCGTCGCAAATGATATGAAACTATTATATGTGACTATCCTTCCTAGTGCCTCAATGCAATCAATCGACCAGTTAGTAATCTTCCCCTGTTAGGGCTTATATAGGTTAATCGACCATTGTTTCATGTTGCTTAAGATACTGCTGTTTCGTCCAGCGGAGTGCAAGGTTCTTGTTTTAGAAAGGCCTCTGGGAATGGAGATCCATCAGAAAACCTCTGAAATGTTATGGATAAAGATGTCCAGTGAGGATAGAAATGGGATCAAGGGCTCTAATGGCGTCAAAATGCTAAAAAACGTTAGAGATGAAAATCATCGAAGTCAGTCGCCTTTGCATATCACCAATTTTCACCGTTGTGCTAGAGGACATGTAGTGATGTAAGTCGTAAACTAAAATGAAGGTCAGGATTAAACTCGATCCTGGTGCGGCCCTTTATTGCGAGGTGGACTGAAACTAACTCATAACGTAACATAAACCTTGCCCTGATCTCGATCGAACAATATGCTTTAATCCGATCGGGCAGCAACCGCAACGCGACAGGCTTAGCCTACCCATATATGGTCAGGGATTTGACCCACCTATGGATCCTCTTCTGGTCGCAACCGTGACTGGATTTAACATAGACCTTTCCAGTGATGGAAATGGTTGATTCTTAAACAATACAGTGAGTGAGGACTGCACGACGCAGACTCACAAAACTTAGATGCAAATTTGAGCATGCAACAAAGGCCAACGACTCTTTTAATATAAGCTGCATTCTGTTGTGAGTTAAACAGGCGCGTCCTCAATCCCATCGAAAACGGTTAATTACAAATTTAATTGCAAGCTTGCAAGGATGACGACTTTAAAGAGCTGTCTGAATAAAATAAGTGTGAGCCTAACCAAGCAGGAGGGTAAGTTAAGTTTCTACTTGCATTTGGCTGGCGCATGAAGAGCGAAAGATGGTGTGAATGCAACTTAAACATGCAGGCGATCGGAAGAATGAATAATTTTCACCAACGATGATTTGATATCAACTGTCGAAGGTCCGTTGAGACATGTTAACGGAAGCACAAGCAAGACACTACAACTGATTGCCTCAACTGATGAAACAATAATGCAAACAAAGCGAACGACAGTCTGAACTCCAATTATCCAGCAAATGAACTTGCACAGAAGCCAGTGCCCACAGTATGACCTCCACAGCCAATGCACAACACAGGTATTGTGTTTAGCTCGACATTTAGGCCAGCCATCGTTGGGGTGAAGGTGTGTCGGGCTGCTCGACGGAAGAAGCAAGTTCTAAGTAAATTTATAATTTACAAACCAGCGAAAAGGTGAACATATTTACGCAAGAATAAGTACTAAATAAGTAGATAAGATTACTACTAGACAACGAAAAAATAGCATACACACATGGACCGAGGGAATGCACTTTAAGGAGACCAAGAGCTGAGGCGACATGAAGTGAAATGAATCATAAATTTGAAGTCGATGGTAAAAACTCAGAGCTGAATTGTTGAATGGCAAAATACCACTGAAACGAAAGAAATAATAGAAAATTGCATTTGTAGCACAGAATGGGACGCAACATGCAACGCGACTGAAGCAAAGGGTACTGAGTGTGCAGATTTGTTTGGAATGAAAACAGTAAAGGAAACATCGAATGTCGGTGTGTCTTGGTTGACGCAACCGCAAAAATAAAGCATCCTCACACACTCACAAAGACAAGAGGCTTTCTCCAGGAGATTCCGGATTCAACAGAATTGGAGGAACCGAGACCTCGGATGGTGAAGTGTTTTAGTGCACTTACTTGCCTCCCAACTTCCTACTGGTCACATCTAACATCATAGTGTACCTCATTACGATTTTGCCTTGGCGTTGTATTGATCCCTTACACTGTGACAGTTATCAACGAATTGAACAGCCATGCGTTTATATCATTAGCCCGAGCTCACCGTCGTACGTCCTCCGTTCCCCTGGATGCCCCTGCGGAAAGATGTTTCATTGATTTTGGATCTCGGGAGTCGCTGTGCCCAAAAGATTCTCCATCCCCCACGAAGGGATTCTCTGAAACGAAGTCCGCTCTGCGCGGCGACTCCTTGGGTACCTTCATCTCTTTTAGGGATGTTAAAAAAGCAAGTGTTGTCTTCAACAGCTCAAAAAATTGTTCATAGAATCGCTGGAACATAAAGGAAACTTTGTGAGGAAGTATGTTCGAACAGGAAGGCTGATGAAAAACAACGCATAGGTGTTAATACAGAAAGAACCAATTTGTTGCGAATGAGGATACCCTGATACAATGGATAAAGTTAGAAAATATGATGGGAAAGGAGACAGACCTGAGCTGGACGAGACGAATGTCAATGTTTTATAAAATTTCACCATAAGCAGTCAAAAATTCTCGGGGTTTTAGAGAATTACGTATGAATTGCTGAAATTTGAAACAAATCGGGTTGTGTTAGAAATACATCCCTTTTTTGCTGTATCGCTGCGTACCACATCAACGGGAAAACCCTTAAGCAAATTTAATAACAATATACAGCACGACAGCGATGCGAAATATGTACCAAATCACAGGCCTATATCGCAACTATCTTGCGTATCGAAATTCTTCAAACTTTGTGCTTGTGCAGCACTCTATCGCAGTGGAGCGGAAAATTTCATGTTTTCATCACGCTTTTCGCAAAAACCTTCTAATGCAAAGTTATTTAATCGAGAGTGAAAAGAATCTTTTAATGGAAAGATGTCATCTAACTTGATATCAAGAAAGGTTGTGACACGTTCAAGTCATACCACACAGCGGCTCAAGAAAGAGCTATCGCTGTCGGTGCCCGCAAGATGTCCTTCTTCTCTACCTCTGCCTTTTCCTCTTGTTGGCTTTCCATCTTTACGGGTTCGAAAAACTGCCCGTGGTGGAAAAGCAGTCATGTACGCAGACGATGTGCAACTTACTTTAGATTTCAAGAATTAGAAACAATAAGGGAAACAATGTTTAGTGAGTATTACAAAAAGAAGAATCAACAAAAAGTTCGCGAAGCAGTGCTGCCAATACATTAGAAATTTTTGAACTGCTGTGGTTTGAGTTGTCCTTCCGAAATTTCAATGATCGTATTACGTTGTGCTGTACTATCTCGCAAGTTCTTCAAGCACTATCATACTATAATGCAGACACTGTAATTTCATAAATGATGCATTAATATACTTCATCGAGTCCAAACTTCCGTGAGTCGTATTTTAATGTTGCTTATCATCGGAAAAATTTCGTACAGTATGCTATATTACATCTTATTGTCCCAAAAAGCTCAGAGGCTGTAGTTTTAAGGTTGTGATGTAGTGTCAATTTCAGGATCGACGCATTTCACCCGCAGCCTCGGATTCATTGTTACTTCCAAATTTCATCATTTCCGCAGCAAAAGATTCATTGCGCCCTCTGCATCTCAGTTCCCATCACTGCAGCTTACTTACTCGCATCGATGCAACATCACCGTAGTCACTCCTCGCATCATCCCCAAAGCGAACTTGTTCGTTAACAACCAGTTTTTAAAAATCATAATAGAGGCCGCAAAGAGCGATGCACGTCGCAGCGTCTGACGCCTTTTGGATGTCGACGGCAGCTACTGTATCAAACCAGCTCCATTCAAGACGCAATTAAACGCCAAAAGCGCAACTCTTCAAAAATTTCTGACCCACCGCAGTTATATTCCAACACGATATAGCGCAACTGGAAGGCACTCTTCTGGTGAAATCAAGCGTTTCCTAACCCTTTACCCAACGCACGAACTACGCCAGCACGAGAGGCTCCTTCGTCTCTCGAAGGGGATATGATTCATTATTCACTTAACAGAAGCCCCCTTCCGTACATTAGCACACACGCAGTCCTTTCGTGCGTATGCATGTAGGCTGGCCGTGTCCACGTCTTATATCGATGGAATCATGAAACAAGCACAGAAGCATGCCAGAACAGCTGGCACATGCGCGCTTTTGCATCCCGCTTACTTGACCTAATTGTTTTGCAAGTTAGCTGCACCAAATGGAGTATGCAGAACTTCCAACCCATTTCACCTTTATATTTCACTCAACACTACCGTTCACTCAAAATCTGCAGAGAATTATTTCTTCGCAATCCGACTAGTGCAAAATAAATGAGAATTTTTTAGTGTCTTTGAATTTCTACAACTCATTTCCAAGCTAATGGAACAACATGGAAGAAGTTATACGATATAATCTTATGCCCTATATTACACTAACTGAATTTCATAACGGCAACTGCAAAGATTTCGAGATGAAACCTGGACAGACAGACACATAGATGCACATGCACAGACAACACTGCCATAATGCGTTTTGCAGATGCAAGTTTGCAAAACGACATAGGAAACGAACGTTATGCGGAAGATTTCTATGCGCAGGCGAATAAATCGAAAAAGGAATGCATCAATACACACACTTCATTATCGACTGATAGCTTATAAAAATGCTTCATCTGGTCACCGCAATTGTAAAAGGGCATATCATTCCTGTTTGTCTAGAGAAGTGAGCAAAAGGGAATGCAAAAGCATAACGAATGCAATATGAAGTGGTATTTTTTCGTCGTTCGATCGTACTCGACCGACCGCACAATCAACGAGTAATGCCACTAGAAAATCCACAAACTGAAAAAAACCTATAGGAAAGATGAACGCGAATGGCACATTGGAAAGTTGATCGGAATGATGGATACATATGAAAAGGAAGGAATTGTAGTTCATCTGAAACAGCCGAAGAGACAATGAACGAGGGGAAAGGATGAAGTGTGGAGAGTAGCAGTAGATTGTGCCACGAGTCTTGAAAGTTCACTGCTGATGAAGGACGAAAAAATGAGCATAAACGAGAGAAGCGAGAGGTTTGCAGTCGTAAAGTAATCGTTTTTAAGACAATACGCAGTGCCATTATGCGGTCAAAAATTGATCTTTCTCAAGACAGCGTAACACATTTGAATGTGAACGAAGTAGCAAATTTCTCTGGAAACTTCATTAGCAACGCTCGTTATAGCTTACAGCGACAGAATGGCAATTTATTGTTTTTGTAATGTGTCGTCAAAGAAAGCTGCTGAATTAAACAAATATTCGTTTACAGCTTCATATCAACTTTTTTTCGAAGTTCAACTGGTTCGTTATATCTGCAAAATGACCACTATATATGTAATTTGTTTAAGACCGCTGTGAAATTTCTTAGATTTTCAATTTGTGCAGAATAAATGAGCCAGTGTAATAATGGTAATACTTGTATCAGCACATGTATGTGCCTCTCTTCCCAGCACTTTTACCTTAGCAGGTACTGAAGCTAGAGTTGCAAAATCTGGTGGTTATAATCTACAGCATCCCCCGCATCGCACACTTTAAGTGACTCCTTCAGCTTCTGAGGAACTTATAGACAGCTAGATGTGCCTAAAATTTGATGCCTTTAGCGATGGCAGAGTCGCGTTTCGCACGAATCAGGTTGCAATTTGCAACCGATCGGGGGAAAAAGGTAATCGTCAACGATTGGTCTGCGCGATGGGTCAATACGCTTAAAATATGGATGCTTTATCGCGAATATTTCATTGTTTGTTAATGAATGATGGAAAAAAGGCTGGTAAGATGAACGAAAGTGCTAATGCGGGTAATGCGGATATCCTCTGATGAATTTTTCCACTTGATCTGGAAAATATGTATATAATAAGTAGTGATTTCTAACTGATGGTACAACTGCACTCATTAAAAGGTAACAGGTGAGATATCAGAAATTGGTGTTTAATGAAACCACTAGGGAGTCTAATTATAGCTAAACTGGTGGAGAAAATAAATTAAAGTAGAGCATGCGACCTGATATCATCGAAAACAACTTTTTGAACCATATTTTCATAGAGAAAACCTCATCATACCGTTGTTCTTTCGCATAAAAACGTCATTGCGACTCCCTTGTTCTACGGTGAGATCGTTCTCAGATCACAAGTTAACTTGTTGTTTCCTCCCTAGCCCATCCACATTATCAAAGACAACTTAAGTATTGACAAGTGCGAACGAGAAACTCGGCGATTGATTTAGCCCAAATTCACGAAGTTCATAAGCCCTCAACTCGGTTAAATGTGCCAACTTGTGTGAGGGAAGGCCAGTTAACATTTGAGTAGAAATGTGGCGATGAAGAAGTAAGAAAATTTGCTTCTCTCCCCTTCCTCTCCACCTCACCAGCACCCGACATCAAAATATATGAAAATGAGGAATTTCTTCACTCAGAAATTACTGTTCAAGTGAATGCTATTAAGACTGCAGCCTCAAAGGATATTCGCGTATGTAGAACGTTTTAAAAAGCTTTCTACTCCACTCATCGGCCCATTCCGTGCGCTTTTGCGTGCCCGCTTTGCAAAGCGGATTATGGTGTCGTCAGGTTTGTGTAGTGCATAGGTGTGCGTGTATTTAACTCTCTTCATTCACTACTTTCACTCCGAAACCGCTGAGGCTGTCTAGCAAGAGTCGTGCCTACCGTTGGTTTTATCATACTTCACTTCGACCCGCCATCTAAAAGTAGCAAAAAGTTTGCAGATGACAACAAATTTGCATGCATATCAAAAAAGGACTATTAGTGAAAGATTTGTACGACCAACCTCTTGAGCTGAAATATGTTTGCATTATTCCAGATATTTTTGATAGTCTATAAAGTTTTTTGTCGTCTAAGCAAAATGCGAGAATGCATACACGAGAAGCTCCTCTAGGGCATTTGTCCAATTGTTCATTTAAAATGTGCTGTCGAGAAAACTTTCTAGCTGCAAAAAAATTTTTTTGAGAGGCAACAGTCATCATTCAGATGAAATTTTTATCGCTATTTTCATCTGAAATCGTGTCACTATTGGATACGCTCTGAAACCTCCAGAAGCAGCAGCAATGTTCGCAAACTTTGCGCAACTTCTTTCACTCATCTTAACTTATTAAGTACTTCAAGTCAAAGTTTTCGAGGAGCGTAACTGCCGTTCCAGAAAATTATAGTCTCACTCCGCTTGTTGCAGCTTATTGAACAACTATTGCTGAGACAATTCTTCTGGTCAAAAAATTTGCAGCACAACATGAATTCTACCATCTCATACACTCATGAAACTAACCATCTCGCCGTTTATTAGGTGCTCTTTCCAGAAAAAGGAATCATAACATGAATGAAATTAAATTGATTCTTGGGAAATAGAGTGATAGATGATTTTATCGTAGTTAAGCAATAGGTATATGCGTGAAAAAATTTTATAGCTGCTTCAGCAAATAAAGTTTTGTCCTCGTAAAAAATTTCTTCCCTAAGCGGAAAAAGTTGTGCTCCATTTGTAGCTTTGTCTCTGAGGATGAAGAACGCTCGTCGACAATTTTATGGAAGCATTAAGTAAACCTTGCTGTAATCTCTGCCATAAAGATTTCACGATTATGATTGATGAGGAAAACTGGACTTCAAAATTCCCTTTCCTTTCCCACGAACTATTTGCGAGATTAATCCACGGTACACGACTGATAAGCTGTTTCACTTTGGAAACTGCAATAATGATCAGACATTATATGAAAAACTTAATAGCAAATGATGTTTTGCGAAATCAAACAACGAAGTGAGCATAAAGATTACATCGAACCAGCATGAAATATTATAAGTTTATGAATATGGGTTCATAACGAATTGCTTGCAATAAAATGTGAGATTATCGATGGCTTTCAAGATATTCTGCAAATAATAACCTACGAGAACAAAGCGAAATATGAAATACGACACCCTAAACGACCGTCTCCTCCTGTAATTTAAAAAAGTGATGATTATTGCGAAGTTAGATGTTAGTTTAATCGAATATAAAAATGAACATTTTAAAACAACGTGAGCATTGAGATCCATAGGTGATCGTTATCGTTGGATCGCATCATTCTGAATGGAAAATATTCGAAATGTCAGCGACGCTGATGATGACAATAAAATTTTCACGTACGCCTATTGTGAGCCGATTATCAATCGACAAAACGATATGCGAGCGGAAAATGTTTGTGCTGATGCCACTGTTATATAGAGGTTTTCGTTAGTCAATTGAATTTTTGTCAATAAACGCCCCATTGCAATCCTCTCCAATTGAAACAATTCTCCCTCCTTCAGCAGTTTTCTGCTTTTATTTACAGTATGCTTTAAACATTGAATGCTACTGACTTAAAGATCATAAAAAATGCTAAGTAACGCTTCTTCTCAACGATAAAAATAAAGTTTTCAACATTACGACGATCAAACCTTGCGTATAAAAGCGAGAACAAACGCGTCAAATATCCCACAGAAACAACGAGAACTTCACTGTCGATAAATCAAAGACCAAAGAAGAATGCAGCTTGAAAATAACACTCTTTGTCAAAATATACCAGTGGCCGTTGTTAGTTAATGAAAGTGCAAATGTCAACTCCCACTGAAATTATGATGCACTCAATTATTTCATCTTGTCATCTTATTAGATGACAACGAATGAAGTTGTCGAAAATATTCGAAAAAACACAAATTATGTTTCGAATGTTCAGATCAGGAGAGGAATATAGTAATATTCCCCTTATGTCTATGATCATATCGCTTTCTTTTTAAATATGGGAACGAAATAGCAGCAGCAGTATTTGCGACAAGGAAGATGACAATCAATGTCTGATCTTATCAGCACTGATAATGAATCTTACAGGCAATAAATACCGTCATAATTTTTGAATGGCATCCTTTTTATTGGTTCCTACGCTTATAGTAGGCAGTACAACCGATGTGTTTGCTAAAAATGCTGCTTCAAATATTTCAAAAAATATTGATTATCACTTGCATGATCCGCTCAAAAAAACATTCTTCTAGCAACATTTTAAATTAACTTGCGTGCAGAGGCTGTTAGACTTTCGAGCAATTTAGCAGAGAATATTAGAAGAGATGGAAATATCATCGTTTCTGTGTTACAGACGTAATGTTGCTGAATAGAACTGTGTGAATTTTTGTGTTGGTATTGCGGTTTATGTTAAGCAGCATATTCTTTTTCTTTTGCCTCTTACATATTACTGATTCATGCCTTGTTATGTTTAATATGTTTCACCTGGTGACGTGTACGTTTATGTTTATTTTACTACAGATTTTCTGCTTCATTCTTCACACCAGCAATTTTCACTCTTTCTTATGAATATTTTGCTTTATTGCCATTGCTATTATTGACATATTCTCTGCTTTTCATGATGTTCGCTTGTATAAACTAAATTGCAGCATAGAGGATTTTGGAAATTTTAATGAAAAAACTCTCCAGTATGGCATAGTTCAATCAAGTTCACCTCAAAAATTTTCCATTGATGATCATTCATTGACGATGGGAATATGCTCAACCAAACATAGTTAAACAATTAAATAACAGGTGAATTATTCAAGAAAATGGCAAAGATTAATTGCGGTGGCGAACATTTTCGTGATCGAAGCGAAAGTATTGCTGATACAAAATGTTGCACTTAAGTTCATTTGTTGAGTGGCTGCAATTTTCAATATAGACACAACCAATATTTGCATAAAGCAGGATAGAGAAAGAAGTTGAGAGCAACAGATGAGACCAGATCATTGGTGCGATCATTCTATGACTCACGAACATTGTGCTAAGAAAAATGGGAACGCTCGTATATTATTTCCACATTCAGCCACATCGTTCTTATAGATGACAAATTTTCGGTTAGAAATTGGTACTTGCCAGATAATACAATTTTAATCATTTGAAATATGAAGGGAATGGAAAAATTTACTTTGGAGAAAAAAGGGAGCAGAGAGGAAGCGGATAAAAAGCAGACATGCAGTAGTTCTCGGGTTTTCCTGATAACCATTCTGCTATAAGGGGGCTCATATAAATATCGTTTACGTATCAGAAGTACTGGTTCTTAATTAAAGTAATGATTAAACAAAAATATGGAAGCAGTATGAATTACTGAAAATTGATCATACAAGAGACAATATTTTCGGACATATTATGCAGAAGAATCTTTTCAAAAAGAACGAAAACCAACTCAAAATCAAATCGCTTAAAACAACAAAGATGTTCGTAAAGGTGAAGCGCATTAATATTCGTTATCTTCAAAACTGTCGACGCCAACTTCCTCATAATCTTTTTCAAGGGCTGCGAGATCTTCACGAGCCTCCGAGAATTCGCCTTCTTCCATTCCTTCACCAACATACCTGAATTCGACACACATTTGAAATTCTGACCAATGATATCAAAGTCACATTGCCTCCTCCCTATATACAGCAAATATGAAAAATATCGAACGAAAAACAAGTGAGAATCAATTTTAAAAAATTTCCGTTTTAAGAGATTTGTTGGTAGCTTTGGTTGTGCCTCGTGGTTCATGATCTCTTAGGATTTTGGGCAGAGATGGCGCAATTCATAAAGAAAGAACTGTGAGGAGGTAATGGTGAAAATATGGATCCCTCGCTGAAAAAGAAAAGAAACCCTCGCTGAACTCTCAAACGCTGACGGTTTTAGGTGGTTGTCGATGAAATGAGCGCCTAACCAAATTCACTAAATCAATTACATTTTAAAATTATTGTACCCAAAAAGAGATTGTTATACTAGTCACTGAGTAAATGCGGAGAGAAAGCAAATTATTCCCTAAGGCTTTTAATGTGGCCAGATAGGAGCACAAAGCAGAGTGCTGGTTTCAGTAAATAAATTTTACCAATGCACGAATGCTCGTTTCGCGTACATCAGATCGAACTTGTGATCGAGTCTTGCCCAGGCCTCAGCTATCGATGTTGTATTGGCGAGCATGCAGACTGCTCGTTGCAGCTTTGCTAGGTCTCCCCCAGGGACAACTGTAGGTGGCTGATAGTTGATCCCAACTTTGAAACCTGTTGGGCACCTAAATTTCTAATCATTTACAATATCAGGTAGAATATTATTATATACTAAATATAAATATTTCACCAATGTTTATTGCAATAGATTAGATGCAGTGTAGGACACGACGTATGTAAGATCTGTCTCCTGTCCGTTGTGTATGAACGTGTTCTATCTAGTGCCCCTTTCTCTTTATGTATTTTTCGCTTATTTTTTGCTTGCTGTGTCTGATGTGCTGAATTGTGACTGCATGAGTCGATCCCCTCTGACCAGATGTTACTACGGACTTTTTTGTTTTTGCTCTTACTTCTTCTGCAGTCATAATCAATGAAACCTTGCCTTAGAAACAACTCACGAAGTACATTACGATAAGCATGCCCAGGGAAGGTTTCGCTTTTCTGGGCAGATATTCGAACGGACTGAAATGTGACGGTTCATTTCTATCATTCTTATTAGTTGGTTGTATCCCTCTCAGTAACATTCTTGGTGCATGCTTCGGGTCCATCTGCTGCCGTTCTCAGTTTTTGCCTTTTCTGTGGTCTTCTTGTTCCGACAAATTGGTGAAGGACAATTCCTGCTTGAGAAAGTGTTCGAGAATGTTCTAAGTAGCTGCAAAGGACGGCACTCCCAACTGTCTCCTGATTGGCCAGGTTGCTTCATGCTCCCCTTTTCTCATGTATGCGAAGACCTCTATCTCTCGTAAGTTCTATTTTTCGGTGAATCTAGACAAATGTAGATTACACTGCTGTAACATGTTCAACGAGCGTCTACTATGTCTACTATGTCTACTTGACGCTAAAAATATTACAAAGACAGATATTTGACAAGAGCCTCAATTTGCATATTCGTATGAACACTGAGCATAACTGCGGTTGAGGTTTCGAATCACATTTGAAATTTCAAGTTGCATATTTCGAGATAGCAATGCGTTTTTCAGTAAAACACTTGTGCTATGGACAGTTCTCATAACGGCGATATCAGTGAAAACAAACTAACCAGTCAACAAATTGTATCGAACGTTTTGTCTTTATACCTGCGATTGCTGAATTAACATCCTAAAAATTATTTTTCTTACAATAAAATGGATAACCAAGTTGCCCAGGTGCCAGATCAGCGGAGGCCAAAAAGGCTTGATGGTTAAGGCGATAGCCTTAGATCCTGAAAAGTCTAAGTTCGATCTCGGTCTTTGCCCCTTTTTCGCTTTTCTTCTCTCATATGTAAATTCCCTTTCCTGAACAAAATACAATCCACATGCCTTTCTAGGTGTTGTTAAAGAGAGTATATATATATATATATATATATATATATATATATATATATATATATATATATATATATATATATATATATATATATATATATATATATATATATATATATATGAGACTATATCTCGGCTCTGAAGTGACCTTTTGAGCTGGAACTTAATTTATAGTAATCAGCACTTACTGTTCTATCACCCCGTGCGAAAAGAGTTGCAACTTTTCGAAGAGTAAAAATTTCGATTTTTCAGGCCTGATTTTCGTGAAATCTCGGTTTCCGCGATTTTGGGGGATCTGGCTCCCTGTTCCTAATAGAACTTCGTCTCTCCATTTCTGATATATTGAGAGAAGTTGTCGAGACCTATCCAACGATAACTCTCCCATCCATTCCTGTTTTCGAAGAGCAGAGATATGATGCCCCAAATATCTCGATTTTTCAAACCTCGATCAAAAAACTAAGCCAACGTCGTTGGCTTAGTTTTTTAGAAAAAATTTTTTCTGTCCAATTTTTCCAACTTCGGTATTAAATGAGAAAGCTACATGTGCCGATCACTGTATGGTCATTTGCAGATGTGTACATTGAGAAAGTGCGGATTAAAAGGGGATTAAAGCAGCGTTTTTTTCGTTATTGCATTAAGCATAAGAACATTAAAAAATTGGACACTTGAAAAGCACAGAAAGTTCAGTGGTTTAGGGTTTTAGCTAAACTTCTAAGCCAATGAGGTTGGACACCTGCTATCACTTTTTCTTTTTTCAACTCTCATCAGCAATTTGCATATAGTTTACTCTAACACAACCGGTTGTATTTGCAGTTATGTTCTTAAAATGTAACCTTATAATAACTGGAAAAATGGAATTGATAGGGCGCTTGTAGCTAAGTGATTAAGGTGCTCGTCCTTGCCTCTGACCGGTAGTGGCTTGCTTCCGGCCGAATACATGGACTATCGGTTGTTTATGTGATGTTGTTGCATGTAATAGTTGCGTATATTGGTTGTATGATATGAAATTAACAGTACATGATATAAGCTTGCCTAAAGAAGCAAATTGAAATCTCCCTACTTACTTTATAAACTCAAATTTTATATTTCTTCTCCTATATAGTGTTCCCCAACTGCATGGGGATTAAAGCAGGAGGTCAATGGGAGGCAACCCCTATTGCGGGAGACACGGGAGGGCGAAGCCACCCTGTACTCCCTGTTTACTGTATGGACGGTTATCTATTAATTTTTATCCATTTAAAGGAGAGCATGTGAGCAGGTGCTCCGAAGGCGTGAGTCTGTCATCCTTTACTTTCTTCCTGTACTTTCCTTCGCGTAACTTGGATAAAGGGTGGCTCGTGAGAGGATGTGCGCGCGTGCGTTGTTGTGCGCGAACACGAGTTATCCCAGGTCATATCTCAGCCCCGGATGGACGAATTTTGTTCCGCTTTTTTGTTAAACTTCATACAAGATAAGGAAGAGTGTTAGCAGAGATAGGAGACGAGTTTTTAGTTCTTTGAAGTGGTCATAAGAAAAGAGAAAATTCATAAAGGTAACATATTACAACTAATAAATAAGAGAACAAATCAAATAGCACCAATCGTTTGTTTGTCGGTCGAGTCAAGTATTTCTCTTTGAGTCTCTTGAATTTCTTTATGACAAGAAAATTTGTATTTGTCGTGAATTTTCCGAAAATTTTGGACAACTTTAGTTGAAAAACTTCAACTGCGGCCAATATATTTGCATTGAAAAATGGTATGGAAACGGCTCACTTTAAACGACAATTTTGGAAACACATTGAATGGATAAGTTCCATGAATTGCTAGAAATTTAACAGCTTCATAGTTATGTGCATGGAAAATAAAATGTTATCACGTTCTCGATTGCACGGATATCAATTTCTTCAGAATTCTTGCAGGAAAGTGTCACCGTATTTTTCCGAATATAAGATCGAGATCTTCTACAGTTTGAAACTTTGGTTTTTTTTTCAATTTAAGATTTTCAAATGAAGCTTGTTTTTTTCAAAAGCGTTTCCAGTTAGGCTGTTCCACCTGCTGCTTGAATATCAGTTTTCCCATATGCAAGGAAATAAAATAATTAATAACCTTCCTATCAAGGAGACGGTCGGCTTCCTAGCCTCGTTTTTTCATTTCGAGAGAAGCATCTTTTAATTTCAGTCAGATTTTTCATTTTCTTACTCTCCCTCAGCTCTATTGCAAGGACCACTCCCTATTAACAGAAATATTGGTTTTTTTTTAAGAAAAATATATCCTAAGACAATCGCAAACCTTTGGAACGACATCGCCGCGAAAAAGGAGGCAGCATGCCATGAACTTTCCTTGCCTAGGATCACATTTAACCATCTGATTACCGGGTTCGAAGCACTGATTGGTTATCTCGGCAACTGTGAGCTGTTCGTGGAATGCTCGTTCGCTGAAAAAAAAAAAAAAAACTTCCTTGAGTAAATCTGAAGGTTTTAGATATACGGGAATAGAAGAGCTTGGAAGGCACTTAAACTTCACATCAGAATTTAAAATTGCACTCATGGAACTTCGATGGATAAACCAATTTCCTACTTCGTGTATTAAGAATTTAGTTGCTTGAGAACTCGTTAATCTATTTGACGATGAATTGCATATTGATGAGGTTTGTGTGGCTGCAATGATAAAACTCGACTGTAATATATTCATTTATCGTCTGTCAACCTTTGATTGGAAATTGCACGCAAATCTGTTACAAGCATCTGCTTTATTGAGCATGATGCATAAGAGTTCCCGCCATTGAAATATCATTTTCCGCTTGATGTTGAATTTTTTGCTTTGCAGCTTTTCATGTTCAGCAGTAAAATATTCTAATTGTTCTGCTAATCATCAATGAAATGAAACAAACTCGATATAAGCACCTTGATACAATGGGTGCGTAGGTGGCCAATGGGAAATGAATTCGAGGGTAGGGAACGAGATTCGTTTGGAATTCAGTGAGATCGACATTGAGCGCTCCATCGAAGCGTAATGATGCGGTAATTGAAGAGACGATTTGGGCAATTAGTCGATTAAGATTTGTATATGTTGGTCTGAAAATAAATAACCGATCTTACTCGAACATAGAAGTCTTCTTGCGTCGACCCAAGTTGATGAAGTTCAATGCTGTGGGACATCGGCCGATGAAATTATTTAATCCAGATCTGTTGAAAGTCATTTGAAAGACAAAGAGGTGATGTCGAACCAACCAAAAGAACTGCGTGAGTAGGAAAAAAATAAAGTTGGTAATGATTATAAGGCGACACCTGTTAATTCCAAGATTTCGACGACATATTTCATAGATTGCTTCATTGTCCACCATAAATGAGCAGTCAGAATGTTCGAGTGTGGTGTGCGTTGTGAGAATCGAATTGTAGGGCTCAACAACGGCTGTGCTGATACGCGGCGCTGAAACTTAGACAGTTCAGGTAAAGCTTATTCCTCAGTACAGCGAAAAGCTAATCGATGAACATGCGTGACAGATTTTGCAGCATTTTCTTTATTACGTTCTTCATCGATTATCCGACCACACGTTATGCCAGTAATTCATAAATTTTGCGAAAGTGGTCAATCATGGTGATTGTGAAACAAAGCAACAGACGGTGGCCTATGCAGTCGAACTTGTTGCCTCTATTAGATCATCATAACAATGCACAACGCCCCATATAAAAAGTGCTTCCGCTAATAGCTTTGAAACATGTTCCTCCTACCAGAGAGCTAGCACCACATGATTATACCATTATGATATTTTTTCAATTCTGTTAAACCATTTACGACCGTTAGCATTATTCAATCGGACCTGGGTATATGCTGAACTCAAGCTTCGATTTCTTTCCATAGTCAACAGATAGTCGCTCCATAAGTAGTGCTGAGAAGCCGCTGCCAGTACCGCCACCAAAAGAATGGAATATGAGGAATCCTTGGAGACCGCCACACATCTCGGTCATTCCTGAATACAATAGCAGAAACAGACTGTCAGAATCTTTGCTGAAATTAAGACTGCTACTAGACTGTGATTCATCTCTTCCCCTCTCCCTCTTGTCATAGAATTATGATGCTTTTCAGTCCTTTGGTCGTTATTTTTATTTTACCCGTCAAACTTTTATTGTTAGGCCGAATAAAGCACCGACATCGCTCCAGCAATAACACATTTTTGGCATGCCACTCACCTGCCAAAAACTATAAAATAATTGCATTCCTTTCAACATACACTGCCTTATAGCAGCACAGCTGAGTGAAGAAGAAGAAGAAGAAGAAGCATTGAAAGAATTAGCAGAAATCGATGGGCTGTTGTAAAGTGTCTCTTCAGCTATTAATTCATAGCGTAATGCAGATTGGATGGAAAGATAATTTCTGAATATTAATGACTGGAAGCATGATGATGAATGTTAGACACAAAGTGCAATAAAATCTGCGGAATATTGGTTAGATGCCTAAAAATGGGCACAACAAAACACAGTTTTCAACTCTTTGCTCCGGTTTCAATTAATGGCCTGTATTTCGCAGCATTTGACGATTTCTAAACTTACTTCTGATTCTGTCCATGCAAACGTCAATAATTTCCTTGCCAATGGTGTAATGTCCACGTGCGTAATTATTTGCAGCATCCTCTTTTCCGGTTATGAGTTGTTCCGGATGGAACAATGTTCGATAGGTACCTGTACGCACTTCATCTGCAACTCAAGGGAATTCATTGTAAACAACCTGGTATTATTTGCTGAATATGTGATGTTGTGGGCAGTGAAAAGCAGTTGATGTGAAATCATTTTTTGAATATATTGTTGATAGCTCACATTATGAATTCCGAATTCCTTTCCCCCATCAGTACAGCACTCGCAACATCTTCGGTAGATTGTTTTCCGATCTGGTATGTCTTAGAACTCGTTTATAACGATTTTAACAGGTATATGAGCATATGTGGGTCTATCTATAGATGCGTAGTGAAGAACATTATTTAGGTTTATTTATATGACATTCCAAATTCCAATTTCTGTCAGTATTTGTTTAAAGAAAAGAGGAAACAAGTTGCTCGCTCTCATCAATTCCTCAAAATCGATACTGTCATTTGCGATGGCATTCGAAACATTGAAAATCGAACACAACATACCGACAACAGTTGGCTCGAGGTCGATGAAGACAGCTCTCGGAACATGCTTCCCTGCAAAATAACCGTTACCACGCTCAAACATAGAAACTTTCAGCAACTCACCGCTATCCCCCTTTCATCGCAGAAACAAAGCGAACTGAGCTAGTCTGACAATAATTATTCTTAGATATTTTCACGAGTGTGACGATGTTCTTCCGACCAATACAATCTTTACGTGTTCGTGAAAGTTACTTCTACATTGTAAATGGTTAAAGAGCTACCGTGACCGGTTTCCGCAAAGAAGGTATTAAAGGAATCATCTTCGGAGCTTATCGATTGGTCCTCCAACATAATTCCATTCGGTTGGATACCGTGCTCCAGACAGTACAGCTCCCAACAGGCATTGCCTATTTGAACTCCCGCTTGCCCGACATGAACCGAGATCACTTCACGCTGCAATTGAAACAGTCAAAAAATAGCATTTCGAGAAGGTACTGCACAGATGTGCAATTATGAACCATACACTTGTGAGGGAAAACGAAGATCATCGCTGTAGAGTTGCAGCAACTTCTTCCGCAATTTAACTTGCACATGGTGAGCCCATGATTAAGCAAGTGATATTTAGGTTATAGTTGAAAGGAAATTAAATGGTTATCGCGAATAATGAACTTGCTTTAAGGATTTGATTGGTTTTGGGAGTATTTACTGATTTTTAACATCAGTGAATGAATATTTCATCACTTGTTTTGCTGAGGTTGGAAAAACTGCGGAAAATTTTAAAAAGATCTTTGCTTTTATAGACCTTTATTTTCAGTGAAAAATTCACAAACATACTCCTGAATAAGGCATCAGTCGGGGTGTTCTCAATAAATTGTAGAATAAAATCGAAACATTTTATACTCTTCATAAAACAATGTAAAAAACCGCTTACGCCAAACTTGCCCATTCTTCAATGCTACCAGTTGCACCTGAAAGTATGTGAACATGTTGCTGTGTATGACAGATTAATCTCTTATAGGGGCGATAGTTATTGCATTAGACCTCATTTGATGTTCGGATCGTTTGGGAAGTTGACAAAAGAAAAAGTTGAAGGTCGAAAATATGATTGTCAAAGTTGATTTTCGTTGGCTCACAGCCGCCTAACTGAATTTTCCGATTCCGTTTTTGCAATACCACGATGCTGAATCGATCCGCAATTCCTGGGGAATGCACCTGAAGGGGTGTCAACTCATTATTAGTGCGAGAGAGGCGATAATAGATAGACGACATTATGATTATTTATTTATTTCCCTTAACGCGCAGAATTTGGAAAACATGCAATGTTTTGCGAGCATCAATAGTAGGAAGGGGCAAGCCGTTGCGAAGGCTGAAATTCATTCAGTACATAAAAGCAGTAATAATATATAGATGGGAACGACTCAACTACTTCTTAAAAGCTGAATGACCGAGCGCATTAACGATATCGATGGGAAGCAAGTTCCGGATTCGTACAACGCGAAAATGGAAACTGTACGAACAATTTTTGGCCAATTGAAAATCTTTAAGGTGGAATCATTGGAATATCACATACTTTATTTTGACTTGATTTTTTATTACAAAATTGCTTCGACTTTTCCGATATCTCGCTGCCAGTATTATTTCAGCTTGCCTCACCGTAGTCAATGTGTGTATAAAATATACTTAATGCGCCTGGTTCTCATACTGCAAATATTGTAGCCCTAAATCTAATATATGAGTAATAGGGCCATATCAGATGAGCAGTAATGAGCCTAGCGGCAAGCAAAGTTTTTGAGAAAGTTTGCGATTAATGGGGGCAGTATATATTTTGGGAAATTCGGCGAAACGATGAAATGGCACTACCTAGTGATACCGCGAAATGGTGGTATGATGGTGATTGCAGAACATGCACTTAGTGATTTTTTAGCGAATGGGCTACGAGGTAGCTTCTACGAACATCATCAGGCGACGGTACTAAGTCATGAATGAGACACACTCGTTTCGATTAAACTTTTTGCAGCTGATTGCAAAAGAAAAAAGTTTATAAGAAAAATGTTTATAAATGCCGGTGGGTTCAGTCGGTTGCGAGAGGGTAAGGCACCAATTCCAATTGCTGTGTGACAGCTTGTGGCAGACCCACCACCTTGTGAGCATAATTACTTAGATGCCGTTTTGGAGACTGAATAAATGCCACACCCAGGAAAACGGCAATTTCACCAATATGCACGAGAATCGACGATTAGAGCACAGACTGAATGGCACTCAGTCCGCTTTAAAATAAAATGCTGTGAGATTTGCAAAGGAAAAATAGTTCCCCTCGCGTTCGGATTGATGAACATATTGGATTGCTTTTCTCCTAAAGGCATCGCCATACATTTCTTGCACTGTTATAAAGAAAGCTTCTGGACTGTGGACGCATCAGAATACGAAAATATGGAATGCCAAATAGGAAAACATCCAAAAATTTATCAACATGTGGTTTAGTAATGGGGAAGGAATCTTGACCCAAGGATTATTGAATTTAAAAATGACGCGTTTGGTCTTAGCTGCATAGTACAGATTCAGCGATAAGTTCAACCTGTGTAACTGTGGGTACCTTGAAAAGTTGCGATTTCGTGTCAGAACAACATTTCAGAAGGCTCAGACGAATTCGGCACCTGCGATTCCGTTTCTCAGGTAGGTTGTAAAAATTAGTGTTCTAATAGCTGACCAAAATGTTGCAGCACAAGGAGAAAAATCTTCAGCGATTCTCCGGGATAAAATCTTTTTTTTTTTTGGTGGCGATTTAAGTGCTGGCGAATCTGGCCCCGCATGGGGTTTCCATGATGGTTTTACAGACTCAGCATGTTCAACATTAAAGCATGCGCAGCCTCCCCCCACATCCCCCACATCCCCCACTCACCCTCGCAATTTTAAGATTTTGCTGGTAAGTGGTGATCTGAATGTTTCTGCGCCAGAACTCATCAAGGATCCATCTCCCATGGTTTTGCATTGAAAAGCTGTATATTCAGCTTTCCCATTCTCACAAAGTCCAATTACGGAACCTTTAGATTACTGTATGATACAGGCATATGTTGGATTCGACCATTTGGTCATTCTTCACCGCCAACTACCGTTCAAGTTCACAATTTGAACTACGCCAGTCTGCCGCTGCACTTCCTGGCCACTCTCCTATTCATAGTCTACAGCATGGATCAACTCGAACATGGGAAATGGCGTGGTCCTATCCGGCCGTTTTTTTACAGGTTCTGAATTTTCCTTCAGAAGATTGTAAGACGCTACAGTGTGATATTTGCATCCCAAAAGAGCAAAAGTGTTCTGAAGTGAGGTAGTACTAGACATTCTATCACATATTTTTTCTTATTGTTTTAAAAAATTTATTCATAAGTTTTGAATAAGCAAGTAGTAAGATACCATTAAAGGAAAAAATGGCTACATTTAGGCTCGAACGAATCTAGCGTGCTTAAAAAAGGATTACACTTCGATGAAACCTTCCTTTGAAAAATGTCCCTATCCAGTGTGAAGCTTCATAGAGATAGTTTAAAGAATTACTGTGCCAATTTCATCTTTCAAATAATTGCCTGGAATCGATTCTGCAAGTTTGTTTGCAGATATGGTATCATCAATATAGCGCTAGCCTGATTGCACGAGTCAATAAATCAACTGCTCGCAATGTGTTACAACATGTGGAGTGGAAGGGATCGGTGCACATCCCATTCGGTCGTTGCTAATTCGCACACAACTATCTCATATTTGCGACGTTAATGCGATAAACGCCTCTCTCCGAATGTGCTGATTGGTTACGGCCATCACCTGAAAGGTTGCAGCTGTTAGCCTGATGCTATTCGCATCCTTAATTTGAAGCATTTTTGAGGATTAGTTGACGTTAGGACGTACTACATGCAACTGTTTTTTCTTCGGCAGTTGTTTTTCGGCGTATATTGAACCTTTTTGTAGTTCTAACCCACCTCAAATTTCAAAAAGAAATTTAATAGGAATTGATTCAACCAACAACAAAATGAGTTTAATCATCAAATCACTTGTTTACTGGTTCGAGACACGTCGCAGACAGGATATTTTTATGAAAAATATATTTATTGCTCCTAATTAGCCATAAACTTTGCCTTAAAAAAAGCTCATTTTTGTCTGAAGAATGAAATCACTGTCTAAAAAACTTCAAAATTTTCGATTTTATAAAGATTTTGAAAAGTTGCGGAAAGACTTGAAATAAGTAAACGCCTTCAGCTTCTGTAAATAATCTTGAGGGGAAACAACTGCAAATGGTTAGCTGGGATCAGACGATGAATAGCGACCGAGCAATAAGCGTAATTGACTTGGTTAATGGAAATCTTTAAAATGAACTGAGGTGAAGGCATATGAAAATGTTGCGCTCTCATCGACGATCCATTTAGCTAAATGAGTGTTTTCTTTCTCTACCACACTTCCGATATTTCGGTGCTATCTAATCTTGAGCGAAAAAAGCCGAAACTACACTTCACACATTAAAAAAGGCAAAAAAAAATTTTTTTTTAAACTTTAGACACTTTAGATGATGCGTTTTCTACAAAATAATATAATTTTATAGAATGAATGATTAACAATAATCATCACTGAGGTCTCTAGCGTACTTTTAAGAATTACGTCTATAGCGTGAAGATCAACATTTATTGCAATCAATGATCATGCACAAGGAACGCATTAGCTGCTTATCACATCAGAAAGAATAGTTGGCAACATGCATAAATTGACTTTATTCATCAGAACGTATGAATCAACAGAAGTTTTGCATCCCTCATAGATTCCTGAAGGTGCGGATGATCACTTTTCATGCCAAAATTTTAAAGATGTGTGTCATGTGCAGACAACCTCATGGAAAATATCAAATTTGAAAGAGACATTGACCACCCACGTCACAGTGTGCAAAGGCGTGTTGATTAAAGTGCGATTTCAGCAGCCGCTGAAGACGTATTTCAAACATGTAAGTTTGATTGATAGAATCTACTGCTGAAGCTTTTCTTTGATGAGATCTTTCAACCCACCGTATATTTTCTGTGTAAAATATAGAGAAAATTAAAAGCTTTGTATTTACAACAATATGCGTTATACTTTCGACGTCTCGCTTTGCAATTCGCCATTTTTGTGCTGCCCAATTCAGGATATGTGCTCCATTTTTTGTACTTTGGATGTCAGGATTATAAAACTTAGCGACATTTCCTGGTTGCGAATTTCTTTTGAAAACTTCATTAAACTCACTCAACCTGTACAATGAATACTTCACGAAATATATGCGGCGATAAAGCACAATACAGCACTGTCTAAGTTTGAGAGGGCACGATAATTTGTTTGAATGGACTTATCGCCATTTGGAACTATGGACCAAGTACCACGAAATCGGAGAAAGCTAGTATGCTCATATAGGATGAGAATGGTTGCTAGAATCGAAATTTTGGAATTTGTAGTTCTGCGCTAATTTCGGACGGACGTTTCGTGAAGAAAATGGTTCCCTGCATAAATCTGTGATAACTTCAGCATATTGCCGTAATCTTGGTGATATTCCATTCTATCAGCTCAGCGTGTTTTATATAGCTGTCACGTGTCGTAAGATGCAACTGAGTGTGCACGCTAAGGAAATATACTTCAGGGTATCAGCTCCTTATCCAATAAATCGAAGCCTCATAGATAACATTCTTCGCCTTGCTCGGACCTTGTTCTCTTTAATCTCACACTTGTAAAATACCCCTGAAATATGATTTACTCCTCGGAAAACTCTTGCTATCTCATTTTAACATGGCTTTAACCTTAATGACGGCTGTTACTCTGCTAATTTCATTTAATACTCTTCCGTTGTGCACATAGATATAAGTGCCGATGCTGTGTTTGTTACTGGGTTCAAACATGCGATTTAAATTCGAAAACTGTGATTCTTGCAGCTTTACTTTTCTTTCTATATTATTTTCTTCATTAACTATTCACATTTGCATGCATCACCAATCATGATCGCAAGTCAGGAAGAGAGCTGCGTTTTCAGGAAGTGCTGTATTCAAGACTGGAGCTTCAGTTTTTCGTATAGCTATGGCACGTAGTTTCTACTCGATATGTTTGGGTGGAGGGAGGCAAGTTCAGTATTTCTATCGTGTGCAAGTAAAGAAAATAAACATTGTTTTTGCAAGATTTTTTATGCGTGCCACTTGTTCAGTGGTGCGCGCTCACGACGTGAGCGCCCACATTAATGCCTAATTTTCAGGCGTGAAAATGCCTTCCTGAAATTGTTCAAACGTCACGTGGGAATTAGAGATTTCTGCTCTCGCATCCTCGCCTCTTACTCCTTTCCCCGCTGCCCAGTTTGACGCTCCAAGTACTAACATCATCATGAGACACCTTTTTTGGTACTTCTTGTTATCACCTATCATTTTTTGGCTCTCAAGCAGCGATTTCAATAAAACTGCCAGATGGAAAGGTGTTATTTTACAGAGAAAAACATTCATGATGAATATTGCTACAAATGCACGTTTGAAGACTTCGCATTTGCTGCCACATCGGATCTCCCTACTTCACGATACACGAGAAGGGATGCCATCAGTTATACTTATTTCTGCGGAAGGTTGACTGCACATCGACTGTTTGCCTTCGAAGTCACCTGGGGCGTCAATCATATAACCTTCATTAGTGCGATCCTATCAGGCAAAGTAGTTTTTGGTGCACTCGAAACATTTGCGGTATATACAGACGGGTTGAGGGTCACATTTTCCAGGTGGATGAAGAGAAACGACTTAAGCGATATGATTGTGAAGCTTTAACTGTGGAAATAATGTCAATTTGCAGTTTGAATGTATGATCAACTTGAAGGAGCCTAAAAGACAGAGGTCCATATATGTCAGTGATCTTCGGAAAACACCATTAGATGTCGGAAATGCAAAAACTTTTGCACTGAGCAAATATGCATGAAGTAGTTTAACTGTTCTCATTGGACTTTTCAGTTCAGGGATTGCAAAAATTTGCTGTATTGTGATTGTAGATGATTCCGATTGTTGATTTGATTGCTATTCCGCTTCTGACATCATTTCTTGGTAACATACTCTGTTCCCCGCATCCGTTTTTTGGCCGTCCCTCTCATACGAGACTCAGTTTTTACGTGAATATTTATGCACCTTCTTTATCAGAGTTCCGAGTCTTTTGACCTCATCTTCCACATTCGCTATTTTATATCAAGCTAGATTCAAGCTGCCAAGGAGTTGCACAGAAGAGATTAATTGCTATTATTTTTAGGAAGCTTTGTTCTTGACGGGAAGGGAGTTGATATTAAAAATATTAGAGTGAGCCAAGGAGTAAACGAAACAGCAAAATTCTTTGTTTCATCGAGCTCATCGTTTGAAACTGAGCACAGTGATACAGTAGGATGCATAGTTTTTTTCGACGTTCTGCAGCAATCACCCTCTCTCAATCTTCAGTTTGTAGCCTTTAATGTCTCGCTGAGCATGTATGCTCCCAATTATACGCTTGCTATAACATTATCAAGTTCCTTCACTGATAGCCTCTCGCCCCACCACATATCGTTGCAGTCCTATGTTTTCGTTCAGAGGGATTGTCGTGTGCACTTATAAAAACATTTCAGAGTATTGCAGGTGTATTGTTGTGAAATGGCCATCACTCATTTTGACGATGAATGAACAAGGCTCACTCATCAACAAGACTTGTTTTTAAGGCAACCCGCACCCTCGCTGAAGCAGCTGTCGTTAGCGTTTGGCTTTCCGTAGTGACGTTTTTGTGTTATCGCATCCTTAAGCACCCCTCTTGTTAACTGCAGACGCCATTCGCGTCGATTCATATCATCGCCTGCTCTGTTTAACTGAAATGCCGACCAGCTCAAACTTGGGTCGTTATTTCAAATGTTTTTTTTTGGATTTAAAGCAGGTTTTTATTCTTTATAGCACTAGACAGTGTGCACTTTGGGAGAATTTTCAACGATTGCAACGTTTCCTGCGAAGTGGGCTACTTGCCATCTTTGGAAAAATTAACATTTCGTTGAATGATAAAGGTTATTTCTTTATTTCGTTGATTCATTCACAGAGATTTTTATGTTCCATGAGTGATGTCCTACTGGATAACTCGGTGATTTCTTCTTGATTCTTTATCGAAATCAGTGTTTCATTTTCGGCGGATAGAAAACTAGAGTGGTAAAATTCAATAAGGACATGCTTGAGCTCTTCATTTCTATATTTCTGGTCTAAATTTCGTATGGCTTACCTCGAGAGGCTTTATAGATAAGATGTTTGAATGGGTAATGAAATAAGAAATTGCTAGCTTATTGGAATGTTGATTGCAAGGGTGCATTGTGACTGAAAAGCTTTTTTTCGCGAATACGCAGACGTCTGCTCGTATCGATCACGATGTCCGACATAAGCTCTCGTTGTCTTCGTTGGAACAATTGGAATTGTCTCTCGATTGAACGTGCCTCTGACCTGCGATCACCTTGTAGAATAAATAAGTAGTCGAAGTGCTACATTTTATTTTTGTGATGATTTCGTCTATATATGCTAAAATGCGGTAGTTTTTTCTTCATAAGTGTGAAGTAGTAAATTAATAGTCATCGTAAATGAGTCATTTAATTCATTTACAACTGAAATTGTTAAGATGAGCGATTAATTTCTGATTGAACGACCGAAATCATTCGAAAGAAACAAAATTTCAGACGCAATTGGGATTTGCATCTTATTCTATTAAAAAATTCGTTTGATAGTAATCTGCGTTATATCGATGCTTTGATCAGTGCTTTATAACCATTTAACGCTAATGAATATCTGTCAATCTCTTTATTGGCTATTACTATTAAACTAAAGCGTGCGCAAAGAATGATTCGCTCATCTAAATTTTTCAGATGAATCAAACTTCAGTGCCGAAATTTCCAGTTACTTATTCTCGCTATGTGATTTCTAATGCTTTGAAGAATTCATTCTAGATGCTGAATTCTTGGAATGCTTGCTGTGACGTATATTGTGGACTTGACTCATAATGATAAACAGAGTTCTTGAGTCGTTATTTCATTTAGTTTACTCGATAACTTGTCCACATTGTGGCTGACTTTTTATACAATTACCAGACAGTGTGCTGAGAGGAGTCTTATTTTTGAATTTTTAGGAAGCCTAGGCAGTCGGATTCTACTTATCCAGACAAGAACTCCATCTACTTGATGCTTGATTCTTTGCTTTTTTAATGAGTGATTTATTTGTGCGTGACAGAAACTGCAACCTCTACTCCTCGAGCATCGGTATCCAGCGCTCGAACATCTCAAACTTTGAGCTTCATTCAATGAACCTCAATTGTCAACTATGGTTGACGGCACTTGCATATATCACCTACGACCTCTGTGACTACATTTCTCTGCAAACTGTCACCGCTTGACGTCGCTTTTCTTACACGCTCACGTTGCGTGAACTTTGCTGGGACCGCCCACCTGCGATTGATCTCAAAGGCTTTGCATGAATTACGCATGCATCACGAAAAATTCGAAACTTTGATTAGGGTACACTTAATGTCTCCAAGATCACCTTTATGATAGATAGGAGCTCGTGCAGTCCAGATTGCTTGAGAAGTATCGAAAAAATTATTGCGTTTTACCATTCTACAACGCTGTACAATGGTATGTGACCGACTGGTCGAAAAGTAAATTTTGTTGTGAAGGCGACTTGGCCACATTTGGCCACATATTCAGGTTTTTTTCGAATTTCATGGATGAACTGAACAAGTGTGATGTGAAGCGCTCTTATTGAAACATAAAGATGTTACAATTCTTAGTCCAAATTGTAAAAGAATCGGAGAAATTTTAGGGAGTTTCATGGCCTCCTACCTGAGAAATTTTCATAAAACATTCAGCATAAGCGCCCTTCTAAGCGCACACAAGTCGACAATAGCATCAGATCTGAGTCTGTGAATGCACGGATCCATTCGTTCAATTAATGAGGAGTGGCTGGAAAGTGCCGAGTACTCTCAGTGATTCAATGTGGTTTCTGTTTAAGCAAACACTGCAAGCAAGGAAAGGAGTGCTGAGTAGACGGACTTTGATTCTTTTTCGTTATCTTTTTTTTCATGTATTCGAAGGAGAGCAACCTGAATTTTTCATGAAATATGTAGTAAATCTTCTCATTATATATTCCCTTCGACTCTTAGCTTTATCCTCTTCCGTTTTAGTTTAGCTTCTCGAATGCCATATTATAGTGAACACAAATGTATTCCATTTTCTTGGCTCAAGCCCATTTGTAATTTCTTGCGAATCGAAATTATCCAACAATTTTATCAAAAGTCGTTGACTCTGTGTTAAACGTTAAACCTTTCACTTTCAGTGGGTTTGATGAAGTATGTTAATCCTCGAAGCCTCTCACTTCTAATTTAGCGCTAGTAGCAGTGGAAAAGTCTTACGGATGGGGATGGGGATAGAATATAGGTCTTCGTTGCCCGTCCTTGACTTTTCTGGATTCGATTCCTTGAGTGCCTGGTCTCACAGTCCTAAAGCTAAATGTCATTATGTGCGAGGCAGCACGGCTATTTCACAACAGAAAGTCATTTGTCAGTTCTGCAGTGTGGTAACGTTTCATGAACAAAGAAGGGCATAGCGCAGTTCGGATGAAAGACATGCAGGTAGAATGGGGGCACGGACAATTCCTCTCTGAGATGAACTTAGACATTCGAATGAGGAGGACTGAGCGATACATTGGTTGAATATGTCGAAGTTATTGCCGTAGTGTTCCTGAAATGTTTAATTGTCGTTAAATTTCTGCGATATCCTCGTGTTAATTGCTCTTGAAAATCAGCCAATGTAACGCTACTTTGGTGTGTTAAAAATTGAAGAAACAGCTGTAAAATGCAGCCTTGTGGTTTATCGTTCATCATCGTGGTCAATGATTGACATAAAGCACTAGAAAGTAACAGACTGAAGGTCGGACCACTAGTAGAGAAAAAAATCAACGTCAGAAGTTCCCTCTGCAACTTCCAATTCACAGCATCCGTCAACTTCAGGAGCTCCGTAATTCACATTCCCTTAGATGCGCATATCGATCAACTTTCAAAAATGCGAAATGCTCAAATTCACAATAATTGTCGATGTGTCTTCACAGTTGCTGTTGTACTTTTATAATTAAGCCTTTTTGTTTCTATCTTGAAAGGGACGTACGTAGTCAAAATAGAAATAATCCTAACTAGCAACAATCGATTATCAACGAATCTAACTCCGTGAAATTGCTCAACGTGAAGGATTATTCAATAAATAAATATTGAATATGAGCAGTAACACTGTTGTTTCGCAGACGCATGATCGATAGATATATTAGTATAATATTTTTTGATTATGACCATGTAATATGTCGAGTACAGATGGAATAATAATTTATGTTGACGTTTCGGCTCTTTGAGCCACAATCATAGCACACCAAGCTGAAATTCATCATATAAAATACACTTTTTACGTTTCATAGAATTGCATGGGTTTCAAACAGACGTAATATGAATGCTAGTGCAAGAGAAGATGGGTTTAATTTTATATATATATATATATATATATAAAATTAAACCCATCTTCTCTTGCACTAGCATTCATATTACGTCTGTTTGAAACCCGTGCAACTCTATGAAACGTAAAAAGTGTATTTTATATGATGAACTTCAGCTTGGTGTGCTATGATTGTGGCTCAAAGTTCCGAAACGTCAGCATAAGTTATTATTCCATCTGTACTCGACGCATTACATGATCATAATCAAAAACTATTGTACTAATATAAATAAAAATTAATTCCGTGAGACATCGACATGCTTGTTGTATGAGTGTTGTGTGAAACTTACGCTGCCCTTTGATGTGCTCTGTTCATTGCCCAGATACCTCTGTTTAGATAACAATAAATTTTATACAAAATCTACTGATGTGCTCATAATCGATGCTTTCAAAAATATGACCAATATCACAAAGAGGCTCTTATTTGACCTTCCAGCTTTGTTACGTCAGCTTTGTCATTAAATAAGCGTTCATAAAAAAAGACAGGCAAAGCAATCCAGATTTCTTTCAGCGTCGTGCTCAGTAGTCCTCTTGTGATATAATGCACTCGAATGGTCGGAAAAACAGATAATCTTAACGCATACATTCAATAAACGATCATGTACGGCAGAAACGGTCGTAGTGGAAGCGTCGGAATGTTCGACTCGTCAGTCTATAGGACTCCATCCACGGTTAGTTTTCCCACTATCCAATGGAATGGTACATTCAACTGTTACGCTGTATGCTTTGATCACAGCCTTTAGAAACTTGAAAAATATCTTGATTAAGAGGCAGTCTTTGTTGTTTGACCTGTCAAGTGTGTTCGATCTCTACGTTTGAATCGAGCGCGTGGAAAAAAAGAAAAGCCTCAAGCTTTCGATGTTCCCGTCACACTTGCAAATTTGAAGGCAGACCTGGGTCATAACCATCGAACTCTAGGAACGTGATGGAAAAAGGTAAACAACGTTAGGCATTCAGCGAGCCAGATTCAAATGTGAACGTCGAGCATTTTTGACCAATTGAACAGTGAGGATTGCCATGTTTGCACATTTCGCAAAAATTTTTTTACGTTATTTGAATTCGCGGTAGTTGTAGCCAGTATGAAGTTTCGCACTTGGCGTTACTTGGCCGCGTTAATGCAGCACTAAGTTCACAACGCAATCTGAGGATTGATTCAAAGGCATTACTATACGGCAGTGTATTCTACTGTTTAGCATTGCTTCTGAAATTGATGAAGTTTTGCACGCTAGAACAATATTTTTCCTTCCAAATCCAAGTAATGTTCAAGTAATCCTTTAGCAAGCATTACAAATATTGACGTAAACTTTTTTTGTTTACAAGGTTCATTCAGTGTGAGATATTCAACATAGGAATATCTTAATCGACGGAACAGTTAAATTTTGTCGCAATGGATTTTATGAGGTTTGAACACGAACACTGAATGATTTCTGGAGGTTCCGAAGATGAAACTCGCTCTCGTCACCTCATTACTGATATGATAAACCATTGTCTGTTTTATTTATTACACTTTCCTTTTTTCTTAATTTAACTGCGTGTGAAATGCTTTCCTTTGTCGGTTTTTCATTTTATCAGTGGCGTTGCTCGCTGAAACAAAACAATTCTTCCAGCAATTCAAAATTCGGTTTCTTTGAGGAGTTTTTGGTGCGCTACGTTTTGATGCGGCAGAATTATTTGATTTTTATAGGAACCTTGAAAACAAGCACATTCTAACACTTTACTTTAGGTTTATCACCTGCGTGCAGTGCTTTTGCAGTTAGATAGCTACTTCAAGTTCATCAACACCTTCGCGTCATCATACTAGAGCCCTCTAGTTGTACATCTTCTAGATAACAGGTGGCGAGCAACTCAACCCACATTTGATCCTGAGCTTAGTCCTAAATCTAAGGCTAAACCCAGTGTTGAGCCTAAGCGTAGTCTGCTAAAATCAGACGACCAAAGTTTGCGGCATGTTCATAGTTCGCAATTTTAAAGCTTGGAAAAAGAGATTGCAGGCGGTTTGCCATGAGCTCTGGTTGCTAGCAATAGCACGTAATGCGCAAAATTAAGCTTTGTTGTTTGGAGTTCTCAAACGATCGGATTTTTTCGCCGGAAAACAATGCTTTTACTGCATTGATATTCACTTCCTAATACAATTTGCGCCAACTTTTTAAAACTAAAGTTAGATAGGTTAGTTGGATAATTTTATTTTAATCATTTCGAAGCAGATGTCTTTATTTTCCAATGAAAACAGCCACTCAGTCTATCGAACAGCAATTGATGATAAGTTGTTTCAACCGACTACGCGGAGACGATATTATTCCCGATACGTTTTAGGCTTCTTGGGTTCGCTGCTAGGCCGATTTCCGATGTCGACTTCATTTTGGTCGAGCAACTAAAAACCAAAATACGCTCGAACAGTTAAAACCGTATAATGCAATCTGGCCATTAAATATGCGATATTTGTGCCAACAAACAGAAGAATTTTTCCTCAAAAACTGTTGAAATTGTTCACAACAACTAAGCAACAGCCTATTTTCACAACTGTCGAAATATCCAAGTGAGGAGTGAAATTACGCAGCAGGTTGTTTTAGTTGAAGAGATGTAAGAAATCTTCGATTCGTTGTTCGGCCCACACCTGTTGACTCATAAACAACTGAGGTGTTGTGCGGTGTTCTTGGGAGGAGTTCAGCTCAGCAATTGCACCACTCGGCCGATGGCACTCAAGCGCTAGCGATTTCGTTTTTTTTTGAAGCGAAATGAGAAGCGTTCCCAGCTCGTTACTTCCACAACGTCTAACATTTTCATCACAGCTATTGCCACTTAGCGATATCTCATTCTCGTTACACTTACCAACGTTTATAAGCACTTTGCTTTTGCAATAACTTACTAAAATCCTTACTTCCTACTTCCTAAGCCGGTTTTTTTGGTAGATTTGAGGCCCTAGTAGTTGTTTAACCTAAAAGGGAAATATGTTATCGTACCACATCCCCTTGCTATTTCATATGCCTGGGTCGCATTTAGCAAGGATGTGTTCCATAGAACACGACTACCTAACCATGGAATGGAATAATGAATCTTTTCAATCTGGCAAGGTACTCTGCTTCTAAGTTGGCTGGCTCCAAAACTTTCAATTTTTAGGCAATGTTTTAATGCTTATTGGCTCATGAGGGTGACTTTACTTTGTTTCCCCTATGTTAATTTGCACATGCGCCCCGTCAACTTTCACGAGCACTTTATTAATTTTCATAAACGCATTGTGAATTCTTTTGCATACTATTGCTTTACTCATTATTTTCTCCATATTACTTCCACAGAACATTTTTTTTCTTCGTCTTATGTATAGCCGTTTTATTTTTGATACGATCCTCTGTACTGGCGTTTTTTGAAGTTGATCTAATAAGTTATTCGCTATGCGGATTGTCGTTTCTTTGGCGTAGTCAACTTGATTTTTGATTGCTCAAATATATTAAGTAGATTTTCGAATGCTCATACACATCAAGCCTCACCTCAAATATAAATTCCTTTTCGCCACAACCTTGCCAGTATAACAAAGGTGGCTTTGAATAATTCTTGACCCCCTCACATTGGGTGTCTTTTTAGCTTCTGTTCAATTCCAACCAAAACTTTGATTAAGAACAAACCAACCGGCTGCTTGTCAAAACGCCACGAGCGGTGTGATGTTCGTAGAAATTGCACGAAAGTTAAACTGATCTCTTCGTCAATTAAGTTTACTATTGCTCTGCCTGTCGGTAGAAGATGATTTTGAAAATTGTTTCATTTTAGGATGGTGGAATTATTAAAGATTTGAAAGTATGATTTGATTATCCGATCATAGAGTGTGGTGGTGCGTTGAATACAGCTGAGTTGGTTGGTGGCAGAGGGCGCAATATGTGTGTGCGTGTGCAGGTATTTCGTCAGCTGTTCACAGCAGCAAAGCGAACCGCACGATGGCAAGAAACACTGTTATGCACTGTGCCTGAAAGAAATAAACAATTGTGTAGGTGTTGTAGAATTTCCCGTAGAACAAGGCTGACAAATTTCTATCGAACTATTGCTCTCGGCAACCGCACTTCAGCGGCCTGCGATCAACAAGATGGCAGCGTGTTAAGTAAGTCTTCAGTTAACATGTGTTAAGTATAGCACTTCACATATAGCACCCCTACTCCTGTATAGTTTCCATAGCGTAGTGAAGAGAGGAGAGTACGGAATAGGGGAGGACATGTTAGAGGTAGTCCTATCCCTCACTCATTTTTTACGTCTCCACAAAATTTTCTAGAATTGTAGTGTGGCTGCGTGATGCCTGTAAGCATAAATGTATGCATTTGTATTTGTGTGCTATGTTTGTCTGTACGTGTACTTCTGCCTGCCTGCTTGGCGAACTCGTGCTAATGATTTCTCAGATTTTCTGTCGCTTTCCACTAGCAACTTCTGGATCGCTTGTTAATAAATTAGCGTAATTAAAAAATTGCAGATGCAGAATTTTTCTGTTACGTTGGTGGATTCGAGTGAACACCGTTCATTAGGGGTTTTTACGCATGCTTTGTTAAACAAACATCACTCTTTTTGACTTTTATCACTGTTTTTGGATATTTTAGCAAGAGATTGATTGCCTAAGCGAACTGAAATGCCAAGACGCTTATCGTTGCTGCTGTTTTCTTTGAAACTCCTTAGGTGATGCAACATTCAGTTCTTATATCATCTTTCCTATCGAAAATAGTGAAAGATTTTTGTGCCAGTGCGTGAGTTCAATGAAATCATGACAAAGAAAGGAGCTTGAAAACACCAAATTGCCTCCACTATGCTTCGGAGATTTAAGTTAAGGTGGAGTTTATTATTAAATGGCTACTGCTGCCAATGCCATGCACTTAACTGAGGTTCAGCATCCCTCTCATTTCAATGTTTCTTAAGGAGCGGTCGTGATCACCATATGCCCAAAACTCTAACTTCCCGCCCATGAACTCTCATTAGAAAGCAGTCGATTTTTGCTTTAAATGGCAAGTAGGATCAAACAAAGTGGACACTGGTCGTTATAAATGTACTTCAAATTTTAGATGTGCTTTTACATATTATCCAGTTCGACCTACCGCACTAGAGTGATATGCTCAAGAACGTTTCTGATAGTTACTTTTAAAGGTGCACTTCACGTTCGTTTAGATGATGAACTGACTGTGACTGCTGTTTCGCCCTAAGAGGCAAAATATTATTGGTAGTTCATTTACGTGTTGCTAATTTGGAAATTTCGAGGATGCATAAAAGTTAAGGTGAGAGTGGGGTATTATCCCATCGCCTATATAGGTCATCGTTATAAATCCAAGAAGTGCTCCTTCAGTTTACACCGAAGTACGGTTCTTCGTACGGTCCATCGTCATACAGCGGCATCCGTTCACATCGATCTGTAAGCGTGGACCCACTGAGTCGAAGCAGTGCAACTGGTTTATCCTCGTCAACAATGTCTTCATACCGTTCACCCTATTCCCCTGGACTATCGAGCAGCTATCATCATGATGTGCCTACAAGCAAAAATACCTTCAGCACTAGTGCACCGGGAAGGTAAGACATCGTTTTACGTATTTTGATGTGCACTTTGAAAAGTCTTTCCTTGTTGAACTGTCTGCCTCTCGATCTGTGTGCGCTTATACTTATAGGAGCGATTCTTGGCAATAATTTTCACGAAACCTATAAACATTGAGTTGAGCAGATTTTATCTACGACTGAAAAGGACCTTAGTATAGAAGAAATAAGCAGACTCCAATATTCACAGATGGATGGCAAGCGTCAAAAAGATGCGCTAATACGCTGCATGCATATTCGAAGTAAATTAGGTGATTCGCTGTGGCATATCGTTCATGAAGGATTAGTTATCTCCACAGGTTAGGAGTTCTAGGAGTTCGAAGTCAAAGTTGAAATCGTATTTGAATGATTAGAGCTATCTTCGAAGAAGAAAGAGTGTTGTAGTACTTCAATGGTTAGTGCAACGAAAAGCTTGAGTGAAATTGGAAGCAGTAAACGTGAAGATCCGCTTCCAAACTGCTAAATTTTGCGTTGATTTTATTGTATTCGAATAATGCATTGAATTATATTGATTTTTGCAGTTTTGTTGGACATTTGAAGTTGAGGTCGCCTGTAAGTCTTACTTCTTGACCCCCCGCTGAACAATTTCCGCCAGCTTTCTAATTTGAGGAATATTTAACTATTCAAGCGTTTGTTACAACAAGCAGTCTGCTCACACCTTCTTTAGCCTAATCCGGTCGTGATTAGAGACCTGGCAACGTCTTTTGGCAGTGAACACCAAGGTGCTAAATTTTCTGAACTTTCGTTTGGAAGGAACTATGTATCCATATCTATTGTAGAAACCGAACATTATAGGTATAGCAGCACCGATCGTCTTGTCTCGTCGTACAAATCACCAGCATATACATCTCCATCGATTGCTTCGCCAAGCGCATCCTACCTTTCGTCAAGCACATTCATTCCAAGACGCAACACCAGTTACGGATCAAGTATGAAATGAGATCATGTTCTTCTTTTCGAAGTACAAGATTGCATATTACATGTGCACAGATAGCTGACAGCCGGCACATCTGAAGTGAATATTAGTTTATTCTGCTAAGGCAGTGTCGGCTTTAAAGGCGCCATTGTAGTCATATTCTTGCCAGTGAATCCCTTCCCTTCTGTGCGTTGCAAAACAATTCAAATGAACCCGAATTGCGTCATAAAAACTACTTTTCAAAGGAGTGCTGAAATGATAATGAGATGGAGTACATGAAGCTTTTTTGTTCTCCGAGAAGATGTCAAACTGATTTCCGTCAAATAAACTGATTCGTAGTCACTCTGTCTTGTACAGTAAATAATGATCTTATCGAATAACCGGTTGTATTGCTAGAAAGTACTGGAACCTAAAAAACTTTTTTCGGACTCGGTTATCATGCTGGCAAGAGGGGGTCGGCTGAACATTATACCATGAAATTTATTATCAGAGAGGATGCAACAATGATGGGAAAGTTGTATTTGAATACGAGAAGAAATTCTATTTTTGGAATCCCTCTTTGCATAACCTGAAACATATTTTCACAATGTTGCATGAATAGTGCTAGATGTTAATTCCATATTCAGCATCTGCATTAAACGACATCAGTTTACCGCCAACCGGAAGGAGCTTTGGAAGCGCACATGCGGGCTCCTATGAACGAATCTCACCGTAAGCTGCTATACTTTTGAAGATCAAATTTTATTCATCATTTGAATTTTATGCTGAACAACCAACCAGTCGATATTGCCAATTCTGGCGAATTAGTGCGAGGTTTGTAGTTGATCGGCACATTTTCTATCAATCACTCTTTTAAATTTCTGCGCCACTAGAAGTTTTCCTGAAACTACATTATCATAAATTCGCGTTAGAGGTATTGAGGATCACTTTTGTGCTCTTCAAAATGTCACAACTTTTGCTCCATTTCCTCAAAGGCGATCAGTTATCCTTGTTGGTAGGTGCCACGAATTACCTGTTCACATCCTTCAAAGTCCCAAAAAATTCGATGGACAGCGTATTTCAAAGTCTGCAATTCCTGTTCGTCTATTTCTGAATCACCCTAAAGAATTTCGAGTTGTTGCTTCGAATTGTCTCAGTGAATGCAGTTAGAACCGGTCTAAAATTTCCATACTACCGTACATCCTTAAATGAACGACGTCTTGCAACAAAAATTTTCCTATCAGCGCTCAGGAGGAATGGAAGGTCCCCTTCTTCGTATAAATGTCTTAGAAAAAGATGAGTGCTTACAGCACCAACTCTCTTCAAAGGGGACACTTCCTGTGGGCGCATCAGCTGGACTGCAGGGGAAATGAAGACTGATGATTTTGAGAATTTTTAGAACAAATTTGACTGCTACTTAACGCAAATCCTGTGTACAAATTAAGCAGCCAATGTCGCTACGTCGATTTTCACGTCATTACTGAAATGTGTGCCCATTCTTAAAAGAAATAGAGATACTGATGTAGTACACTTATGAGTGTGTTGCAGTGGCATCCTTTGTGTTTTGAATGGCATAGATTTTACAGCTGTGTTCAGATACACATCCAGCAGACCATCATTATCCTCAATTCGTACACCAACGTCTTTACGCTTCGAGCACCGTTCACAAACACCCACCTACCATCGAGAGCCAGATCGAAGTTCTCGTTTTGACCGAGACTATAAGTCAATGTCGCGATTCTCGCTCGACAGAGTAGGCTCCTTTTCCTAGTTTCTCTCTCATTTGGTTTGGGAATTAAGCACAATTGCAAGAACTGCGCAATTATTTCCTATCTACTTGCAGGCGAACAGAAACTCGAATATTTTTTCTTTTTTGTGGTCGCAGTTCGGGTAGTTGAGTTCATCTACATTTCCTTGTAATCTTTGCTTCCACTAACTCAGTGTTTCAGTTGCCCCAATCTAAAATATTGAACCAAAATACATTGAACATAGTGACCCACTCTGTCTCTAGTAAACTTTGTTGTTTGTAAACAAAAATGCACCTATTCATTCCTAGTGGTGCATGCTGCAAAATCTCTCTCACGGCCGTGTAAGTGTGAAAGTCAGTCAAAAAGCCAAAAAAAAAAAGAACTTTACCTATACATTTGTGCAGGAACAACCTGAACGGAACGCAAGCGCATTCATGTTTATTGGAGGTGGGAGGTGGGAGGTTGCAAGGAGGGCAGCATCAAGGCTCACTCTATCTGGAAGAGGGGTTGTCTCGTTCCAAACTGTTGCTCACAGCAAGCTTGAGACATACGTAACTCTCATCGAGTCTCCAGAGGCTCTTCTCTTTCTCATGTGCTGTATCAGGCTTCACATGCTCAATGTAATCTGCCGCTTCAAAGTCGTAGTTGGAGCTTGTCACTTTGTTAGAGTATCTCCGATGTTTGATTAGCTCCGATCTTTGATCGTTTCATAAGTTTGACTGCATTTCCGTATATACTATGTTATTGTTGTTTTGCATGTACTTTTACAAAACGTGGTACGGTTCTGCAGCGCAGTCTATCTATCTTTCGGTCTGTCTCTTCTGTGGATTCAACTTATGTGCCGCATCAAATATGTGAATCAAATTTAGGCATAGCTCACGTCATACGATGAACGCGCAGAGTCGTTTGCGTCGCAAGTGATCATATTTGGCACGAATTGAAGTAAAAATTAGTGAGGAATTAGCTGCCTTAAAATTCGTGTGTTTTAAGTTGGAATAATGCGGGTCTGTGTAACGGCCATTCAAGCAGGATAGCATATATTGGTCGTTTCACAACACTGTCGACTCACATTCGTATGAGACATTGATAGAGCAGATTAAATTGCAAAGAGCGCATGTTGTGCTTTCTAATCCTCTAAGCAGTTTTCTCGGTTCTTTCTGAGAATAATATTGTTATAGACAGCTGTTATGTTCAGGACAAGTCGTCTCCAGAGGATGTTGAAGCAACCTTCCAAAAGCTTTACAATCGGTACGTAGGGGATCGCAGTTCCGTCAAATCGAACTCGAATTCGCCGGAAGCCAAGGGCAACGAATCTCGGTCGTCTTCACGCGACTACAAGCGCCGTGTTTCCGATTCGTCACCTGAAAACACTCGTGAGCTGCCTGCCACAATAATACGAGAATTCATCTCGAGCCTTTATAACTGATTCCGCGTTGTATGTTAAGTAATGGCTAAAGTAGCACATTTCGTTATTAGTTTCCATACTTGTTATGACCGCTCAATAGCTGCAAATAGTAGGAAAATATAACATCACCTTGAACTTATTACTATTGTTGATTATGATCGGCATTTTTTGCGGACTGACGGCATAAAAAATGTTGTCGAAATGTTTCATAACTTAGCGCAAAGATTTTATATCGGCAAAGCTGAATTTCTACGTCATAGAGAACCAAAGCTATGTGGAGTGAAATTTCCTCACGGTGGTCTTAGGACAGGCCCACGCTCATATGTATTAATATATTTATTGTTTCGATAAAACATGCTAATTCTTTTATTCAAGTCATATGTTTCCTGCTAAATGTAACGTTCTATTTTCAGCGATCTGCAAGAAATTTGTTTCTCACAGCGAAGCAGAAGAAGAGGATTACTCTGTAGCTGAAGATGATACCAGTCATATTGGCAGTGATCAGGAGGAACTCATTAAGTCAAATCTGGCACTTGGAAACAAACTTAATGTTTGTCACTACCTTCATTTTTTATTAGCGGGGTGGATGACCGGGTGGTTCATGAATGAAAACTTTTAAATAAGAATATTTAGTAACAGTTTTATTATTAGCTAATAGCAACTCTGTTACAGCAAATCAGTAGTTTCCGATTTCACTTAATTCCCTTCATTTTCGAGAAGGTTTTACCCTTGTACTTTCCACTCATCATATAGGAATGATATCAAAGATGAGCAGTTATTAAGACAATGAGTAATTATTAAGGCAAACAAATAATTTGAGAACCCACAGATAACACAATTTACGTTCTATGTTAATAAACTGTTTATGCAATTAAATTCTGCCTCATAATTCGCCCATGGAATCAGAGATTGACTTTCAGTACTCAACACCTAGGTATTTAGTGGACTGTTTTTTTTGGAAATACTACCTCTAGTGCAGAAATTCGGGCGGATGTCTTAATTGCTGAAATTTGAGACTGTGCACAACAGGTCTCGTTTGTCTGCCGATCCTCCGAACGCACGTCTGCTAACACCCCTCTTCGTCGACCCGCTCCCCTCCTACCCCTCCCCACCCCCCCTCCACCCCGCATCGGACGACCTCTCCAAAGGATTTTGGCGAGATATAATGTAACAGCCAACATAATGTTCTGAATAGCGCACTGCACGAGGAGTAGCATTGCAATAGTTTACGAAGAGCACTAAGTGAATGTGGATGAAACTATTATAAGAAATCTACTCCCACAGCACATTTCTTATTTCCTAGCAAGCTGAAAAATGTGGTTGAAGTATTATCTAGAATAATTTTGGAGGCACCAACTGATCCGTCTGCTGCATGGTCGTCCACGGACAAAGACAAGACGCCAACAAAAGAAAAGACACCCTCGTCGCTGACTGAATCTGCAACTATTACGCCAGGCAAGTTGTTTTTTCTTCCTCTTCTATGGCTCTATGTTTAGCCTGATTTCTCGCTTGCTATAGATAAAAGACAGTCGTGCTGAAGAACCGACTTTGTAAAAAAAGGCTGAGTGCCAAAATGGCTGTCGCTCAGCGCAATTAATCAGATGAGTTGAAAGGTTGTCTCTGCCAGTTGTTTTCCAAAAGTTGCCTTGGGACTACATTTTTTTCTCAAAACCTTCACTGGAAGTCAAGCAGGTTGTTTTGGATGCTTGTTATGCAGCTGTTCGGATGATTTGCACCGAGAATTTGAGCTGAACAAGTTTTTTTTAAGCATGCGATCAAAAACTTGTGTTTTTCATCAATCATAATTTTTTAGTTTTCATTAAAAAATTCTAACCTTTTAGAAAGGATGGAGATGAACAAAAATGAAATGGTAAAAAGTGTATAGAAACTTTGAGCGCTGATTCGATGACCTACTAAAAGAGTCCATCCGATTCGGGAACTGCAAATGAATGCTTCTCGATGGAGGAGATCGCGATTTTTCCATGAAAATGCCTTAAAATTCTCGTAATATTTCATGCTGTTCATTATACAATTTTCTGTAGATCTCATATTGCTGGCATCATTTTTAAATTATGAGTATGCACTCAGTGTTTCTTACATTCATATGAAAGCAGCTGAAATGTTGTAAAATTTCTTGCGTCATCTATATTTCACATTCGATGTGTTCTCATATAGAGATTAAACTGTTGTATTTGCTTCGTTCCAGCTAACTCACATTCAATAATTTTGTGTTTTTCATCCTTAAATACATTCCTACAGAAAGCAATGCCTACTCGAGTTTGCATCACCTCATGCAGCTTTCCCAGTTTTTGGTAATCTCATTCAAAAACTAATTTTCTTAAGGCTGTGACTTAGGTGATCCGTTGACCTATGGTAATATCTCGTGAGATTTCAAAAATTCTTGTTGCAAAAAACACCTATTCTTTTCGTTCTATGAATTCGGTAATGTAATTTTGAATCTCAAAGTGAAAAAGTTTAGGCACGGAATATAGGAGCTGTTATCTCCGTGTTGTGAAATTTTCTATTTCTAATCATTCGTTGTCTTCTTTTCAGCATCAAATGTCGAACAAAGGGAAAGCGAGGAAGAACTAAGTCCTGAACCATTAGAGCGAAGTGGTTTCTCACCAAACTTTTCATCAGAAGCTGGGAATAGCCCAACGGTTCGCAAAGAAGCTGGCTCACCGCAAGCACAGGTCTAAGCTTTCGTCCATAAGCGTTGCCAATTCTGAGAAACAATTTCAAAGACGGCTGTCTCATTTTACTGTTATGGAAACAGTCATTGTTGTTCCACTTACTATCCGAATCCACAGTTTTACCACAAAATATTTGTATTTTTATGCCTTTAGTGAATGAGAATATCGATGAATGAATCGAATGAACACTTCGTTTGTTGAAGGTTCCAACTGTCGCTTACGGTAAACCGGATGACTCAACTACTGATGATGATGTTGCTGCAGAAGGCGAAAAGTCACGGTTATATCATAAGTACTTGAAATCAAGGTCGAGATCTAAATCACCAATAGCACTGGGAGTAAGTAAAGTGATTCGTTGTTGGCCAAAAACTGTTACTTGGGCGAGAGTGATATTAATAAAACAAAATGGAGCTCATTTGAAGATTTAAGTCACACAGTACGGATCATCAAGTCTTTTGTGTTTTCAGCAATGAACTCATAGAGTGTTTGCTGATTTCGTTCACAATAAAACACTGTGAGCGTTTCATGCAAAATAATTATAAATAATTCTGCATTCTTTCTGAAGTACCGCCAAAGAATCAGAATCCTTAGCGAACGTGGCACCTATTCGCGGAATATTCCGCTGAAATGCATTTCTTTCTCCAGTCAAATACGTACGACAAAAATAATGCAGGTAAATGTATGCTGAATATTTTATACACTGGTGTCGACATTGATAAGTATTGGTGACATTCGTGAATGAAGAGGCTCTCTTTTATCGATTACACTTCAGGTGAACTGAATGCTTTTAGCAGACAATGCAAGACAGTCTCTTCTAGAGATGGCGTCGTCTACGGAATATTACCATGTTGTATACTAGTGAGAAGTACGTTGTCTTGTGCTGATGATATTTCAAATGGGTTGTAGGCAAGTGATGTGAAAGACGATGACCACAGGCGATCACGGTCAAAATCCAAATCAAAGTCGCCACTTCCTCAAACCGGAAATGTTATTTCCAGACCAGGTTGGCCTCTTATTTGCGTTTGATGCCTCCTTTCTTCTTTTGACTACATGTTTCACTCCATTTCGTGCTCGCTAAGGATAAAAGGTTTTAAATGCCGACGAATTAGTTTGCTGCACTTGGAATAGGCTGATCGTTATTTTAAATAAACGAATAGTTGGCGACTAATATTTTTGCTTTGAAACACGTGGGTGTTTCTGCATTGTAGTGGATGCATATGTGTAAAAGAGGTGCAAAAATATGAAGTTAAATGCGAACAGCTGGTCCACATGAATGGCGCACTTCTCTTGCCACGCTGTTTCTACAACTCTTTAGCTCCCCGTTGGGCTTTAACGCAGTTCCCTCATTCGTCATTCTTCTACACTCTTTTCTGGATCATTCGCTTCAGCTGTCTTTCAGAATCAGGATCTGTCTTTTTCATTTATTCCAATGTGATAATCCATCTATCCGTTGCGTTGTGCTTTTAATTGCAAATTTCTGGATTTAAATGTAAAATGGAAAATCGGATTCCGTAGCAAGCGTTGAGAGTAACAGATGGAAAAACGCGCCTTAGGAGTTGGCACAGTAGATGTCTTTCCATTTGTGTTCATGCGCTTAATCATTTTCGCGATTTATGAGTAGATAGGAAAGTGCCCCCAACAGTATTATAGAACGCCTTTTAAATTCAACTCTTTAAATTTAGAGCAATTTCCACCGTTAATCCTCAGTAAGGTTTGTTCTCATGAGCGAGAGGCTGCAAAATACAGCGAAACCTAAGATGTCTCGATGACCTGAAAGGTTGCATAAGAGATAATCCCGTCATAAACATTCTATCCCTTGCGTTTCTTAAGTGAAGTTTCAGAGTCGTCCCACCTGAAAGTACAGCGCAGGCAAAAAGACACCTGCACACGCACATGTATACATACACAGGTTGCCGTGATATTCATAATTGCAAATTAAAGGAGCATAATAAAAACAAATGTTCGTTTAATGTGCTGATTTCTGTATGCTGTTTTGCAAGTTTGCATTTTTTTTTTTTGCATCCACAAGAGGCATTATGGCGGCTATGTATATGTTCCTGTGGACATGGCTCCTCGTGGGACTTCGGGCCCCAAACTTCCCTAGCCAAAACAGTTGAATTTGGCGAGCAAAACCAACGCACGCTTTGGGTGAATTCTTATATCATCTTTCACGTTAATCTAACATAAAATTTATAGACGTATGTGCTAAAAATTTGGGGTCTATTTCAAGCCGGGCGGATCTCCTTTCTGTGCCGGTCTGATCGCAAAGAAATGAATCTTTTGTGGAAGGTTTATATGACTGAATGGGTCAGTTAAAACGAACGCGAACGTGGACTTTTTTTATTATTTTGTGATGTTATATGAAAGTGGGTCGTCATGTGGACGGTCTGTAAGAGTATCGTACCAACTCCTTTGGTACGGTCTCACTTATAAATATTTTAGGTTGCTTTACAGGTGGTACGAAAAACTGCCGTGATATCGGCTGCTTCATAGCGCTTAGTTTGACCGTCGGTGATACAACAGTACTGTTCACTGACTGTATGTGCAAATAGGTTTTCCAAGAGAGTTGCGAGTAAACATGTTAGGAAAGCGCGATAATGGTCAAATATTTCCATATAAAACTTGAAATAATCGTGAGTTTTCAGGCGGAATGCAAGCATCAGAACATTTAGGTCTCTGCAAAACATGTTTTGTATGAAATTTCTATTAATATATGAAATCAGCACGCAAAGAAAGTATTCGATCTTCGGTTTAACATTGTTGCGATAAGTGGTGATATTCAGTGGGATGGAAATTTCATATAGTCACAAACCAGAAGTTATGGCAATTGTTAAGCATAATGAGGGAATCTGTTATGATAGCACATTCCTTTGTTAAATTCTTTGCTTACTGCGAATACAAACAAAGATAAAAATGGGCATAGAGCGTTTGTGTTAAAACGAGGTTGGCCAGAGTTGGTCGCAAAGAGTGTAAACGTAGTGAAGAACATGTGGACGATAAAATTTGAAAGCGATTCTGCTCGCGACTTTTTTATGCACTTTTGCGAACTTTATCAAATATGTTCGCTTACTTCGTTTAGTTCTTTTTTTCTCCACTAGAATCAAATTTCGTTCGTCGTGCAGTTAATCAATAGGCGCCAAGTAAAGTGGAATTTCATCCGCCATTATTTGATACATAGGAAGTCTACTTGATGGTCAATGAGAATGTTTTTGGAGCTGGGGCTTTGAAATGAATCTGAACGAATTTAGCCCAAAGGTGAAGCCAGAAAAAGCTTCAAGGAAAAAGAGAGCGAGGAGCCAAATTCCTTCCTTAATGGAAGCGATGAGGCATTGCTATTTCTGCCGATTCCTTCCTTTTCTTCTATGATCTCTGCACTCCTCTTTCCATACACAGTCTTTTGAAAATAGAGAAAGATATTTGATTTCATCATCCCCTCCCTCTCTCCTTTTCTCATTTCAGATATATTTTATTTATATGAGTACATTTGCATAGTAAATGGAACAATGAACATCACGTACGTAGGAGCAAGAAAAAACTTGGAATTAACCAAGGACAGCCGGGGCAACTCCACAGCGACGGGCCATAACGAAAGATCGCATTTAAAGACTTCACATCCCTTTCCCATTCATTTTACTTCTTCATAATGTTTCCCCAAAAACATCTGTCATATTCGAATGAGTTGCTTCATCACAGCTAGAATGTGAATGAAATCAACTGTATTTTGCTCCAGCAATCGTAGAGATAGCGAAAAAACCGTTTCATTGTTAGTTTTTCTTTTTACTTTACACCACGCAATTATTGACAGTCTTTCACAAAGTCAGCTTTGTGTGAGAGACGACTATCAAAGTTTAGTGCTGCTTCCAGAGAGAGTGCAGCTTGATTCCTTATTCATTGCACTATCCTCACTCTCTATGCGTCATGTTTGCGGCCAAAGCTCTTAGTACTACTTGCCGATCTTTAGCTCTTTAGCCTTTCCTCTAATGTCAGTAAGTGGAAAAAATTGAAGCATTTTTATACTCAAACTTCTTCTACGTACTTGCAGCGTCTAATGATATGCTCTAATATGTTGAAACTCTTATTGTTTTCGCTTTAAATTATCGAAATCAGTCGAATGACTTCATTAGGCCTATTTTTTAGACGAAGTGAGAAACAGTTAAAATATAATGATTATTTCGAAATTCCAATATCGTTCCAAAGATGAACATAAACATTCTCACCTTATATTGTAACTTTCCTTTATAGTTTAATGTATTTAATATTGTATTGATCATACGAATATTTCATCTAAATAAATTTGAGCATTAATCACGTAACCGTGAGAAAACGTTCATTCTCGCTTATAAAACACATTAGATGCCAAGTACTATATTTTAAAGCGCTCATCTGATAGGAGAAATAGAATGGCTGGTGTCTTTTTTATTTATGTCTGTATTAACAATTTTATTATCGAACAGGATGTTGTTATTTAGTAAATAATTTCGGAAGGTTTTTGTCACACATTAAAAACTGTAGCAATAAACTTTCTTCATAAAGTTTTCTTTATTTTTAATTTTTGGCTTTTATTATATAAAGCCTATGCTAAATTTTATTCGATAATATTTCACTGATTTTCATCGACAGTTTATTGGTATCTCAACCAGTATGACAGAGGCGAATTTGATAGGAATCCAAATAGAATATCAGTGTATAAAAAATCGTCTTGCTGATTGAAGTGCGATTCACAATGTCTGTGTTATTGAGAACGTCAACAAAATTCGCTTGTGGCCTTATCCTGACGTGTGCACTTTTTGAATGTCTCACTCTCAGATGTTCGATTCTTATTCGATTTTGCTTCCTTCTGTTCTTGCTTTTATGAGCTTTACGCCTCATTTCCAATCATCATGAATTCTTTCATTTGAAGATATTCGCTAAATGTTATTTATTAAGAGATGAGACATGTTTCACTTTCGAAAATGACCCGTTCATGTGTAATAAGTATAGTTGAAGTAGCAGTTGTACAGGTTTTAAAGGAGTGTGCACTGTGAGTTGGTGAAGTAAAAGTTTTTACATTGCTGCCGTTAATTCTATGCAATTGAAGAGCCAAAAAAGAATGAGTTGTTGTAAAATGATACCGGCGATGTTAATACCCTCAATTTTGTCGTTTTATTATATAGCATAATATAATTTGGTAAAAAATATCGTGGTAGGCTAATTAATAAAATATTATGAAATGAGTGAAATGTGCGACATCCATTAGAAGAACCGATAGGAGTATGGGACCGAAAAGATTTGCTGGAAAGAAAAAGCAACCGAATAAACTCAGAAATGTCGAAAACTGACCAAATTTTAGGTGCGAAATAAAATAAATTAGATAAAATAAGTGCCTAAAATGTTCAGTGCTGAAAATTTACATTTTTTAATGCTGACCATGAGTGAGCTTCTCAGACGGCTTCTTGAGCACCTTTGTAGTAATAATGTACCAAGTATTAACTGCTGTTGTATATAAGTGTGTCCATGTACCCTTGAGCTCATCTTTTGCGGATTCAGTTGGCATTCAGCCGATCGGGTCGTTCATTTTACTGTCATACCAACTAAATTTACACATTGGAAAAGATTTCAGCTAAGTGCCCATCTCATTTTCTAACCGACTGAATCAAATGAATTTCCATCTCTAATGACATTTTGATCGGGCAGTTGTTTCCTCCGTTTCCTCCCCAACCAAACATAATATTTTTGTTGTGCGAATATCTATGCTGGACAGTAGGTGAATCGTGAATTTGTGCGCAGAATACGTTTACGCAACTGATTCGATTTGATGACTACTTGCTTTATGCGTCGAATCCATTGTTGAAAATATCTCTTTGGAGACTCAATTGAAACCTTGATTGTTGAAGCAATTTTTAATTTTCCTTCACTAGGCGTGATAGTAAAATAGAGAATTACAAGTCTTGGACCATAGAATATCGATTAATGGAATGATCAACTTTTTAGGCGACGACCGAAGATCTGCAAAACGAAGTCGCACTATGGATAACTTGGTTGCTCAACTTACTCCCATTCTTCAGGTAAGTAAGACATTCTATGGAGTAGAAAAAATAGTCATTGCATCACTGTAGTTGAAAACAGATGAGAAACTTGAACTGATTTAGTGCTTGGACAGACATTTTTTTTTTTTTTTTTTTTGTCAGGACTACACACTTTATAAATCCTCTTTGGAGCACAGTGGTTACGCTAACAACGCTTTCAGGGTAGCCTATGCGTGAGGTCTTTAGCAGGTCAGTCTGGGTTGCAGGCATAGCGGGATTTCCGACTTAAAAAATTTTTTGATTGTTTGCAAGATGGAGCTGCACCAATGTTCGCATCCCTTAACGTTCTGTTATCATCGTCTTCAAAATCCTTTCATTTATATCAGTTTTCTCTTTCTTTGTGCGCCATATACATATTGATCATGAAAATTTGAAGAGCCTAGTTTGGTAAGGTTGATGCAGTTCCATGAGCAGAAAACCCTTGTTAAAACCTTCTCCCCCTCCCCCCCTCCCTCCCTCCTCTCCTTCTATCCTGCTTATTGTTTGTTGCTTGCCCTACGACAGTAGAGTTCTAAATTTCTGTTCACGGATAGTTTGATGTCATTTCGTTGGATCGGAACTTTTCTAGTTGCAAACATGAATATGCTATGATCCAGCAATGATTGTGAAAGTGGAACTTTGATTCGTCGTCCCATATAGAGCGCAAGCAAACAGTTAAAACACATGTAATTCTGCGGCTCGAATGCTGCACAGAAATTGGATCTACCGCAGAATGCAACATTCGTTGAATTTGCAGGCTCGAAGAGAAGAACAAGAGAGGAAACTCGCAGAGGCCAAGAAGAACGGCGGCGAAGAAAGACAGAAAGCAAGAAAGGAAGCGGGGGAAGAGGAACATGATCAGGAAGAAATGGACGAAGATGAAGAAGAAGAAGAGGAAGAAGAAGAAGAAGTTTCTGAGGTTGATCTGCATATCCGTTGGCGAATGTTGGCCTATTGCATTTATTGAAATGATTGCCTACAAAGTTCAATAAATTGCAATATATGTACTGGCAAAAACTGTTCTTTAGTATCTGCGCTGTATTTATAGCTGTAGGAAGGTTGCAGCACTATAGAGAGCAATCGGTTGCAGTCAAAAGAAACTGTCTTTTAGTGCATTCCTTGCATTCTGGGCAGTTTAGAAAGCGACATTATATCCGGTAGATCAAATATAGCTCCAAAGAGGTGCTTGATCAGACATCGGAAGACGCTGAATTTGCCCAACGAGTATGCCTATAGCTGTGCTGCCACCATTAACAAAGATGAGGGAATCAATCTGTGATGTACAATGCCGCATATAAGTGTTTTGTTGATATCTCGCTAAAGATAAATGAATGTCTGGCTGAAGTAAGTGTACTCATCTCATGTTACTATACAGATTCTTCTTCAGCTGGTCAATCGATCAACTCGGAAGCCTCCTTTATTGATGGTGACTCAGGCTTCGGTGCCCAGCACGCCAATGACCACCACTGTAAATCTCTTATGGAATCGTGCACCGCCCAATATTCAAGCAAGTGACAGCGAATATACCGATGATGAAGGTGTGTTTTGTGTAGTTGTGTAAATGAATTATTTATGAGGTCGGTATGGGTGAATTTAGAAAAACTGAACTGATGAACGATATCGGCATTCTATACCACATCTTAATAAACCATTCTTGCACCGAAAGGAGGAGGTCTTTCGGGCAGTCTCAATCGCCGGGCGGTATATTTTTGCTCTTAGTCAGTTTTTCGAAAATTTGCAAATTCTTCTACGAATACTGAATAGGATTTTGTTCCACCTTTCTTGGTAATTTCTAACCTTAAATGACCAACTTTTCCTTCTATGGGTAACGTAAACTTCATTTTAATCGACATCCTTGATTTTCTTCTTCCTGGTCGTTTATTTTTGAATGAATTTGTTTTGTTGGCTTGCAGTTAATCCATATTCATGTGCTTCAGATAGTCGTTATGCAAACGTTGGTGAAAGCGAATCGGAGTTCGATAATTCAGTTTCAGAAACGATTCCGCTTCGAGACAATCTCAAAGGGCGACAACCACGGGGTAATTTTTAACCATGGATATCAGCAAAGTTCATACGTGCTACTGTGGGTGACTTCTTATGCCGTGGATTACACGAAATGCGCATTTTGTCGGCACCTTTTCATGCATACCTTTTTCGCATGCCCCTCTTGTCGATCGCTATTGTTTTCCTTTGATTTATATTTTCTTTAGTAGTGTCTCTCAAGATTTATTCTACGTAATCGCTCAACCATGTGAACATCTTTGCACACATTTTCTTCTGCGAAAAGGAAGCATAAGTTTGAGAGTTCAAATAGAAATGATAATTGAAATCAGGCAACTTATGCTGCATACGCGAATTGCGAAAGGTTCCAAAAAATAAGTGTAAAACCTATTCCGCTCAATACTTAACTGCTTTATTCAACAGTCACGCGTCTACATACAGTAGCACCGAAGCCAAAAGTACAGAACTGCCTAGTTGCCAAGAAAACAATGAGCATCGGAAAATTCACTCTCTTATTCGGCTGGTTTTTTTAACGTTTTCAAAGATGGCATCTTCGCATTGCCACGCTCTTTTTGCAGAAAGAAACTCTATGAAACTCTTTATTCATTTTTTTGTACACCCGAAGCACCTAAATTGATTAGGTTGTTTTAAAATGGCTTTCCGCTGTCATTCGACAAATTTAGGAGTATATGCAAATTTTTTGAGGGTTAATGAAAAAGATTGCAGGTTATATTTAGTTTGTAGAGACGTTTCTTGGTGATTTCATCAGAAACTATTGGATGTAACCATTGGAAATGAATAGATTTAAATGTGGAAACAATATTAGAAGAGTTACTGATTCCCTAGCTTAAGGAACGGATGATCTTTGGGGGCGCCGCTAGATATGCTTGCTCGATACTTTTATTTCCATATAGGGAAAAATTATAGTCTCAGCAATTTTAACTGCTGAGAAAAAAGAGAGAAGGCTCGTCGAAGTCTTCAGACGATTGTTTGCAGGCGACTTATATCCAGTTTCGCCGAGTCGCTCTCGCTCGCTATCGCGTGACCGTTCGCCAACTCCCTACACAGATTACGAGAGCGATTTTGAATTACATTTCATGGAACCTCCATCACGGTATGCATTTTCTCGTGAATTGCATTTGAAAAATGATATCTTTGCCCAGAGTACAGCAGTGAATCACCAGCTGGCCTCACTCACAAGCTATCGCTCAATGCCAAAGAAGATTGTCACACTATCTTCGAAATCTGTAAAGCAGTGGGATTTGAATCGGGAATATAAAGCAGTGGGATTTGAATCGAGAATTATAATCGGAAAGTAATCAGGATGATACATTTTAGTGTGTTGTAGTTCTGATATTCCGCATCTGAGTAGAGTGCAGATAACCTCATCCAGATTCATTACTGACGGTCGGTGGCGATTCCTGGTAACCGTTGTTTTCATAGTCATCGATGAAGCCACATTTTAACATGAAACTATTTTGGCTGAAATCGACAGTTTAATACCAGATGGCTGGAAATGCGAAATCGCAAAGGATATGTAAGTGCATGAGATGTACTCAGTCCTCAGATTCGACTCTTAGTGAAGCTGCAATATTGAGCTGGAGGATAAGTGGCAGAAGGTGGTGATTTGTAGAAGTGAGGACAGCAGAGGTCGTGTTTCACAGACAATGGCTGTTCCGGCTCCGATATTCACTGCATCAGTGAGCTATGACGGAATGGACGACTGGGATTCGGCGAAAGAGGAATCCGTTGAATCGCTTTCTGATTATGAAGATATGATTGATTTTGATTCTGACGGTAGGTGAACTGCACTAAGTACACCAAATTTGTATTGTTCTATTTTTAGCGTTCAAGTTATGTTATTTGAGAATTGGTATTGTATGAATCCTGTGTGAGAGTGCGTTTTAATGGTTTCTAGAATTGAAAAGGAAAGGAATACTTCCTCGTATTGAGTGCTGCGAGGCTAGTACTTTTATTTGCTCACTGCATTTCTATTATGATAGTTTCCACTGACCACCAGCCTTGAGGGCTTTTCCAGTCTTATTTCGACTTCTGTCTAAATTAATAATAGATGTTTAATGTGCTGTTCTACCATGCGCAGGTGGATGTTTGTTGGTTGAGTGGCGTATACGAGCACATACAGAAATTTTTTGCTGAAGCTTAGTCATAATTTAGTCCGTCAATCCCTCACTCACTTGCTAGACCAACCGGCGGGCGCAAAAGTTTGAGTTCGCATGGCAACAGCGTAACGCTGTGACTCCACGTGATCTTAATCAGTCTGTACTCGTGTTGAAGATATCAAAATTTCTGAGCGAATAACATGACGCTTCACAATTTTTCCTGCTTGATGCTTGAGGTGCCATGTTGTTCTTTGGCCACCGTTATACAGCTGATATGTGCTTGTGCGATGAGTTAGCTGTTTCAGTTGGTTCTGTCCATGGGAAAAATTTGATCCCTCGCTTAACGTACTTTATTCACCCCAATGAAGTTTCAGCTGTTGCTATTCTTTGCATTTAGCCGATGGTTGTTTTCAGATGGCAGGTATTCTGGGAGTCACAGTCGGCTTGATGACCGGCCGGATTCTCGTTTGAGACCCCCATCGTCTGGTCTTGGTGCATACCTCAGTCCAGCTTCGTTTTCCAGTGACGAGGTAGAGCAATGTTTTTAGAGTAAAGGCTGATTTCAAACTAATATCACAGAAGCCAATCATCTGAATTTGATGATAATATCTGGTAAAAATTTCAAATGAGTGAATTAAATTTGTTACTTTCAGTTCTTAGGTAGTGATGAATATTTCAGAGTGGATGAGCTTCTGTATGACAGAGCGCCTGAGCTGTCCGATTTGTTTCAGCTCAGACAGGTCAAATAGAAAGAGAATTTGTTTCATTGAAACAGGTTATTCCTCCACCTCATCCCTCTCTTGCTTTCAGTTTCTGTCGACAAGTAAATAGCACTGATTGCCTCACATGTCACTTGGTGGTCGTTTGAGAACAGTTGTTGTTGGAAGTGACTGATGAAGCGGTTGTACACTCACGAAAGTGCGTGACGGAACGTTGTTTCGGTTTTCGTTTTTCAAAAGGAATCAATTGCCGTTTTCAGGATTACGATGGACAACACTACCATGATACAGTTGATGTCGGATGTACACTGAAGCTTGTTCAAAAAGCAGCTCTCAAAGGTTCTGATGATGAAACAAGCAGTGAATACTATGATGATTCAGAGGTATGTTTCTCTACTATCTTTCACTGCGTCAGTTAGTTTTTTCGCTTCCCTGAGCAGCCTCCTTCTGTTCATCATTGCGCGCTTTTAGAAGCTTCCTTTGTAAACCGTAGCAGACACTCGTATCCGCGTGCCCGCATTTACTTGCATGCATCGGTTTTTGCGCGTGTGCATCTGCGTCTGCGTTCGCGTGCGCGTGTGCAAGTACGTAAGGGTAAGCGTATGCACTTGTATGTGCTCGTTGCTGTGCATCTGAGTATATGTATGTGTGCCGATTATTTTCACTCATGGAACTACAGTAGTAGGCTCGCAACATACAGCGAGTGTGGTGGGGTCTCCCCAATAGTGTTCCAACACAATCAAGCTTCAGGTAATTTACCCGGTCACATTCTACGACCGATCAGTGGTGATTTATAAAACCGCTCGATACGGTAGACGAGATTGCGGTATTACCGTGTCAGCATCTTTGGCAGCGGAAGAATTCGTTGTTGGCGATTCATTTTTTTAGGCGGTCGAACGTATGAAAAAGGAGCAGGAAACTTTCATCCGTTTTCCCATTATTTTTGCCATTCCGTTTTACCATTATGCTTCGATTACTGAATATCTACGTTTACGGGCACTGGATCACTATTAGATTTATTCAGTAACAGGTATGAGTACAAATAAACAAATGAATATGCGCAGTTATGAGTCAGTTCCCAACATTCTTGCCCCATACCGCTTCCGTCCAACCTGTCCTCGGTCTCTGCCTCCTTTTATGAGACATTTGTTTGGCATTCATAAGACTACGAGGGAAGCTATACTTCTGTCTCCATGCACAGATGTTTTGTAGACTCAGCACCCCCTTTTATATCTCCCATTTTATCAGCAAATATTTGCAACATTATTGGCTCACAATGCCATAACTAGGTTAAGTTCAGCTGGAAACTGCAACTTCGAACAATCTCCGTATCAGGACAGTAATGACGCAGTCTTCAAGCGAACCATTTCACATTACGATTACTGTAATTGGTTCTACCAGCTATCGCTTTCGTTCATCTTTTCAGTATATTTCCTTTGCTCTGTCTTTAGTCAGCTAATTGACATGCGTTCCTTTTTATCTTATTTTCTCTCTTCATCTCCTTCGCTAGATCATAAGTTTGCTCTAGGAGATTGTCGAACTATTACCTCTGTGACGGTGAAAAATACTTGTCCTCTCATTGTCTTCTAAAGAATTTTTCTTCGAGATAAAAAAATGAAGAAAATGTTCTCGCTGAAATTTATGAAATGAAAGAGAACATGTCTATAATACAACTGACCTGACCTATTTAAGCTATGTTTGCGGCACTTGGTTGATGGAAATGCGAAAAGTGTGCTATCAGAGGGCTTGAGTATGTCAGCCACACAAGATAGCTTGATTGCATGTTTTGCATGCGAAGGAATATTACCTTCCTAATAACGTGGCTGCTAGGTTGCCAACGGATCAGAATTTTGATAGGCGACTATTTGGTTGTTAAAAATAGACGGTGCGTTGTGTGCCATTTGATTATCTTATATTTTGAAAGATAATTGGTGATTGTCTTTCACTTTCTGCCATCACATCTTTTTCAACTTTCTCACTTACACTTCCTTTCTTTATAGAATATTTTAGCTTTCTTGTTGCGGTGTTGACAGGAATGCAGTTCTTTGCTAATTTGTTTTCCTTGCAGTATGATGAAGAATACGATGAGGAATACGATGAAGATGAAGAGGAGGAAGAAGATGAAGAAGGTGAGGAGGAAGAAGATGTGGAGGAATATTGCGAAGAGGGAAGCGAGGAAGAGGAAGATGAGTTGGACGCAAAACGAGGAAACGAGGAGTTTCTGAAAGAACCAGTTGACGGAAGGAATGAACGTGAGGCCAGCGAAGACTTGCAAAGCGCTGCGGAACATTCTGAAGCGTCTGAAGACAATGAACTTTGTTCGAAGATTGAGACGGTTAGAAAAATTTACGTTTATGAATTTAAATTTAACATTTTCAAGGTCTTTTTTTGCTTTGCAAAAATTGCTGCAAAATTTGTTCCAGTTCTTTTCCTTTCTTGTCCAAAATCAAAATCTTACTAGTGCCCTTTGATACGAGCTAAAACGTTGTTTTGTTTTATTCTCGAGCGGAACACGCCCTTTATCCCATGCTTTTTGTGAAAGTAGACAGTTGACATGTTATTCCTGCTTCCTGAATTCACTTGTATGGAATAGACTAACCAAACTTATTTTGGTTTTCGATGCGCCACCAAATTTTTATGTGTCCGGCTTCCTTGTTCGAGTGATTTGAATATTTTCATTGTGTTCAAAAATTACACCAGCTCGATTTTCATTTCTTCAGAGATTTAACCATTATTGTCTTCTTGTTTGCCGTACTGTTTTTCTTTCCTAAGAAAAGCTGTAAGATTTGCATACAGAGACCAATTTCAATGTTTCGTTGTGCAGACTCCATCGCCAACTTCGGTTTCTGTCAAGCTTACGCTTGATGCAGAAGGCGAGCAGCTTAAGCATGAAAAAGAATCGGCGATAGAAGGGGAGGAAGATAAAGAGGAGGAAGAAGAAGCGGAGGAGGAAGTAGAGGAGCAAGAGGAGGAGGAGAAGGGACACGAGGTCATCACTGAGGTAAGGTTTTCGTAGATGTTCATGAAAGAAGGTGGTGAGATGTGATTCTCATGCAACAACCTGAACATCATAGAATATGGAGAAATTAACAAACCCATTTCCAATATCTTTAGGCAGAAAATTTTTTTGATGAAGGGAGCGCGAAATTCCGTTCATTAATTATATTTTTTCATTTAAAATTTGTTTACGACCATAAATTGGAAAACTTGTATTACACGGCAGATATGTTGAAAGTGCTGTGTATACTAACCGCACGGAGACGACTCATGTTTTTTCCTTTCAGTTTTTCGTTCACTTTTCTGCTTATTCATTCGACAATTTCAAAAGTTTAGCCACCCATTCTCTGTCTTGCTAGATTTATTATTTAATAAAAGATTTATTGTTTGTTCGGAATGCACCGTACTTCAGTTTGAGCAAAATGAAAGATATTTGGAAAGCGTTGTTATTTTAAGATCCCTATTGCACTGGTATTTCTCCTGCTTTCAGTCGCCTCCGTTAATTCCATCTGTCCAGCAAGCGATCGAACAAGAAGAAGAAGTAGATGTCGAGGAATGCCTCGATGACTCGCTCAAACCAGAAGTGGTTACTTTCTTCTTTCTATAAGAAATAATGCAGATGGGCATGTGCAAATAAACAGATACGTATGTGTAAACAGATCTTTTGAGGGCGATTAGAATTTGATGAAGTTCTGAAAAAGTTTGACTGTTCCACATTCCTGAAGCGATAAAAGCTTAAAATTATGCTAACTGAGGTAGAGCATGCAAACATTTTTCTGTTTTTTGGTCAAGGCACTGAGATAAAATAGAATATTCTATGATCTTTTGATGGTAGCACATGTAGCGAAAATGCCCGAAATGTTGTAGTGAAATGACTCGCTTATAGGAAATGAGGTTTTGGGGGAGCCTCATTGTTATACTTGATTTTTTCAGATGTTTTCAGCAAATTCGAAGAAAGAATCCTTGTCTTCCTATACATTTCTTACTGAGTTCTTAGCGAGGCGGTGAAGAAATAAACATGACGAGGAGGAATAAGCCGAAGCGGAAGGAGCACAGTTTTAATAGTTCTGAAAAAACTTTTACTTAATGTAGGGAACGGAGGGTTTATAAAAATTTTGTCTCTGACATTTCATCACTGAATCACTGGTTGTATCTCTCTCTCCCTGTGTCACAGTAGCTTTTCCTCTAGGGGCCATTCTCTAAGCTATCCTACAGCTTGGACTCCCTTGAAAATGTTCAAGCGTGCAGTCCAATCTTAAAAATGCTATCACACGTTAGTAATTAGTGCTGTCGCATGGAGAAAAAAATTAATTGAAGCGTTTGTATTTTCATTCGTTTAGATATTATCGACTCCCGAAACGCGTTTTATTTGTACTGAAGCAATCTTACAAACATTTATTTTCAAACGTTTAGAGATATCTAGTGAGGCAACGAGATACTAAACATCATTACAACAGGAAAATGAAATGGTTCGTGCAAAAATGGCTGGCGTCGGTGAAGTCGAGAGTACTCCCGAAAAGAAACGCGAGATCACTTATACAAAGGAGGTGGATTTACCGGAACAAGCTGAAGAAGCCGAGCAGCTCAAGGTTGATATTTTAAAGAAGTCATGGCGAATTCCTAGAATTTTACCCGGTTATTTACTTATTGCCAGAACTACGTTTTCTTGTCTCACATTATGTGGGATTTTCTACCATCTGATAGGGTAGGTTCCATATGTTCATCAAAAAGCTTCACTCTTTAATTTGTTAGAGCAAATTTTATCAATTAATGTGACTTCATCGACAATATAATTCATTAATTTTTGAGGATTTTTTTATCAGAAGTAGTTTGCGATTAAATTTCTTCTTACTTTTAAGGATTTTATTTCTTCCATTTCAAAATTCATACCATTAAAATGTGGATAACATTCTTACTCAATTAACTAATAAGTTGGGGAGAAAAATTCAATGCATTCTATGTGGCAAATGGCCAAGTGAGAGCATGTACCGGACGAGCGATGTGCTAATCTTTAGTAGCATATCTAGCGGCGCTTCTAAAGAGAGCGAGATTTTAGAATTGATAGTCGAAATAATGCAATATTTCCATTCGAATCTTTAGAAACTACTCGATGTTACCAAATACAGCACGCTGTTCTCTTCAGTTTTGTTAAGAAAATTCGTCTAGGTAAGCAAAGCTGAACCAGTAGTCGCCAAGGAAGAACTAGCTGAAGGTGCTTCTGAGCAAGCAGCTAAACAAATAGTACCATCTCATGTTGGTGTCGCCGAAGAACACATTGAAGCGGCCAGCGTGGAGGAGCTAGAAGTTGACCGACCCGAGGAAAGTGGAGCCCAACTCAAACAGCATGAGGAAGGAGTGGTGAGTCGTGCTAAAATGCACTGTAAAATATTATACAAAAAATCTTGAAGACGGTTGCATGCAAATTTATGGTATCGAGGCTACCAGTATATGCGTATAAGCCAGTAATCTGGAATCCACTTTTTCCGTCGCACTTGTTACCATATTTTTGATTCGTTGTCTTGCATCCTTCTGCGAGTTTTGGTGTGGATCAGGTCCAGTCTCATATGGAAGCAAATCACTGATTCGCTTGAATCCTCTGCTTTAGTTTGGATGTTGCTTGAACTCGACTACATCATTCATTCTTAATTTAGACACAGAAAAGAACTCGTTTAGGAAACCACGAAAGTGGATGTCATTCCGACGTACGTTCGCCCAGTGCAAGAGCAGCGTAATGACCAGCTAGCTGCATCGTTCATCGACCGTAAGCCGAGCACCGACTTCGCCAAGAAGGCAGTCATCCAACCGCCGAAACTGCAAACTGCGAAAGTATTGCAAGCAGATGTGAAGATTGCCGAAAAGTATGTACTATTTCATTTTCTGCGATGTTGTGTGGTTTGTGGGACCACGAAGTTATACGGTAGACATTATGCTGAAGTATGGTCATCACAGCGTCTTTATACGCGGCGCAATTTTGCTTTGAATTTCCCAATTTGATAATGCAACAGTTTTTATTGATTTGTGGATGTGTATTCGAATAGTCTTTGACAGAACTGAATTATCAGTAACGACTAGCACGAGCCAATTACTAAGTCTAGATCACCGATAACATGGCCGTAACGACAATAATCGGGGACAGGAGGAAGGTTGGAGGATCGATGCGTTTCAGACAGCATGAATAAATCGATCGCGGACACATATTTTGTGTTAACGAAATTCGCATTGACGTCCTCGATTAACATGAACTGGATTTTTTCATGTCGAAATCATGACATTTGAAGCATACAGTTAGCGTGATCCTTTATAGAAGAAGTTTGCTGAAATCTGCGCATTTCGCTCTTTTCAGTCATTCTGTCATTATTTAATGCAAAGATCATGAAATTCCTTTCGAGTTCTTTTTTTCGTTAATGAAGCTTCAATTATTCAAAACATTGTTTTCGAGTATTTCAGAAATTATTTAGCAGGTTTTTGTATAGTGTCAATATTTGGCATGCCTCATCGGTATCCAGTTGGTCATCATGTTTGCCTAGAAGATTTCATAACATGCGTTATATTACTGAATTATAGGAAAGCAGAACCTCCTGCAAAAAGCTTACAGTCACCGGTTGGAAGAAGTGCTACTGGTGATGCGGTGAAAGATGGAAGGGCGAAACAAGTGACACCTCAGGCGAAGCCGACAACAACATTGCAGACTGCATCTAGGACGCAAACAAAAGCACCGACTTCCTCACTGGACTTGCCGCGTACGTCAGCTCCAACGGTGGCCACCGCGTCACCTACTTCAGCACGCGAATCTCGAGCAATAACGGCGACATCGTCCACCTCACCCGCACCTAAAGTAATAACATTTTGATTATTTCCAACGTTATTAACAAAAATTTGGCCTGGACCGTTTGAATCTTGGAGCCATTGATCGGTTATCAACCGCAGCATTCGGATGAAAATGTGTATGCGTAAAAGCCAGTCGAGATTTCGTATTGCAATAGAGGTTGGAGGTTGCTGGATAACCTTCATTACTTCAGTGAGATGTCATGTTTGGGCGAGAGGAAGCACCCTCACGGCTATGAGGAATACGTCTGCAACCAGCGTTTGACTGAAACCGAATGGTTTTCATAAATGTCAGGAAATTAAATTTGGCTGAAACCGGATTTCGGCTACAGCCGAAAAAAATCCGAGCAAAGTGATAATGATTTTGGGGGGTCAAAGGTGAATGAAACTTCGATTTGCGGTCGAAATGCGCTCATTTGTCTACCATCACTCGTGTGAAGCATGCGTGCATGAGTGCATATATGTCTTTGTGGTCTTTCTTCTTGGCAAACCACTAAAAGTAGATCTGTGCTCTTTTTCTACTGCAAGTTTTATCCATCTCTAAGATTTCTTTTCATGATTTCTTCCTTTTCCAAAAGTTTACTCGAAGATGTTATGAAATTTGTATTTGCAAGTCTTGTTGTGCGCACGCATAAAAGTAGCATAGGATACCAATGTTTCGTCATTTTAACGTGCTTCTGTATATTGGCATAAGCAAAGTGCATTACGGCGGCGTTCTGTCTGCGTAAACGATGCGTATATCTCATAGTTTGAACTTGTGAGCGATTGAGCTATGTCTGCGGAATTCGGTAGGTATAACTACTTAAATGTGCCAAAAGGTTTACATATGTTTTGCTGCCCGTCGGATCGCACCCGGCTGTGTGCATAACAGATGCAGCCGGTTCGACCAAGGCGTGAATTGTTTTAGTCGTACTTTATTAATCGTCGACACTTTGTAACAGCGGCTAAATTGGTAAGAAGAATTGCAAAGGTGCATGAGGTGTCAGTTTTCTTGACGAGCCCTCCGTCAGCTTGGATAAGGATGTATTTAGTCATTCGGACAAATGCCGTACGGAATTTCAAAGTTTTGCCAATCCTCTTGCAATCCTTTCTCAGTTTTTCTGCATGTTTGACTTTACAGAATGTCCCACAGACCATAGGGGTTAATCTGAAGTGCACATAATAAGTATAATTCTTGGAAAGTTTGTGAGTTGGCATGATCGTTGTGTATTTCGTGGTAGTAATAAATGACAATAGTAATAATGATGATTCAACAAATGTTAGTGGTAGTAGCAGTGGTGATGGTCGTATCAGTAATATTGAAAGGGTTACTATTACTAGTGATTGTTTTTATGGTAATAGCAGTAATAGCCATATTATTAGTATTGCTAGCAGGAATGATGATAATAGTATTGATGATAGTAATATCAATCATGATAACGACAATTATTTCAACGATAATGATATCAATAATATTGATAATAACATTGGTGACCTTGATAATAAAACAAATGATAATAGCAGCAGTGATAACAGTGATGATAATAATGATAATGACGGTAGTGATAAAAGTAATAATATTATAATCTTTATCCTTATAGCGCTCAAAATATTAACAGCGATAATAATAACGATAACAGAAATACTGATCACAACAACAGTAATAGTGATAATCAAAATGATAGTAACAATAAAATTCTATTATTCATACGAACTCATTTCTGAATTCGAAAGCACCACTTGCGTAGTTCTTTTTCTCTATTCGCCATTTCCATTAACGTGATGCACGTGGAAATAATCTTTAGGTTTTATCATCGAGAGTCTGCAACGATCGGTGTATTATAAGATTTCTGCTGTGAGGCAATTAAAACCTGCCTTAAAGCTTAAAAAACTGTCGAAGTGCACACCTTTGAAAGTTGATAAGTGTGTATTATACAGTTATCATATATCTGCAGTCATTCTCAGATTTGCATAAAATGCAGGGCGCCGAAATGTGGAATAGTTAGGTGCCTGACACTTCAATGCTGGGAAATCTTTTCAGCGGTGATATATCAGTTTCAGCGTCAAAATATCACTATTGAGAAAATGAAGATGTGCTTTTTATAAGAGAAACCTCTTTGTCTGTGATGTTTCTGGCATTCTTATTTATTTCCTGCTTTCCTTTAATCATCAAAAAAACTTGAAGGTTCTCTGCCTGATTGTATCCGTTCAAATGATAGTTCCAGCCGAAATTCTTCAAAACGGTATCGCCAGTAGTAGGCGAGAAATTTTTGCAGAAATATTGGCAAAATCCATAATGACCTTTGGTCTCGTTCTCTACCTTTATCCACAAGTACAGAAACGTAGAAAAAAAGCGAAAACTCATTTGTCATAAACTGCACTCTTCAAACGTTGCAGAGTTCCTACTTTCAGGCAAGACAACGAAACATTCAACTCTACAGAACATTCCGTGGCATATTGCAAATTCTTTCATAGCGTAAGGACCTACATGAGAATATATTTACCTCTCAAAAGGTTGCATGATGAATTGATTCTCGATTAATCACCGATTGCATGATTACTGGTAACCGCAGATTTCAAAGGCTGCTTTTATCATTCCACTCGACAAAATGGTCCATATGTTTGAATTCGCTTCTTGAACCCATCGGTTTAAATTTTCCACTTTCATCGCATCTCATAAATTTGAGATACAGCGATAAATCTTGACAATTTCATCTTAGAAGTCGAAAATTTTGGAGACTTTGCATAGCGCGCCAAATGCAAGTATAGAGCTCGGTTATGTTGGGCCGATCGAACAATAGAAACCGCCTATTCTACTATATTATTACATCTTGAAGACCTCCCGCTATTGCACATATTAATTCGAGAACATTTCACAGTACCAAAAATGATGGAACATCATTGTTGTGGCCGAAAAATGTTGTGGCCGAAAAAAAAGTTGTGCCAAGTCTAACAAAGAATATTGTTTCTTCACTTTACTCCTTTTGCGGCAGCACGGTCGGTAGCCCGGGAATGCGCTATACTATCACCCGGTTAGGCTTAACTTGCCAAATGTCCAAGCATTAAATCGCTTGCTTGAATAAAGCCAAATTTGCTCATTGGAGCTTTGAAGAACTAAGGCAGTGTTTATGGTCATAGGCTCTTATCTCTGCGCACTTTTTTCTTGATTTTTCAATCATCTGTTGTGAGAAATGTTATTTGATATATGTGATTCTTTTTTATCACGCGATTTTAAATCATCACTGAAAAAAGCCATGAATTTCGCTACTATTGATGCGGTCAAGATAGCACTTGGATAAATAGTCCCTATTTTCCTTTGGCATGTTTATTTCTACACGTATTTCAGCCTTTCCTCAAGGTAGTTAGATCTTTTACTGCGTTCAAAACTAGTCGAATTTCAATATTCTGCTGTTCTGTGACTATTGGAAGTAATTTATTCAATGTGAAAAGGTCAGGCAAATGCGGTTATCCGTCGTAGGTTTGGGAAACGTCTTCCTATTACTTCCTCGAAACCGTACATTACTTCTGACGTTTTCTGCCCACAAAATCATTGTGTTTATTTACGGCACTCTTATAGGCCGACTTTTAAACACGAACATGGCAGAATAATTCTTTAAGAGTATAGGAAAACGTGGAAAGCACGTGGTATCCGTCATGTCTTTTAAAAAAACTTCTCCATTGTATCATCGCAGCATTCACAGCTAATGCGCTGCTAATTTGTCATTTCATCCTTCACTCAGGGTGCTGAGTTGTGTATTAATTTACGGCATATAAAATGATTGAACCCTTCAAAATGGATTGGGAATTAGTGCAACGTTGATCACAGCCACACGATTCTATGAGGAAATTGCTAATAACATCGTTGCGGAAGGTTTCATAGTGGCTTGGATTGTTGCACGGGCACCCTGGGAAATGTGTTTTTTGCCGGCAGAAATGCAGCAAATTGTGTGCTGCTTTTGATTGATAGGTTGCTGCCCGCCAGCTACAGAGCTAGTTGAGTTTTTGTGGTGTACCCGCAAAGTACGCCTGGGCTACATTCTGAGCGGTATCCTGGCTCTCATTATTCGCTCACAGGGCAGCAATGAAGGCCGCTTTCAAACATTTTCTTCATTTCGTAAGTGCACCAATCTCTTTTTACATGCATTGATGTAGCCTGCATGAAGAACCCAACGGCTTTCTTGTAATGCTTTGTGTGAAAAAGTCTCAAAAATTGTGAGAGCGGGGCTTATCTGAGGGGCACTTGTATGAACTTTTATGTGCTATGCACTGAGTTCATATCAAAATGCGGTATTTCCCTCTTATGAGCTCTTGTTTCTTTATCTCTCTGCCCACAAATTTTCGCCATCCCGAACTCCTGTTGGGGACGATATGATCTTCCTACTTCGATCACAACTTCTTATTCCGACCTGCGACCCAACCTGGAAGTGACATGTATTAAAATCGTAAACTGGTTTACTATCTTTCTGATTGTGGAAAATTGGCATGAAATTTTATGCGCAAAAACACATTGAAGACGGAAAAAGTAAATTTTTCGTTCGAGTTCATGCCTCACGTGCTTCTGCAGTGAAATCTGCGAATCGTGTAAATTCCACCGTTATCCATAGATGTGCATCCGTTTTGGGAGAACACCGCGGCTAATGGACGAGAGAAGCGTTGCATCTTTCGGTGTTAAGCGTTCCCAGCGTATGGGTTGCCAGTTATTCCTCTCAGGCCCAACGGATATACTGTCCGAAAGCACACTTCATATTTGTACTCAAACAATGGCATTATGGAATCTTAATTCAATTAAAGCTCATCGTTCTATCACCATGTGGTGCTACAGGTCATCTCAAAAATTGCGTTTATCATAAGAAAGGGTCGTTCATCAGATTTCTTCTATAACTGACACTCGTTTTTTTGATATTTGATTTCATTACAAACCTTACTGATAATAGAGTTAGTAACCACTAATAATGATGTGTTCACTGAGAATACAGACGTGATAAAATCTTTAGTGCCTATCGATATTCATATGGATTATTTCTATACCGGTAATTGAAGATGAGATTTTCTTACATTCTGATAACATCGCATCATTTCCAAACAAAATGCATTAGTCAAAATTTTTGTCTATTTTTATTGTTGCATGCGATGCTGTGCAACTGCTTACGTATTTTTTATTTTTCGAAAACAATCACATTTCAGTGACATCAAAAATATGAGAAACATTCTCAAGAGATGCTTATTTTTACGATGAAAAATGAACGAAATATTTGATTTCAGCTCCTCGAGGACAAGTCGGCTCTTCGCAAGTCGACGTTGAATATGTCCGAAGTGGATGCGAAAAAAGCGAAAGCCAAGGAAGAGGTCACTCCATACTTGTTCATAGTTTCTTGTTGAGCGCGCAATTTGTGACGAAATTTATCTCTCTTTATAGAAACTAATCATATCTTTACTTAAACGTACTGCAGTTCGACTGAATGGGATTGAGGTGGCTTGAATTTCACATACTTCTACGAGGAATTTTCTTCATGCTATAGTGCAAAATGGTAATAACGCAGTAGAAAGTTATACGATGAATGGCAAGTAATGGCCAACGATTGGTATAACCGTGTATGTGCTCAGTTGAACGTTACCTTGCACAAATGAATATTTTTGCCACGGCATAAATCAGATAATTACTGTTTTTATTATACATTAGATGAAGAATTGTCGTTTGGTACGGGAACCTTTTTTGTGGAGTTGGTCACTCATGCAGCACTCAACATTTAGCGGTCTGTTTTGATCATAAATGCCGTTAGCTCGTAGGAGGTACTAGAACTTGTCGGAGCATTGCTTCCATTGCTTCTTAAGGTATTTTATTATTTTGACATTCGCAGTCTCCATTCATGAGAGAATTCATAGTAAGATATGAAAGAGCAACCAGTGCATACTGCAACAAATTTTTCTCCCTCACAGTTGTCAAATAGTAGTCCATTTCCTGTCTCTCTTCCTCATTATTTGTTTTTTTTTCTCTGATAAGTTGATTTAAGGAGGAAGCAAAGAAGAAAGCAAGAAGGTTTGGAACCGTGAGTTCCCTTATGAATCGCTTCAAGGAGCCGGAACCCAAACGTGAGACTTACACGTAAGCGTTTCTGCAGCTCGATTGTTTTTGTTTTAAAAGTGGAAAAGGTTTCTGTATTCAATCCAAAAATGCTGATTTTATTTTTTGTTATGGCTGTTGGAATCTTTGGACGTTCAGAACCATTTTCATTCCTTCTTGTATACGAAAATTATTTCATCCGTTTAGTGATGCACTGCAAATATTATAAGCCTCTGACTGCTTTTGTAAGTTTGTCATCGCAAAACACAGCACAACTAGATCATATCTGTGGAAATGCGCGTGTGAATATGTTTTTCTGTCCACTAGCTTCAACCCGGTGATAAATGAAGGTGATGTTATGAAATTTAACGCTTGTAGGTCGCATCAAAAAGCAAACCCGAGCACCAACTCTCAAATAGGTCCACCAAGATTTCAGAATCTGTGCGGTCTCGGAGATGCCAAAAACTTGCATATTTGCAACGGATGCAGATGTACGAGGGGGAGGGGGATATCACAAAGAAGTAAGAAAGCGTGCAAGAAGAGCTGGCATAATAAGATAAATTTTTCTTGCTGAACCAATACATTGAACATGCGAATGAGTGTTCATATTTTCATTGACCTGAGCGCTTGCAACAAATCATCTCAAAAGATTTGATGTTTTGCAAGCCAGTCGTCATAAAGTACAGCCCGGCTGGCTGCAAAATGCATACAGATGTTACGGTACCTCTGATTACCGCTAATACGTTTTGAGATGATTCGATCCAATTAAAGGTCGTTAAAGGGAGTCATGCTATATGCATATTATGTTCACAGAATTCCGTACCTCTAGCTTCAGTGGTTTCCATGTTGAAATTATCGGCGACACAGATACACTCATAAATACGCACAAGCACGACGTCGTAACGATGAGCTTGGCAAGTGCAATTGGCAAAGTCAAGGAAACAGCGAATCGTTTTTAAAGCATTCGGAGCACTCAAATATGAATGCGTTATTTCGTATGTCTCTTAATTTGTTGGTAGCTAATGAAACTGATTGGTCAACATAATGCATATCCAAGAGTGCATATCATTCAATTCTTCTGGTGCGGTTCCTACCCATTTTACTCGTAGGCGGAAGCGGGAAGGAGCTCTAAGGGGTAGCCCGGAGAATATTTTAGTTCAGTTTTTGAGCCGCAGCATCTCAAATCAGGTGCGAGCTGCGAAACTGCGCGAGTTATTGGCTACAGGGGAGCTAAGCGGACTTTTGTATCTTCTCAAAGGTACATTGTTTCGCGGACACGACTTTCCAGAAACAATACTTGTGGAGCTCCAATTCGAGGTATCCATCCAAGAAAACTTCGTTAGCGACTGTGAAGCGGCGCAGGAGCGATGAAGGGATTACAAAACCTCAACGAAGAATTTCAAATCACCCCCGTATTTCCCCCATCCTTTTGATGCGTAATGGCCCCACCTAAAAATATGAGCGAAATCCGAGTTCTAGGTCTGCCTTCCTTTCCTTTCAACCATACGCACTCAACTATGAGCGGTCGTCGACTTTTTCGTCGTGCAGCGATCTGAGAACATCTCAGCAAGCAGGCTACGTAATGAGTTTGGAGCCAGTGACAAACCTCCGTCCGTATTAAAAGCTCCCATAGAATTTAGAAACATAGCTCTGAGCACTTTCGAGTGCTTTTCTGGATGATCAAAGCGATCGTAACTTGGTAGATAATACCAAAACGCATTTGGAAAGAACATTTGTTTCATGCTCCACCAGGATCCTTAACCCGCATTCTTTTTCAGCTGTTGCAGTTTAAAAATTGGGCAAATATTCAAAGGCATCATGTATGTCAGCAGAATTGCTCATGGAATTGTTTACTAAGTGGCAGCGCACGGATGAAAAATACAGAAAAGACTTCACATCGTTGCGAACCATTATTGGATTGTTTTAGCACGACACGGCACAAAGAACATTTTTAAGGTACAAAAGGTCGCCTATGCTCGAGCAGAAGGAAGAGCGACCAAGAAGAAAATTCGGCCCCATCGTAAAACCGGTTATCAATGATGACTTCGATAAGCAGGTAAAGTTGCTGCATCCTTTTAAGTGATTCTGTTAAAGTGATCATATAAATTTAGTTATCATTCATGGGGGCAGTTAGACCGATTGCCTCGAAAACATATTCATATGGATATTATACTGAATGAACGCTCAACCGTTCAAATTTTAACACAAATATGCAAATGAGTTCACACTTTCCGAATTTTAATCGAAAATGCAGATGCGCTTGCTCTCCACCTCGTCCCGTCCCCCTCAACCCTCGCGAACATACACGTCCACATCCCCTCTTCTCACCACAATATAACATAACACAGTGCAACACAACGCATCAAAACCAACACATAGTGCACATGTATGCATAGCATGTGCATGCACTCACGCATGCACATACACACACAATCGTGCCTAGTGTGAACATTTTATTAATGCATGGACGTGCGCGATAAATCGCTCGCACGCAGTGGACAGGTTGTAAATAAGGTTCTCAAAATAGAAATATTTATAGTGGCTTCTATGCAGTGTAGTTTGATGTTGCATCACTCACAAGCATACCTCCTCAAACGTCATGGTATCGTTGAGGAATCTGCATAGTAATGCCTTTCACTGCCTATTCATCCAAGAAACTGGAATATCCGATCATCATTGGACTGTTCGAATTACCGGCCATTTACACGTCACACCAAACAAATTTCCACATTTAATCCCATCGCAGTTCATGCTGTAGTACACTTGCTTTGTCGCAATCCCTAACTGAAATAATCATATTGAGCTTTCAAGTGGCAGTGATACATTGAGGGGAAATTTTTATGTCCTTTATTTGCAGTCTGATTTGAAACTGTCCATTCTGCTGTTCATTTTATTGCTGGCCTAAGCGTTCAACGTTGAAAGATCTTTCGAATGTTCGTCTCGGAAATTTATTAGCATTCTATATTTTCTGCACATTTTCTTACTATGATTAGTTCTAATCTTATTATGATTACATAACCTGTGAATGCGCCGATTTCATTTCGGTAAGGAAAGTGACGAATTTCAAGTATATTGCCCTGTATGCGACCAAGCGAGCCCATAATTTTTATCATCTTTCGTTGATAATTCAGCAGTTTGGCGCATCTGATCGGCGTGCTATCTTTTCCTTCACCTTTTCTCACTCTACTGTGCATCACACAATATGCGTCCCCAGCAGAGTTGGCAAACGGCATATTGTCCAAACTTGAACTCATCTTAGGCGATCCTCACATCGTCTTATTGGACTCTCCGCTAAAATCCTTCCCTTAAAATTCTGGAACTCATTGGCGACTTCCATCTTCGCCATTATCATGGACTTTGGTTTGTCAGGGACGACAACATTTTATATTCTCTATGCAGCGTGCTGTTATCGTTTCGTATTGACAGATGTAATTTTTCAGATGGAGGAAATTCGTGAGAAAATCAAAACTGGTAATACGGCATTGAGTTCTCAATTTGCCGATCTCAAGAAGGGAATCTCTTCGGTGGCCGATGACGCACGTCGCAGTGCGCTTGAGGAGAAGCATAAAAACATTATGCACGAGGCGGGCGATCTTTTCAAGTATGATGATTCATCGTGCGCTTCTCTTTTGTGCTAAAACACTTTACCGCCATATGAGCATATAACCGATTGCATTTGCTGTGATGTTTTATGGGATCAATTACTGCACCCGATTTCTGTGTTCTTCCCTAGCAAATAGTATTGCTCATGACAAGCAGGTGAACTATCACTGCGTGTTTATTTGTTGTTTGTTACTGCACATTGTAGATATCACAGAAATGTGTTAGGATAACGCTTTGCTTTGCTTAGCTTGAGGCTTAAGTGTTCCTCGATGGTGAGAGTCACTAAGACATCCAAGTTTTCCCATTATCTTGTACCTAAATTTTTTCTTCCATGATGACTACAACTACCGCAGTGATGACGATAGTCATGCGCCAAAAAGTGGTTTCAAAATCTAAATTCAATGTTGCATTTCCGCATTGTACGATGAATAAGACCAATATGAGGCTTGAGGGACGAGAGAGCTATGAGAAAACAAAGGCAGCAAGAGGACGCGCCGCCTTCCTCTACCAAATTCTTGATATCTACATCTGAAACGGAACTCTTTCTTCCTTCCCCTCTCCTACCTCCTGCCACCACGATTTTCCCAAACAGTGACGAAATGAGAAATTTTGGTTTGGTTTGCATGTTTTCGCTTATTTTTCAGTGTATCCAGAAGCAAAGTACATGGGGTTTCTCTTGAGTCAATGAAGTGATTAAGTAATTTTCTAGAACATGTTTTGATGACAGATTTTTCGAATGTTCTGAGCTGGGCGTCCAGATTGTGGAGCGGGAAGTGTTGAGGAGGCGATGTGGATGAGTTATTTTACTTCGACTGAAGAAAGAGGGCTGTGTGATGGAGTGGGGGAAGAGGGAGGAGAGGATCTTCCTCAGTCATTTGAAGGCGGAGGGAGGAAAGAAGCAAGATTTTGTGCAATTCTGAGTAAGTTTTGTGGATGACTGGTCAAATCGTTCTTTTTTGGCTAGATGGAGCAGTGCAAAACTGCAAGACTGTTTCAAGTAAATGAATAGCTTATGTACTATAATGCAGTCGTTTCCAAGTGAACAAGGATATTGTAGCAATAGTATCTGTTAGGTTACTGTTCCAGTAGACAACTTGGTATCAATGTCTACAAACTTATAGACGGCTGTCAATGTCGAAGAAAAGCTATTGATGAATCACTTTTTCAAGATTGGAGACTAAAGTATGTGTGATCTTGCATGTGAGCTGATTACTTTTGCCATTTATTTATCTATTCGCATTTGCAGGCTTCGTAGAGATAAATTTGAAATTTGCAGTAAGGCAGAAGGCGATGCCAAAAAGTGGAAGGAGCAACGCGCTGCCGAGTACGAAAAAGAGTTGCGGCGACAAGAACAGGGGTTACAGCGTGCAAAGCCGGCAAAAGTCATCCGCCAGAATGCCCCAGAGGTTGTGCAATTTTTCACTTTTGCGCGAGAAAACATGTAATATCTCAGTAGACGTGCACGTTGCTGCACCGCTACTAGTAAGTCGATTGTGCAATATATTTTTGACGATTGCGAAACGTACTTCTGCGGTAAAATCTGGTGAATTGTATAACTGATTACTGTTCCCGCTGAAACATAATTAATAGTGCTTGGTAGTCACTATTCCCTCTTCATTAAGCACAGAATCAGCGCTCATGAAACTAAAGAAATTCATCCATGCACTTCCTTCCATCGTAAAATCCCTCACTTACATATTTTAATCAGCATGTCACTAAATCACGTTTAGGAATCCAACACAAAACACAACTTCCTTTATACCAAAGTTTGCATAGAACCTTGTTTTATGGGTTCTGCTGCCTTCCCACCATACCTGGTACCTTCGATATTCTTCCACCTTTGTTCAGTGAAAAGTGGGTTTTCGTTTTTAGCCTAACGAACCGTTTCATGAAAAAGCTGGTATTCATGACTCATTATTTTGAATGGTTCTAAAGTTCGAAATGCTGAGGGAGATGGGGTACTTCTGAAAGATTTGTTCTTGTCTTCACGAAATTTATTTTAGTCAGGTATCGAAATATCTTAATTTCTTTGCTTAATTTTTTATTGTAAAGAACCCACAGCCGAAGTTCTTCAGCCCGCCCCGCCTACCGAGCCGAAGCGAACCGTTCGGCGCCTCAAACCTCCTTCAGAAACTACGAAACCGGCACCGAGCTTTGCCAGTGAGCCAAAGAAAACAACCGAGCAGAAAGGTTAATTTGACTTTTTGAACTTCTAGTGAACCTTTGCATCATATCTTACTGTGTCTTGAAGGGAGCCAGAAGAGAATTGTTGTGATGTTTAAAAGTAGTCATGGTTTTTCCTGCATCTCTGGACGGAATCACTGTTCTTTATTCGAGAACTCATTGTCGTAATATTGCATGGAAAAAGCAAGAAAGCACAGCTATTTACATGTATATCAATACCTTCCTTCTGGCAACCTTCATATGTCTTTATGATACCCGCATACGTTAAATTTTGCTTATTCTAACGTATCGAAAAGGTACCTGAGAAATACTAGCTGATTAAGAGACTTTTGTGTTCTGTGTTGTTCTGTGTATAAAAAATCACCCAAGTTAGAACGTAGATGATTGGACCACACATTATCTCAACGACTGTTTAAAGCGTAGATCAACTTCGGGATTGCAGCACAGTTTTCTGTCGCGCAGCGAATTGTTGGTGTAGATAATGATACTCATATGAAAAAGTGGGTTTAGTGGAACCTGCGAAGGCTTCGGTGACCAAACCATCAGCAACACAAGCAGATTCACCGAAATCGCATGCCTCGGTAACGGCAGCAACAACTCCGGAAACGCCGAAGTCGCGTGCGCTATCTGCAGCCGCAGTATCTCCACAAAAAACAACTACCGCAAAACCTGCTCCACCATCGGCACCAACACCATCAGAAGGAGCCAGAAAAGATTCGGTGCCTAGAAAACAGTCCGGTAAGCATAGCGTTTTATGCTTAAGCAAGTGATAATGCTTGACAAGATCCTAGATCATTACATTCATCAACGTGTTGGTGTGTTCGGTGCCATCATACTTGTGAGATAGTGGTAAGCAAATGTCTGCAATAAGTCAAGAGAGTATATTGGCAGGTCTTTTGCTACTTGAAGATATCTGAAGATGTTTTCTTTCTCTCTAATTTCTCATAATTGAGCTTTTCATATTCTGCTGGCAAACCCTCATTGGAGCACTTTTAGCTTCCGGCATCGCTTCCAGAAGCTGAATGCTTTTCACTGTGGAATACTTTTTTTAAGATTTTGCCTGCTAGTAGAAAGCTGACTTTTAAACTTTCGTTTTCGTTCTTCAGTACGAGCAATAAGTACCGCGAGCTCAGTACAAAATGAAAAGTCAAAAATTAAAAGTTCTGAGAGAGCAGAAATGCAACCCCATTCAGCACTCAGTTTTCGCCTTTAAAAACTGCCTGAAGTTACTGAGCATATTCGGTGTGACCACCATGATCCTCTCTTCTATTCTCATCACACTGTGTTTTTGATCAAAATTCTTCAAAACTTTTAGAGGAAATAATCTCGATCTCAGTTTCTTCCTTCTTCCTTTCCCGCACATCCGCAATCCGTGAACTTAATAGATCATTTTCGTATATATCACTAAAGCTTTTGTTAGATTCCGACATAGGTATCATCACTTCTAGGCTACAACCTGTAACCTTTCAATTTAGGCCTTGCTACACTTGCTACAAAGCTCGACAAGACGCTCACAACGCATTCGAAGTCTGAGCCAGCTAAGACGACTCCACCTAGTATTATACATCAAGCGACAACTACAACTGCCAGCAAAGCGCCTTCTACCGCGATGCCAAAGGGCGACGAGAATACAGCTCCAAAGGGCGATTTTTCAGATAGAAGGAAAAACGATATCAAATCAGACGGTGCAGCCGCGACTCGAATTAAACGTGTATGCATCCATCTGCAATTGCATATCTGACGCAGAGGAGAGAGTGGAATTTCTTCCAAAAACTATAGCTGAAACATAAAAAGGCATAATGCATTATATATATGCTCTATTAACGATTGGTTTTTCGAAGTTTTGAAAAAGATGAAAATTTTTTATGAACGAGCCTAATTTGCTTTTTGCGAAAGTGCAGAAATTTGAAGCATATGAAAGTTGATCTAATTTGAAAATTCGCTGCTGAAAGACGATTCCATATTGAATTTGTGTGAGTTGTGAAGAAAGGCTAAAGGAGCATCGCCAAAACTATGCAGATTGTTCAAGAGGCGCAGTCCACCAATTATCGGAACAGAAAGTCTTGAAGAAAGTCAGTTTCGAACACAATTTTAATAGATAGTAACCGTTTCTATCATCTGAAGATTAAGTTGTTGATAAACGATTTCTATGAATAGAGATGTGCGAAATGGGATGAAAAATAGCAACAAGGATTACTGCAAATACTGGCAGAAGTCATTAGGCAGTTGTCACCGGTCACTAGTGAAGAGAGTTTTGAAAAATTTTCTGAAACTGACGATGTCTGCGGCAGACTCACATGTGAGTCGGAAAAGCCTTGGCGTGAAATTAGCCCACATGAGAAAGCTGGCGTGAGATTCTGTGCCTGACCTCTTCCTCCCCATTCCCTCCCCCTTTCTCTCCGATCAGTAAGAGACATGCAGATGAGAAAGGCAGACAACCTCTGAAATCAAATATTGCAACATTTGTTTTGAAGAGGATTTACATTCTGAAAAGGGAAATCTTGAAAAACTGCCCATAATATGACGCTTTGTCGTGATTAGCCCGGAGCTGGTTGGAAAACATGTCTTCATCCTTGATCTTATCGTCTCGATCAACAATGTGCAGCGAAAAAGAAACCCACATTACTTTTAAATGCAGAAGTTGTCTGTAAGTGGTAAATTTCAATGATGGATCTAAAACCGAGGTGGATAGTAAAATCAGAAAACGAATTCCTGTGTCTGAGGGAGGGCTTGGGAAATTTTTTGTGAATCTTCTATACTCTCGCCCTCGCCGCCTTTCATTCTGTCATTCAGAAATATGCGGGTGATAACTCAATGTCGTTTTAAATTCGAAAGTTATAGATCTCATCTGAAGACTTACTTTTGAAGAGGCGATCTTCGTGATCGGCTTGTCTTAGACTCGAACAGTAAAAGGCAATGAGCACGGCACCGAATGGTTTGGCAAGAAAATGATGCCTGAAATACAAAACTGTTCACGTTTGAGATTCTGTCACTCTCTTTCTCGCCTTTAGACGGTTGTATAGTTAGCTAAACAACATAGTCAGAGATATGCCTAGGAACAGAAAGTTGTGGGGTTGAAAATGTATAGCAATGAGAGTTCAACGAGGTCGCTGCATGTGCTGGAATATGTGCGATCCTTGATTGTTTTCTTAAGGTGCTTGCAAACGCTGACAATAGGAATGTGAAACGCTATGGCGGTACACGAAAGAAAACGGAGGAGTTGATGAACTTTGCTAAAGAGGAAAACCAAGAGGCAGAGGAGGTAAGCATGTTAAGATTCTATTATACGACGTGTGCTTGAGGGAGAGGTTCCATTACCTTTTAAAACTTGTGATTCTCACGAATAAACTTTAGGAAACATAGCTCCATGTTGGCAGTGGGCAAACCTTCGAACTTACTGTCAAGCATTTCGCTCCATAGAAAGCTGATTCAGTAAGCAAGCCAACTTCAGCTCTCGGTACAAAATTTAAATCGGCTATTTGCAGTCTGAGACAGACTTGTATTCGTTTTTAACAGCATTCATCTAAGAGAAAGTTATGTTTGAGGAGAAACCGCATCGTCAATTATGCATTCATCGACGGAATCGATTCATTCGTGAACCATTCGATATTGATGATCTACTCGGCTTTAATAAGGAAAACACATTCGAACAAGTACGTTTTGATATTATATTTGCATTCTCGACTTATGAGCGTTAAAACTTTCCATTAACGAGCACAAATGAGATATTATAATAGATCCATAATATGTAAATAAATGAGTTTGAAAAATCGGTTGACTGAGCTGAATATTCTTTGTCAATGATGCAAAATATATGTTCTTTTCATCTTATATAGGTCAGGCGATCAATTGCATTACCGTGTCGTCAAGCGAATACAGTGAGCTGTCTGTGGACATATTTAAATGCTGTTTTATTTATTTGTCTAGTGCTTTTCATTTCTTCAATTTTGTGAGCAGGCCAACTGAAAATATAAACTGACGGGAAAGGAGAAAAGGGAGCATATGGAACGTTTCAAATCCTAAAAAAATTGCTGTGATGAAGCATTAGTGACAAGTTCTGAAGATGTTCTCACGTTTCGCTGCAATGATGCACAATGAAGGGATTGAGCGGATCGGTCGACGTTTCATAAGTGACTCGATCGCTGTTTTATATTGGGACAGTAGACTGTTACTCATATTCAGTCCCTTTCCCTTTTTTTGCAAGAAACGATTCCGGAGAGTGTTGCCTTCCAGTTCGAAGCACGATTCGCGATGGCCGCACGCGATAAATGTCCTTCAACGATGAAACCTTCAAGCCCTGCAAAGAGGCGACGTGTCGAAAATAGAAAAATATGGATAAGTGAGTTACAGGTGAGTAAATGTCTATGTGGTTCATTCGTCGTATCCGCGAGAACCTATTAATGTTAAAAGCTTTTACAAATGAGAGAACATTTTCAAAAATTTTCTACCACCATAGAAACGTTTACAACAATATTTGCTATGGTTTTCAAGCGGCTCATTCACCTCAATGAAATCGCCGCAAATTGCTTTCGATCTTCTCCGAAATTACTTAACTTGATGAAATTGTTTTTTTTTGTTATTTTAAAAAATTCATTACTGAATTTATCAAATATTGTGGTTGCAAAGAGTTGTATTTATTCACAAATGAAAATGCATTTCTTTTATATATTCACAATGAGGTGAAGCTCTTTCTGAAATTTTCGTGTGAAAGTAACAGCGGTTTCCTATTTGGTAAACCGGTTGTTTGATGTTATTGTGGTTCGTTTAAAAAGAAAGCAATGAATAGTTCCCTCTGAGCGATGACCCTACGAATTTCGAGAAAAAGGAAAGAACCTTTGCTCGCGTTTGCGTTGATTTTCCGTTAATAAATGTGCGCTTTTGCTCATAAACTTTATTGACGCGTCCCATTCCCATTGCATAATAGGTCGCATAATATGAATATAAACTTCATCTGAAACATCCGAATCCTCCAAATACGGCTTTCTGGTATATACGTTGCGAGGTTTTCTATCTGAATGCGTTCTGAGATTCTAAAGAATGAAATATGAACATTGAGTAGGGAAGCTTTCTGTCACTTAAACATAATTCTTGTTTGTCGATGAAGCAATACGTTTTCCCGTCCTCTTGCCATCTTCCATTCCTTCATCAACCCTTCTCACTTCTTCTTCAGTTGATTTGGTTGAAAGATTACCTACAACGTTGGGATCCACCGTGTCAAAGCCAGCAATTTTTTTAGTCCTTTCCCTCGTTGCCCACTCATTGTGCTCAATTCCCGAAAGTTTGAGAAGTCATCTATATTTCTTCAAATTTTACCAGCTTGATATTTGCTAAAATTTTGCTTCGGAATTTATGGGGCCAATTAGTTGAATAGAACGGAGACTTCATTAGTAAGCATGATTTCTTATTTTTGGATGCACATGCTGCTAACTGATTCAAGTCCGATCAACGGATTGCAAGCAGTGTAGACCCTAAAAGTCACCATGACATGCTTTTCCAGTTATTCCGAGCTTAAACTACGCCCCATCCCAGCAATCTTTCAATTCGATCTTGAAATTTTCGTTTCATTTAATGTGGAAGGAATAAACATAAAGACGCGTTTTAAACCGGTTGTCCTTCAAAGTTAACGATCAGATAACAAGTGCACAGTTGTTTTTTCATTCGTCACGTTTGTCGTTTCGGTAGTCGTGTAAGTAGTTTTTTGCTTTAGCGATACATTTCATCACTTCTGATGTGGAGGAGTTTCCCTGCACAGTTGCGGCAGCATGAGAACCACATTGCGCTTTTTGACAGCAGGCAAAAGCTTTGAAAAAAGTTCACAACTGCGTTCTCTTATCACGAGGGAGCGCAAAGAAATTTTGTTTGTCGATCTCGTCTGTGCATCAAAAAGCTTAGAAAAATGAGTCGAAAACTTTTCATTCTTTAATTCTTCTTGATTTCACAAGTGATTTTTTTCCTGATTTGAATTCCTTGATTTCAGCTGTCGAAACATCTGTAAATATTTTGCTCCTCCGATAGCAGAATAATACTTGGAGCATCAGTCAAAGAGATTCGCCCCCCTCCACCTCTTCCTTCTTCCCTCCATCCCATCTGAGTGATCATGACCAGACATCGGAAACGAGAACAAGTAGGGCTCTCAATTGATAAATAAATATAATTATGATACATAACTCCTATTATTTTAACAGTATTGGCTCATGAAACCTCCGTGTCTTTTATTTCTCGTTGCTCACAACAACACTATCGAAACAGCTGAAGAATTGAAACAATCAACTTTTTGATTTCCAGGATATCGACAAGCTTTACAAGACTTCCGAACTTCGTGATATTATCAATTCAGCTAAGTGATTACTACTGTTGATGTCATATTCGCTAAGTAATGACTAGTACTCGTTGATAATAATGTCGCATTGACTATTATAAGAAGTAGCTGAGGGGATGGCCAAATGTGGAAAATAATCTTAATGCTGATAACGTTCGGATCTTTCGAGTATTTGCATCTCAATCTTTAACGACTTCAGACTTTCGTCAACAGTGAACACACAAGTTTTTGTTATATAATATCAAAAATTGTTGAATGAAATTCAATGACTGTGTGATCACTTCATTACAAGGTGTAAAACGGTGTTGATTTTTTGCAGGTGACAGAAATTAGTGAAGTATTCTTGGAAAAAAAGATAGATAGAGAAGCGCACCTTTCCACTATTGTGCCTTAAAATGTGAACTACGGAATTCACTGTTGCAGCAATGATTGATGAATTTAGTCTTCTGTTCAAGGAGATGAGAGTCCTATATAAAAGAACTGGAACTGGAAAAGTGAACTAAAAAGCCATTCTCTTCATGAGAGTATTTTTTATATTTTCTCTTGTCAAGAAAAGATGTCTTGGTAAGATTCTGGGAATTGTTTCGATTACAGCTTTGCGGAATGTCTCTTCATTCTTAATTACAGCTTAGGGGAAGTGAGTCGAATCCACAACGGGAAGAGGCGTATCGCTATGTACTCTTGCTGTTTAAATGCTAAGTTGTATTAGTTGCTTTTTGAGAATATTGTATATCGATTTATTTTTTCTTTCGATGGAATTTATCGCCGTTCTCATCTTATGCCTCAATATTCACTGCTAATATTAGTGCATAGACTCACAGTCAACGTGGAACGAATCGTTTTCAATGTTTTTGCTCCTTCAGATCGTATCCTCTTCAGTGAGGTGTATTTTGCCACCTTATCGCAAGTATTTAAAACTCGTTCTTCTTGGCATTAAGTAACTCTGATGACGGAGTAAGGCTTATCCATCGACATAAAAAACAGTTTTTTCGAACGTCATTTTGAGATTGGTTCATGTTAAGAAATTTGCAACACATTGATAGGATCGAAGAAAGAATCGATTTATGCGGCAGATAATCTCTGATTAATGTTTTTGGCTGAACAGGGAAAAGCGAAACAGTGAGTATTTTATGGTTTAGGAAGTGATATTCTCTTGGCAAAGCAAAACGTTTTTTGACGACTTTCATTGGGAAATTTGTGCTTATTATTGAGAGCCTTCATTACGAAAGTATTTTAATGTATAATCAATGCTGTAATGCGCATAAATTTTGCAAACGTTGCTTAATTCACTTACACAGTATACAAAACGTCGTGTGTACATCGAAAATGACTGAAAAGATGGCATATGCTGAGATTCTAGCACCGAGCACGAGCATTATTGGTGGTAGTGAGTGGGCATTTGTAACCCAATTGAGTATTTATGGGAACCGGAAATTTTTCTCAAGAAAAGAAACAAATGTTTGATTAAGAGTGAAGTGAGGCCATTTTTTCTTTCACTCCGAGGATGGAAAATAGAGCTGTTGTACTACCGATTTCCTTGAAAACCTTCTTAGTTTTGATCACAATAAGAATATATTATTGGCTTTTGCAACCACAATTCATATTTGAAGTTTATAAAATGAAGCTTCAAAAAAAGGAATTTTACACTGAAATATACGAGTGTGACAATATGAGCAGATGTCTCTTTCAAATGAGCAATATTAGACGTATGTGCTAAATTTACTTCAAATGTTCCTCACCATTTCTGCATCAATGAGGCAGCTCGACCAAGTCTTTGAACTTCGATAATAATGCGGCTATTGCTGCTTCCAGGATATCACGCCCTTCAAGGCGTTCTAAGATGTCCTGTCATCAGGAAGGGTTAGAAAGAATCTGCGAACTTCTGGAGGCTCCCAAAATCAATTTATTGAGAAATCTAGCTCCGTTTTACGCTTTGTCATCTTCAAAAGAGCGTAGCTTAAAAGTTTCCTTAAGTGCAGGTCAAAAAGGATATCATAAGTTTTTCCCAGTCAAATTATCAGCTTTCCACGTGTCCAGGATATCATCAACATTTATAGAGCAGTTGACACATCAGATCACGTTACTGTTCCCATCCTCACAGTAGAAACTTACTGATTATGGAACTAGATCGGAAAGCGGATTCAAAATTCCAGTTGGTGATCTGTCGCTTTTCTTTTGGGGCTATCAACACATGAAAATCTTTCCTTTTTTTGCCTGACTTTGGCCAAAAGAATGCCACTTTCACAAAGTGATATATTCAGTTATTGGCCGCTTACCGTTACAATGACGTCTGCTAACGTCCTTCACTGATAGAAAATCGTTTTTCATTACTTCCCTGAGGTCGTTACAGCAAGCAAGAGTATGCAGGAAAAGTACATGAATTTTGAAGGACGATCACGAATGATGAAAAAAGAAAGGTTCACACCATCAATGTATGTTTGATAAAAACAGATTCATTGAGCAAGATGCAGAAAGAGGCAACTTCTTCAGTGGTCATTTGTGGAAATTCGGGAAAGCATAAAACGCATTCTTAGGTTTCTGGAATGATGAGTTTCCCATTCAAAATGCCATCATCGAAACACACTAATGCAGTGAACCACTGACCTCCACAAGGTGCTCGCAATTCATTCTCAGTTATATTTTGAGCAGCGTTTTCCACTTCTTACTGTTATGTGCTTTGATGCTTTTCATGTTGAAGCGTCACCCTTTGTAAGCTCCAGTTAGGCGGAATACCCCGCATATTCACGAGCCCCTTACAGATACAGTTCTTTTGCAACCGAGGAGCATCAGCTTCATTCCCAACTTTCGGAATATTGGTACTGCAGTTTGGCTGACTGATGATCCCTTTCTGTGAGAGCGATGCGTTCCGTCAGAGCATCTTACTTTCAAATCTCTGGCTCAGCTGCATTTCAGTTCCATGCTCTAGGCGTCATTTTATTGCTCGATATCTATCACCCGAGGTTCATCGCTTTCGCTGCGAACAGCGCGTATTTTTAATCGACCTGGTCACCCAGATGCCGCCAGGTGCCGCGTTGTTGCCAGTGTTTCTAAGAATTTGTGAGCAAGGAAGATGCTCGAATCAGACTTATCACTGCGATGCTTTACTTTGAGCCGAACATTTGCTACGCCATCTTCGCATCAAAAGCGTTGTTGTCGGAGATGTCCTGAATGGTCAGTAAGCTGATGAATCGTACACTTTTCGACGTTTTTGTGGTGTAACTCATTCAGTTTGAAGACGTGAGAAGTGCCTTACTGATGAGCGACCATACGTTCATTCAGTATACGCTCATCTTCTTTTTTTTGGAACCGCATAGGGGCACACCCTCTCTTGTTGTCTTCAGTTAACGTTGATGATTACGAATTTCGAGGTTTAGTTGGTGACTCCGCTATTTAGAGGCTCCTGGAAGGCAGTTAGAGAAAACTGCTAATTTCGGCATTGGCACAGAAAAGAAGTGAAATAAGAACGAGGTTCGAAAAAAATGGCCCAAAAAGCAAAATTCCCAGCGCCCTGAGCGCTTTTCATTGCAGGAATGCAGGCGTCGATTATCGCAGCGAGTGAATTTACAATCCATACGAGGTGAATTATGATTACAGCAAAATCGGCGCTAGATAAAAATGCGTATCCAATATGACCCGAATTCGATGAGGATTTTTCCTCTTTCACTAGCGCAGCGACTGAAGGCACTAGCATGAAGTGAAGGAAATATCGCGAGGTCGAATCACCACCTCTCCTCTGCCCTTCCCCTCCTCCTCCTTCCTTCGTTGTATATCTACTGATATATTCATATAAGGGTGATACGCACGGAATATGTTAACTTAATGGAAAACTTGTTGAGCGAAGAAATGTGTTCATTTCCTATTCTATCGTTTTCGATGTATTAGCCTGCGAATGGTCGCATAGAAAAAAATTCGGTTGCCACGCCTCCCAAAAATGCTGCGGCAAAAGGCAAAATTTGGAACTGGGACTTCAAGAGGAACGCCTACCAGTGTGGAATTGCTTGATTGATGAGAGCAGTGGTAGTTCGTTTCACCGGCTTTTGGAGCCTTTTCAGTGGCATTCCCATCTACTTTCAAACCTTTATCTCGTTAGCGGTGTGTTGAGAAGTTGTTGATAGTTTTGAATAAAACGGTTGGCATCTTCCAATACTTCGCGTATTTTCGATGAACATTTAATCTGATCGGAGCTTGCAACGCAGTCTCCATGAATATATCTGAGTTGGCGGTTTCGCACTTCATAATATTATGAAGGGAGAGATTTTATAACGGAAACTTCCACCTTGGATTGCATGTATTTACTGCCTACGGCAGAAGCTTTCGGATCACTTTCAATAACACCTACAAAGTTTGCACATGCAGCAAACAATCATGTGGGAACTAAGTTCACAATTTCGAAGCTGTTAGTCAGATCACATATATTAATTTGCTGCAGTAACTTTTACGACTGATCAATGCATATTATCACCGCGTTCATTCTAGCTCTGTTTGCCTGAAGTTCTGCCTCATAAAGAGCAATTCCGTTTCTGAAATTTACAGTTTTCTATTTATAGTACCCTTACAGATGTATTTTCATCCGTAGATTGCGATTCAATTTCACTTTACAAACTTCGATGTGCATTTATTTTAAATCCTTTATCGACCTCTAAACAGAATTGAGTCAACTCTTTAGCAGCTTCTCATAATATGTCATATTTATTTTGATAGAATGCACCGCAGAATGTAATATCTTTTTAGCTCCGAGAAAAATCGAAACCGCTTCCAATTATGTGTATTAAATTGTGCTTGTGTTTCTGAATAATAAATTCACGATTTCAGTTTTATTTTGTTGTGGATATGCTTGAAAGCATTCAAGCATAGCAGGTTGATAAGATAATGCTGGTATTACAGATAATGAAGGGCAATACTTGCAAAGTTGTCCTATTTTCACTGATTTTGGGATCGCACTGCGCCGATATTTTAATCTACAGTCCATCGTATAGCAACGATCATCTAGTTATGTACGGTCGTATAGCCGATACGTTGACCGGTGCGGGACATAATGTGGTAAGCACCAGCAATTTGCTTTTCTTGAAATAAACCACAGTTTTAGCCAAAAGAGCTTGCTCAGAAAAAATCTTTGGAATATCGGGAAAAAATTTGCACAAATCGGAAAAAGTGTGTTGGAGCGTAGTCGAACTTGCAAAAAGAAACTAGCATTCTTATTGGCGATTGCGAAAAGGCACTCGTATTTCTTCTGTGAACCTTTCAATGTTGCTTAGTAGTTTTCCTTCTTAAACAGGAGATTGGAGAATTTGAGCACATGCCCGTTCGCTGACGTTATTATAATTCATTTACTTTAGCACATCGCATTTAAATTGCTGTACCGTGTTTTTTTTTTCGAGTCTCTGAACGATGAGGTACTATGGTCTACCTCGTGGTCCTACAGAGATACCTCATCCGCTAACAGTTCCTTGACTTTCTTCGCCATGACTTTCATCGGGGTCATCTTGCTGATAAAAGTTGCTTCTTGACGAGAAGCTTCCCAACTTCCAGCCCTACTCTATTTCTAGTTTTTATCAGGGGCCCTGTCCTGCAATTCGCTCTTTGGGGTGCTTCTCAGAGTGGAAATCGACTTCGTTTCACATAATATTTGCTCCTACGCTGCAACAGCACGTTCTCGTAAATCCACAATGTGGCTGTCGTACTGTACCAACAACTCAGGGCGTTCCACATCAGCATTCAATAGACTTCCACCCATTCGGATCAAAGGAATAATTTTTGACAACTTCAACTATGATTGGAGGCATTTTCAAAGATATGTACTAAAATGCAATTTGGTGGTAAGGTGGGGCTAAGTTTGCAGTGGCAGAGCGATACAGTGCATTATGGGGAGTAATTTGGGTTGTGAATGGGTTACAAGGTTAAATCAGAGGTGAGGAAGAGTGGTTAGCGATGTTGGGTGTGAGGCGGTCAGAAACGGGATGCGAGGAAGGGGGAAAGGGGAAGGGAATTGGTTCACAGCAAGTTGGTGTGGTGACATGTTGAATAGTAAAGGGCAGGTTTCAGGACTAAGAGCGAAATGGCTATCATTTGGCTATAAAAATGAGTTGAACGGACCTCTGAACAAATCATCCACCTGATGAAAATGGCTCTTTTTGCCCAGTCATTCCTTATCTTTTCTATCTTTGGCTTGTAATCGTTTGTTTATGTTGCTATCATGCACTACGAAGATTTTTTTTTTTGATTTAATGTTGCCTGTTCTGCAAGTTTACGTCAGATTATACTCTCATCAGTTTGGTTTTAATTGTAATTAATGGCTCTGTCAAACAAGACAAAGCGAGGGAACCTTAAAGGAAGTCAGCAGGAAGAAGGCATTAAATGGAAATATTTTCAGCCGCAAGGTGCTGGGAATGAAGGGATTCTCGATAAGTGCAGATGCCACGTTTTATAGGCATTTTGAACGTCCTTTTGGGAAGACCTCCTAGACAACTTGCAGGCCAAATTTGTGGGCGATGCATTCGATAAGAAGCGAAGACAGTGGTACCTAGCTGCAGGGATAGGAGGAAAGATAGGCCACTATCATTGCTGATGTATGCAGATTGATTCTTTGTCATTTTATCTGGACGCAGTTGTGCAGTAGGTCTTGTCTCCAATTTCACACCGCTTTCTGCATTGCAAGACGTTGCCACGTGCTTATATGAATCTTCTTTTTGCGAATAATTTCAACCAGTTTCGCTTAAAGCACTCAACAATTGTGCCGAAATTCGCCGTGTGGCTTAGATCAGCGATGAACTGAATTTATCACTTATTTTTATAATATCTTTTCTACCTATTAAACCTTTTACGAACTGTAGCAGTTGTTTCTGAACAGTTTTAGAGCAGCGAAGATATCTGGCAAACGAACTAATGTTTCAGCACAATTCATAGAGTAGGAATCACGAGCAGTTAAACCGGATAAGAGTTACAATCATTGCGCGATTTTATGGATGTTGATGCTATTAGTGGCATTTTATTGCCTTTCATGCTACAAGGCAATTAGTGAAGATCATATTAGTGCATTTCTATATCACAACACAGAAATCTGCGGCCGTCGTACCACACGAAGAGAATGTGTATATTGTCATTATAAATAGAATTGGCGCTACTGATAATAACCCGAACCAACAGCAGTGACGCTGTTAGCAGGAGTAGTGTTGGGGTTCGATGCCGAAGCACTCTATGAAAGAACTGCTTTCCGACTGGGTACCAGTCCGGAAGTGTTCCAGTTCTTTACTCTTCGACTCTTTGTCAGGGCGTCTCCCACACAAATCGCTAACAGGCGGTCTTCCTCCCAATCGATCGAGATTCTCTCCCTGCCTAAGTACCTTTATCCTCATATCGAACTATCTACCACATTCGACTTCCTGTGCTCGTTGACAAATTGCTGTCACTTAGACGGAGCATTATTTTATAGTCCAGGAGACGGTACGTTGAAGATTTCTGGTCAAACAACAAATAAAATAGATGTCACTAATGAGACTGGTGCGCTGTACTAAAGAAAGAGTATAAAAGAAGAATCCTTATGAAGAGATGTGGAAATAGCAGTGGTTCACATTCATCATGGGAAGATTCGGCCATGGTTTTGTTGTGATGAGAGCAGAATCTGTGACACGGATTGTCCCATGTTCAATGCCGGTGGAGTCAAATCACTTAAAGTACACGAATCAGTGCAAACTTACCATCGCGATAAAGCCACCGAAGGATAACGACGTACATGAAGGTAACAGTGTCATTGCTGGAATGAGCATCAGTGTGCGGAGAGTCTGTGCATTGAAAGCTGCCTGGATGTACAATATTGCGACAGTGAATATCGCACTCGCTAGAGGAAATCGAACTCGCAACGTGCTCAGTCCATAACCTTAACTGTACAATCCTTCCGGACCTAGCATTTATCGGAGCTTTCTTCTTTTAGGTAATGCTTACACCACAATTTAAACCAACAACTTTCGACGGTGCCAAGTTGGCGAAGGTGATTCGTATGTCCATCGACTCTAACGACTATATGGAACTATTATCGGACTACTCTTTGGGGATGTTTGCAGTGGAAACGCTTGGTATCGTTGGAAGAGTCCGCTGGCAACGCACAATGGCTTCATTGTGTGAAAGTATTTTTTCGAATTTCAAATTCATATGTGCATAGTCTCTGCTGTGGACGTTTTAAGTTTAGAAGGAGAACTGGGATAATATGTTCTCTCGCTTATAGTTTCTGATTCGAAAGTTTTTTTGCTCCCCTAGTTTGCATCGCTCCCCAACTTCTTGAAACTCCAGTATAATATTAGTGAATTAGATGGCAACTTATAGAGGAATCACCAGAATCCTTCAGCCTTGGATGAATGCATGAGGAAATGATGACGGTGAATTGGAAAACGCAGTCGAGCCACTTCCGACGCGAAAACACAGTCCGGGCTTGAGCTCAAACAGAGGCATGGTTGACCTTGGATACATTTAAATCCTGAGTGAGCAAAGTCGGAATGATATTTTGAATGTGCATCCATCGTATTTTATGGGATTAGGGGTTAATAATGTACGAAAGTGTAAATAAAATCAGGTGGGAAGGTTGCAAGATTGTACAAAACGTATTATGCCACAATAGTGCCCGTGTATGGCCAAAGCAACGTGGCGATAGAGTCTGAAATAATGACTCTCGCCACGTCCCACCTCTTGCTTTATGAGACTCTTGTCAGTTGCATTGAAGCGTTATAACAGCGATGAAGTCTCCAAAGCTTTAACGCTGCAAACGAAATCTTTAAGTTTGTACTATATAGGAGCCAGAAATGCCGCATGAAAACTCTGACGAATAAAAAAAGGTATGAGGGATAGCAGCACAATATTGGCTAGGGACAAAGAAATAAGCGCTGCTAATAAAATCTTATTAGCTAAAATGTTTTGTCAACCCTAAAACTCTATGAAATTCCTCAGTCTTCACGATATCTGCTTATCAAGGAGACGCACTATTGTTAACTATTGATAATACAACATTTTAAACATTGGATGGAATCACTATATACCACATAGCAATGAGCTTTATCTTCACCTCCGCTTATGTCATTAGCCAGCATTAATCGATTTCCTGCTGCACATTTTAATATAACGCAGAATTGCACAGCAACATCTTGCAATTGCAAAATTACATAGCCACACGAAACATCCTGAAAGTTGTTTCGAGTAGGTTTTCGTTTTAATGCTGCAAGCCAAATGCTTTTTTCTCGGAAATTGCCTCCAGTAGAATGAAAAACTTCTCAAAATAGAGTGCAAATTGAGAATGCGCCAATACCTGACACATCAAATTCTCTTAGAATAATGAAATGTTTTGCTTTCAACATTTCATTTTTTAAATTACTATATCAGTTGCCCGAACTCTTTTCCATCAAATAGGTTATTTCTTTCGCTTATTGCTTTATATGAACTTCCTCTGAGAAAACCGATGCTTCGAATTCAACGCCATATTTTTGCAGGGTAAGTTTGATTTTGCTTTGGCCGCAGTAGCAATTTTTTCCTGGAGAGCATTTTTATTATTTTTGCTGTTCTTCAATGTTCTTCACAATCGAAAAAATCCGTGTATGTGAAATTTAGTTCTGCTCGCACCCATCCTCGTATACAAAAAAAAAGACAAAAACGATTAGCACATAGCGATCTCGAATGAGTGCATCATCGCTTACGTTCGTCAAGTTTAGCAGCACTAAACAGTGAAATGTTTGCTGAAGTGCGAGAACAGCGATCACCCGGATGCGGTCAGTGCCAAATTGAGGTTTAATATACTAATTCGGCAATTTGAGAGATTGAAGCGTCTCACATTTAATAACTGCAATCCATATAAAAAGTGCAGTGACCGTAATCCTCCTTCTCCTACTCAGCTTTGCTACTACAAACCTCAATCCTTGTGTAGCAATTTCGTTAATTGCTCAGTAGGTCACATTGCTGCACTTCCGAGCATCTATGTAAAACGTTATTGCATTGACGTACTTTGCTCATTCCACATCCAGAGCGATTTCTCTTAAGGTGAAATCTGTGCCCTTCTGTTCATATAAGACTGTTCTATCATAGCACATGTTGTGCCTTTAATGAGTTAATATTGTTTTATACTTCCTTTTCAAAAAAAAAAAAAAAAAAACTAGCGGCGTGCGATGTTTATAATATTGAGCCAGTAAAGCCTAACGAGGGCTGAAGCATGATTTATTGAAATTCGGTTCATCGGGTAACCAACTATTAGCACATTGCATGTTTTTGGATTTCTTGTTCACTAAATTACATTATATATGCCTTCAAGTAGTTGGACTTGATCACTTTGCGTACATGATCACAATCAGATTTCTGCAGTAAATGAATGTCGTTGTTTCAACAGGTGTAATAAAGCATCAAGAAGAACTGGAACGTTTGCGATCGTATCACTTCCAAATAGGAATAAGCGGAACGCTCGACTACTGTGGAGTGGGCCTTATGCGCTATTTGGGCATACCGAACCACATTTGGGTATCGGATACTGCACTCAATGATGATGTCGCCTTTCTTCTTGGTTTATGCTTTAATTTTGCACTTCGATAGTAATTGGGTTTAATGAATTACAGCTTGTGCAAGACAATATACAATATTGATCAAATTCAAGAGTAAGCGTTGGGAAGCATATTTCGTCTGATATTTGAAGTTTTGTTGCAAAATCGTTCGAATATAAAACGAGTGATGATGGAGAACGCAGTGGTGGACGTCCCAGGAATTAGAATTTAGTTCCGCGTTTTTCGAATCACCAATACTCATTTTTGCTACTTTGATGAGTGAATGATGGCGTTTTCCTCATCCATCTTTGCATAGTTTTTCTCTGCAGCGACTAGAAGGTAAAGCAAATGGAATATTTTGAGAGTCAACATATGTGAACATTTCTCATCGATTTCTTCATTGTCTTTCCAGGCGTACCGGAGCCACTTTCATACGTACCAGTCGTAGATGAAAACGATATTGGCACAGACATGACATTCATGGAACGTGTACATAATACTTATATGTAAGTATTACTAATATCGTTATGCAAATCTTTAATACGTGTCAAACACTGCAAGAGATGGATCACAAATTGATAAGTGAATAAACAAACAGAAAACAAATCTTCGTTTGAAATAAGCGCACTAAAGATATGTATCCACGAATAGATTAAAGTCTTTTTGCAGCATATTTTCAGTCCTTGAAATTCAATCATTGCCTGTCGCCTTTCTAGTCTTTATTTGTGGAAACTATGAGAGGGATTACTTTCACACAGAACCTTTCAATCCAGCAGTGGTAGGATGTGGTTTGAAAAATTCCAGGGAATTTCTTTGGCAAGTTGAAAAACCTCTTATAAGCTTTTCGCACTAACAAACATTTCAAGTGTCTAGAACTGAGCACTTAGAATAGGACATTATAGCATTATGTTGTTACCTTCAATCTTTATGGATGGTTTTTTTGCGTTGTTAAAGAAACTGCATATGATAGCATTCGCTAGTTGTTTTTTCTCTTCAGGTGGGAGTCATCTTATTTCATTCATGTATACGGTGCCTACTTGGTGACTTCACTATTCCGAAAATACGGTAACGCAAACTTTCCAAATGTTCGTGATATTGCTGTTGAGTCAGCACTATGCTTCGTTAACAGTGATGAGTTTGTTGATTTTGCTCGTCCAATTCTGCACAAAACGATCTATATTGGAAGTATCGGCATCGATAACAGCACAAATCCACTACCTGAGGTTGGTGCTTTATGAGGGCAAGGTCAAACCGTTTATTATAGCGCTTAATATTGTTTTGCATACAGCGCATAAACTGTCTACACTGACCGTGTACTCTCATGGAAAGGTATAATCGTAAAGACTCGATATGAGTACTACTAGTAGAGCAATGCAGAGCAATGCTAACATTAATATAAGTAAGATATTGGCACTCACCAAAGAAACTAAGAATTACAACTGCAAATATCTGAACTTGCGGAGGAGTCGGCAAGAATCGAAGAGAATTCTTGTAGGAGCATTTGAATCTGTATTGTTTATGTAAAGAATTCTATTTCACCGTCCCTCTTTTGCAAGACAAGGAAAGAGCAACTATTACTACCGTTATCGCTATCATAGGAATATCATTTATTTGGTTGGCGGCAAGTAACGGGTGTCGTCTCTTTATGACAAAGCGGCATTCTTGGAGAGGTTGCAAGGCGACCAAAGATGAGATGCAAAAAATTTACAAGCAAGGTGCTTGGAGTGCTGAAGTGAGGCCATTAATTTCTGGTCTGTTGTCTATTTTCGCAAGTGTTTATTGAGTGTTCTGTGTGGTCATTAATGATGATGAATTTCTCTGAATTGTTTCTTGAAATGAACGAAAAGTGAAGAATTTTGATTGCAAGCAACAAAATGGTAACAAACTTTGTAGCGATCTTCAACCGTCGAAGATGAAAAATTGAAGCACTTGCAGCTTGTCCCACTTCCCTTGCCATTTTTTTTTCTATCTGTTTTGCCTTGTGCTAGGCGAAAATGATTTCTCCTAATGAGCTGAAATACGCCTTTGTTGCACAAGTTGGAAAATCCATTTCAAATGTGAGATACTCTAAATTTTTGTGCACAAATGTGATGGTGACAATGCAATGGTGAAGATATCGGTAAAGTGGGCAGCAATGAATCAGCAGCCTTCTTATAATTCAGGCGCTTCGCCACCGCTACCATCGGAAATATTTGCCCATGTTGTGTATAGTCAATAATGTCAGTTCATTGCTATCAGTGCTGACTTATTGCCTCAGTGATTTGCGAATCATTATTTTCAGCATTTCTCATCCGTAATGAAAAAGGGTAAAAAGGGTGTTGTAATGGTATCGCTTGGAACTTTTGTGCCATCACGCGGTATACCGTACAGCAAGCGCATCGAGTTGTTCAAAGGTTAGTTCCGCTTGAAGGGTTTTGTGGGATTCAACTCGGATTTTCGGTTACGACCATCTGTTACTGTCTGGATCGCCATAGGAGCCTATGCTGTATTTCAACTTTTCTGTATGCGCGCCATCGATAAAAATCTTGCCACACTACGATATGCAGGCGGTTTCGAAATAGGCTTGAGGTGTATGCAGTATGGCGCGTGATGAGGGCGAGCATTGAAATTCGGCCGTCAAACGATATCTGTGACATTCTGGTACTCTTAAATTTGCTTGCGTATGTTTCCTCTCATTGAACTGATAAATTTTACCGAAAATTTCATTATCATTTCTATCTCTCAACTATTTTATCCCTCTGAGATATGCACTTTTCTTTCCATCGTTCTTGGGCTTTTCCTTTAAGAGATTCTTCGTAGACGTTAATGGCTGCCCTAACGTATCTAAGTATATCTTTCCATGGTGTTTTTGCAATAAGTATGCGATAGGTTTCTCATGTTTTCGTCATTCAGTTCACTTCGAACTGCTATTTTGTGCAGTGCACAAATGAATGGCCCTTATAAGAATTCATGAAGAAATTCTTTTCATTATTAGAAGTATCTGCATCTTTCGAGTTTTGAAATTTGTCCTTAATAAACAAGTTTTCTTTCAATAGGAGTAGTTAAAGACGAATCTCAATAACACCTGCGTTGTGAAAATTTCCCTTGACTTTATATCTGAGAGAAAATATTTGAATTTTGCAGTTTTTTTGGAATTCCCTGCCTATCATTTCATTGTTAAAATGGACGAACTCGTCGAATCGAACAAAAAAATGGTTGAGCAAATTCCAAATATTGAACTAGTCGATTGGATGCCACAGTCAGACATGTTAGGTATGTTCATTTGCTCCATGCATTTGCACGTTTGGAGATCTGTATATTTCTTCTTCAGACGTCACGTTCGGCTTATTACTTTCCTCGTTGCTAGGCGCGTTTTCTGGTCCTTTGCAGCGTTCGCTGTTGAATCGTAATTGGAGAGGGCGCGAGGGGGAGGTAAAAGAGCAAGATTTAAAGCTACATAAGGTGATCAGTGATAGTATCTTATCTTTTTCATCTACATTGCTGTCAGAGTACGACACGATAGGTTAAGAAGAATGTTGCAAGTTTGTCAGACGATTACTTGTGTCGATGAGAGTCAATTCTAACGTGACAGCCTTTGCGCGGAAACGTTGAAATTGGCTTACCGCGTTCAGTTTACCTGTAAAAACTAAGTTATTTTGCCGTCTGTTTGAATTTGTACATGTATGTTTTGCTTACCTATTTATGCGTCTCGAAGGGGAAGACGCACAGAAAATATGTGAGCAGAAAATAAAGAGCCAACCGCCCGAAAGCAACAGTCCGTGCAAATAAACATTCGATGCGTTGGAGCGGCACTAGTGTGAACATTGGTGCTATTCAGCCACAGTTTGAAAAATGAAGCGGTTGCATTCATGATATCGGAAATAGATTCCATACTACTAAGTTATGGAACTGGAGGCTGTGCACAAGACTGTCTGTGTTGCCATAATTTTTGGCGAGATTTGGTGAAATTGCTGTTCACATCGAACACGGGAAGTGGAAAACGGAATATTTCTTAGAGCACAATGCGGTAAAAGTCGTGCAAAACTATGTGGCAGACGGCCAGGTTAAACTTGAGTCTATGATATTTCAGTAACTCCAGGTCTTAAACCATGTAGCGATTTGGCCAATATAGACCACCGTGGATTGTGCGAAAAGCAATATGAGTGAAGCAATTTTGGACCAAAACAGATGGGGCCGTTAGGGGAGCAGGGTATTACAAGTTGGGCCAGTAGTTACTAATGAAGGCTCCTCCATAACGCTCAACAGATCTATGCTGCAAAACTCATGGAAGACGGATTGTTATTTGTGACGGCTTTTCACCAGTAGTAGAAGGCTGCAAATTTCAGTATTGCGCAACGCGTACTTTTGTCTCGCCTTCGGTAAACCATTCCTCCCAAAATCTTTTTCAGCAGTTACGCTTAACTCTTAAACGTTTTTGTGCTATCATGTCAGATGGTTAGCCTTTGTCTGTTGTTCATTCTACTTGCCTCGGCAACTTCAGTCAGCTCATCTCTCACAAACTGCTTTGCAGGCCATGCTCGGCTAAGACTTTTCATCACGGACGGAGGAATGAACGATTTGCTTAAGGCAACGTTGCATGCGGTACCCATCCTCGCTATACCGCTTTTGCGGGATGAATTCCGCAACGCGAGAATGGTCGAAGCTCGTGGCATAGGATTGGTCGTTCGTAAGCATGAACTTACCTATGAGCGTCTCAAATGGGCACTAACTGAGCTACTCGAAAATCAAAGGTTCGTTCAGCAAGAGGTTTATTGAACATTCACCGAACAACAAATTCACTCATTATTTCAGACAAGTGTGTTTCACAAGAGGAGGTGAGAATTGTGTGTGCGTGTGACGATTCAAATTATCGTATCATATTTCTCACCTATTGCGTAAGGTTTTTACTCTCAGAGAAGTGCATGGCCATATATCAAAATTTATAGCTGAACGCAGATGACTTCATCGCTAAGCGTTTGCCATACAATATAGTTCTTAGTTGTTTCATGTTGAGTACACAAACTTGGCAGTTGTATTATGTGGATAAAACAAAGGACATTTCTTCGACACGTTGTGGCTTACAACTGTGATTGCACTTTCCTAAACTTAACAAAGAAATAATGAAAGTTGAGTGGAAATTTAACCAGCATTGCTTCCGGACGGGACAGAGGTTCCATCGTAACATCACAACATCTAATAGGTATTCTCCCAAAAGAGCCAAAAGAGCCATGACTGAATTGGAGCCATTGAATGATTCTCATACGAAATTGAATCCCTGTTTTACTCAAAGAACGAAAAAAAAAGCGCTATCACGGTCGCCTTTGAAAAACTTATCATGAGACATTGTGAGAAACATGAGAAAGTTCAGGGGATTGATTTATAGACGGCCAGATTGCTTCTCTGATTTGTGCTTACTGCAGAATCGATGGGAGCATTCGTGAATACCTAAGTCATCGTTAAGCAATTAAGGTTGAAAGATAGTTTATAGAGGTTCGGATCTCGCTGACTCATTTTTCAGCTTGCTAGATCAGTAAAGGTCAGTGGGCATTTAGAACGGACGGAATTTCATGAATATGCAAATATTGTTGTTTCCTGTTAACGATAAATTTCGTTGTAAGGTATTGCTTGAAGGAATCTCCATGAACCTTTTCGAAAGGTCATTGCTTTCCAATCGCTTCGTCAATGCTAATGACGATGCTTTCGCTGCATCAGACATTTCCAAAGAAATCACCGCTCACCAGTCATAAACTGATAAACTCGTCAGTTCGACATTTTTCTTCAGCTTAAGTCCGAATGTTCTGCAACTCCAAGTTTTCTATGTTAAGGATCCAAACCGTATGATCTCAAATAAGCTACCGGGTTTATAACTCTTTTAAGGTTTTAAGTGGTTCGTCGTAAAGAGCAAGGATATATTTCTTCTGTATACATCAAATACCTCTCAAGGTTAATTTTCAAATACTGCTCAGAGACGCGTTTAATGAATAATATGTATACAGAAAGCTTTTCGCGCTTTACAGGTACTTTGCACTCACTTGCGTATTTTTACCAACTCAGTTGACCGCGCTTGAACACAGCAAGCTGCCTTTTAGATGATTAGCAAAGATCACCGTTTTGAGTTCCCAGGTGATGGTGAAACTAATTAATAAACGAATTGTAACAGAGCGAAGAAGAAACGGTGTGAGCTTATAGAGAAGAACGAATAAACAGGAATGCTTCTACATTGTCTAGAAGAACATTGATGAGAAAATCTTCATCATATTTTTATCGCAGGTTCTCAAAGACTGTCAGTCGTTTCTCAGCGCTTATGCGCAACAAACCCAACAAACCTCATGATCAGCTGATCAAATGGACAGGAATCGTGGCAGAGTTCGGTTCGTTACCTGAGCTTCGACCTTTTGGAGGAAACTACCGTTCTCTTAAATATTTCGTTTTTGACGTCATGATTGTATCAGCGTTGTTTCTATTTTTCGCTCTTTCATTAAAAATGCTCATTGTTCGATGGGTATGGCGCTTATCAGTAAACCTCAAAAGTTCGATTACGCCAGCGAAGAAGATCGACTAGCGTACTCATCGAGCAGCTTCTGTTGCATTCTCGTTTCCTGTGAAGTTGGTTGTCTCTTTTTATATGTCCGTAAATTGTGCGCTGTAATGGTCAGATAAGTGCTGTTATTCGCGAGGTGCCTACAAACAAATTTCGGCATTCTTTTACGCCGAGCAATGAATCGGCCCATCATAATGGCTGTTGAAACAAAATTTTTCACATATGTTCAGTATTCACTTAATATTGTTAGCCATCTGGTGGATAGACCTTATGTACTTCCGGCACCGCTTTAGGCATGCGACACGCAACTTTCAGAATTAAGGCTGGCATTCGCCGCTTGTCGTCGCAGCTGCCTACTTTTGTTAGTCCGCAAAATTTTGATATCAAAGCCAGTTCCTCGGCAGTTTTTATTCGCTTTTGCACGGTCCATAGCGGGATCAGTATATCTGTGCGTATGCTTGTATGCCTCTGCCTATCTGTATTGTATATCCAGATCAGGAAGTACTGAAGCCAGTTATGGAATTTATGAGTGCTGTCTCGTCCAAAGTATCTAGTTGTATCGACCTTCAACTCACTATCCCACTCTCAGGAGAATTACGGTCACTTCAGTTTGCCTGAGAATTTTTAGGCATTTTGTGATGGATTGGGTTTCACTTAACGTTAGATATGCTGTGTGTGAAGTATATGAAACGAATCCATATATTCAATTTTTCGAAAGATTGTTTTGATGAAATATTAGTCGATTATTTTGCATATTTGATTATTTGCTCGCAAAGTATGAAAACGAACTATGCGACGAGCACATCTCATAATAGCATATATCGCAGCACGAACCTCCCTTTGTTGTTTAAAACGCCACCGTCAGGATTAATTTTTTCTTGAGCCATTACCAATAAATTGAATCTTCTCTAGCTGGCGCATTTAATAATGATTGAAGAAATATGCGAATAGTGTGTTTAAATGCTCTCATTTTCATAAATGATTTGAATATTAAGTACTTTAAATGCCTTCTTTATTGTAAATAGATTCATTTACCGAACTTCTCTGAGTTTAGCGCCGTCAGTAATGTTTGCAAATTGTTGTATTTTCTCATAGTGCCTTGAAGTTGTTACGCATCCACTGTTCAATCACTTAATGCACAATAATTGCCATTTTTCAATATTGCACCCTGTTATCATGCTCTATTCCAGTAGTTCACTTATCGCGTTCCCGTGAATAGAAAATGTGTGTTTTCTGTTGTTCGCAGGTTACAAGAAAGGATCCATTATTCAAGAAGGTCTCTGAATCCAAGAAGTGCGCTACACCAGAACTTTTCATAGTATTTCTTTAAAGTGGACGTTGAAAGAGCTATACGACCAAAAGTATATATAAATAATGCGCTTACAAGGTGCGGACGCATAGTGCATCGCTATGATGATTTTTTGCTGGATCGGAAAAACCAAAAGTCATCCATGGCTCGTCCTTATCTCATGTGAAGAACAAGACAAGGAAGGAAAGAAACAGAACAGTGAAGCAGACAACGAGTGTTTTCTTTGATATGCCCTTTCAGCTACAACGTATTTGATACCCATCACTTACTTACACGCACATTGGAGTCATCCTATTAGATAGAAGTAGGATAGTGAACGCAGATTCAAGTATAAGTAAATACGTTCGCGAGGTACAGACTTAGATATTGCAACGTACAAAATACATGAGTACAAGCTTCATAGTTTTTGCGTGATGCGAGTTCTTTAGACAGGTGGAAGACGAGCATTTGAAATGGAGCATATTCTCCAGTTTTTATTGTATATGACAATAGTCCGCATCATTGCTTATTTTCTCTAACTTCGTTGTTTTTTATATGCAAAAACTTTAAGCCTAGCAAATGATGGCCACCAAATGCTTTCAGATCAACCCAGCGTATGCACAATGAGCTGTTTACTGTTATGGATTATCGCAGTTGCCGAAGCAGCCAATATCCTCGTTTATAGTCCGTCATATAGCAAAAGTCATCTCATATCGAATGGACGCATTGCTGATACTCTTTCACAGGCGGGACACAACGTTGTAAGCGATGCTTGAGAAGCCGCGTTGTTTCCTTTCTTATTGCGTTCTCCATCTCTATACAAAACAGAAACCGTTGACCATTGCAACCGTTGGTGCTTGCCAGCAACGTTACGCATTCATAGATCCTCAAAATAGCTGCAATTTGCATAAAGCGAGTTATATCTCATTTGCCGCAACAACAGACGTACTCCATTCCTCACGTAAAGTGACCACGAATGCTCACATTAGAGCAACCACTGAACATTCACATAGTGCAGTGAATACAATTTGAAAAATAGACTGATTATACAGGAATAGAATACACCCACTTATGCGGGTCACCTTTCATATCGTGACTCTGATTTTGGGCTACTCCGCTGAAGGGATATTTTACAGGTAAAGATCGGAAAATTAATTCACTAACTCAGCTTCGAAATTCTAAAAGAGCCTCCACCTTTCCGTTATGACCGACGCATGGATCGGGGGCCGAAAGGCCAACTGCATTCGATGCCGTTGATTGGTTCATCGATTATGCCTTACATTTTCGGTTTCGGGTATGTTTGCACACAGAATAGACCGGAATATTAAAGATATGCTTCAGTTGAATAGAAATAAAATCGGATGTGCATATGAAGGAAAAGTCGCAATAATGTGAGCGAGAATTATGAATAATAGATTCAGAGTCAATGGACGCAACCGAATAGAGATAAAGCAGCGAAGGGGAGGGAAGAGAAAAAGAAAGGAATGAAATCGAAGATTGCTTGGGACTGCGCATGAAAATCGGCATCGGGAGGTGGCAGATGATGGAGAGATTGCCACTTCGGCGAGGCAAGAGGTGAGAGGTGGGTATCCCAAGAAGCAAAAAGACGTGTCGCACAGAAACGATGGGGAACACTAAAAAATTTTGGAAATAGATATATTGCACCTTAATTTTGCAAAACCCATTGGAAAAGTCTAATAATATTCATCATAGCTGACAAAATTTGATGTTTCATTCCCTTCGGGAACAGCAGAATTTTACTTCATTGTAGATTATTATAGAATTAGCACCAGCTCCAAATTCGCCTTTTAAAGGTTATTGGATGAATGCACTACTTGTGCAACCGTTCTGTTGGCCTATTTGATAAACGAAAAGTGAATTTCAGGTGATGTTCATCCCTGAATACGAGCAAACAGACTTCAATGGTACAAAATATGCGAAAGTTATCAAAATGACGAATGTTTTCAAGCATTACGGTCTTCTCATGAATGAATTTACGGCCAATTTTTTTACGAAGCATACGATGTCCGCTGCTGACCACTTGAAATGGGCAAAGGTTTCGGCCGATGTTTGTGAAGGTATGTGAAGCATTTCGCTAGCAAACTTCTATATATCCTTTTCGGGAAAAACTGCTGCGGATGGGGGAAGTTTTATAGCGTCCAATTTGACCACTGTTTAGTAGTTTTTTGTTTATTTCAGCAGTCTTAGTTTGCTATCATGTAGGGGAAAATAACTCCATACTAAAGGCGACCACTAGAATAGGAAGATGAAAGAGGAGAAGAATTGGAAATTTGCTATCGGCTCAGAAAATTCCATAAAAATGTGCAGTTATCAATTTTTTCTGGACTGTATTTTTCGTTTGCTATGATTTGCGATAAGGTAAAGCGTTTAAGTGATTCTGCGTCGCAAAAAGGAACTCGACCATCTTCGCTCATACAATTTCGATCTCGCATTCTCTGAGCAGCTAGAGTTTTGTGGCCTCGGTATTATTCACTACTTGGACATAAAGAATCATATTTGGGTGTCGTCGTGTTCAATTATGGTACCAATCGCATATGATCTCGGTGGGTTTTTCAGTTCAGCGGAAGTGACATGTCCTTTCGTTTGGTATCTGATTACGATTACCTGGGCACACCCATCAGAGAAGCGTAGTTAAAAATCTTCCATACCTTGAAATCATCGGCCAGTCGTTGATATGCGCTTTCCTCTGCTGATACCGACCGGCTGTATACTTGAGAGATAAGATGGCTGCAGAAAACAAGAGGAAGAAGTAACCAAGAAATATGAGATTGCAGCTGAATAATGTACACTATAACACAGAATACGGTGCTTTTCCGCATTGAGTGAAGAAAGAGATTTACTTCCTGCTAGACATCCAAGTTGCACTCTCAAGTCCGTGTCAACTATAACACTATCTTGTTTTCGCACTTGAGAACATTAAAAATATATCGAGATGTTTCCGTATGGGCAACAAAATAATTGGGCAATGAGAGAGCCCTGCGCGTCTGGTAACGGAATTCCGTTTCTTTTACTTCCTTTCGCATCGAACCACATGTAAACGAGTTGCCCATTTATTTTATTCCGCCACTGCTGGATTTTTGTTCATTCTTGAGCGAATGCAGGCGTCTCTTAATTTCATTCCAAGGCCCGTGCCAACCTCAGAAAACATGCACGGTTGTAGGAGTGCTAGCGATAGTTGTATGAAAGTTTATGACTTGGAAGGTGCTTTCGATGCAAATATATGAAAAGTGCCCTTCTTCAGCCGAGCTCTGGATGCCAGGGCAACATTGTGAGTCGGCCACAAATGGGGGTTCAAAAATATTCTTATCTGCAATGGGCAAACAGTGGTCCCCAATATAGGCGCACTATACGCATTGCTATAATTAGGCATACCCCTGGCTGCTTCGCACGTGCGTCTGCTTTTGTTACTACATATTTCGATGGGCAATGGCAGAGATTTTGGTGTGAAATTTTGTGAGAAAAATCAAACACAAACATTTCATAGGGACTCTGCACTATCGTTATCAGCTAGAGTGGCAGAATATACAAAAAAAAAAAAAAAAAGGAATTGTGTTCTGAAGGGCGCATTTTAGAAAGATAAACGTGATTGGTTTCCTCTAGTGATAAGGATAACTCAGTTTTGAAGCCTCTACCTCTGATCACAGGCCCCAGATTTCAAATAATGCTCACTGATATTTTCTTTAATTCAACCGATACTAAATTTCCGGATGAAATCTCAGATAGCCTGCTCTAATATGATTTATGTGGGAGCAGCTGAATTTCTTCACACATCAACGATGTGTGTGATGCATGCTTTTTGTGAAAACGAGCAGCTAATAATTTTGTCAGCACTTTCAGCAGATTCACAGTGAAAGTAGTAGATCACATTTCTCTTTGAAACAACGCTGATGCGTTTAGTAACGATCCATGAATCCATCGATGCAAATGGTGTAGCATGCAAACAGGAATTAATATTAAATCATTAATATCATAGAACGTCTTTGTAGCATGTGCGGGATCGATGTCGCCCTCAAAGATCATTTGTTTCATTGCAGGTATACCCACTCCACTGTCATATGTGCCCATTGTCGAAGAATCTGGTTTGAGCAGTGATATGACGTTTTGGGAGAGAGCTTATAACTTCTTTTTGTATGTCTCAACGTTTTCCCATTTTGATTCGCTCATAATTGTGCCCAATTACGTTAGTTTTCAGATGAACAGTGGCATGCATTATGTGTTCATTAATGAAATGCTGCGAAGAATTTTTCCGACTTTCGTTGAAATAAAGTATGCTAAATTTTTAGATAACTGCGTAAGATTGCACGGGAGACCGTATTAGAATCATACTTTAAAGTGAGGCTCGCCTCATTACCACTGGAAAGCGCTGGAGAGAACTTCTTTTGGAATTTTGGTTCAACCTGAATGACTATTAAAATTTTACTAATTTTTAGAAAGATTGCAGATGGGCGTAGGCTGTCTATATACACAAATATGCAACAGATTTGCAAACCGAGAAATTTCGGAAAATTGTTGCACGTGATTTTCCGAATCTTCGTGAAATCTCTGCTAAATCACCACTATGTTTTGTGAACAACGATGAATTTTTCGATCTGGCTCGACCAATATTGCATAAAGTTATTTATGTCGGCGGATTGGGTATTCCATTAGGATCTTCCCCTCTACCTGAGGTTGTCGTTGTTATTCTATCATTTTATTTCTTTTCTTTCCTCTTGAGTATTTACGTGGATCTTATAAGGGCAAAAAATCCATAGTTGCTGATCAAAACAACGTGGACGATGTTTTTTACAAATGAGTGAAATTCAACTTCGACGAAAAATAGCATTTCACGACTGTTGATGTACTTTCAAATTTTAGATTTATGATCGCGTTGCTTGAATTGTTTATATACCTGAAAGGAAGGGGCAGACATTTATGAAGTCGTTTCTTACTGCCGAACACAACCTCGAATCTAGTGCATTTTGCAGTCATTCGAATCTCTGATGCTCAAAGGTGAAAAAGGTGTCGTTCTGATGTCTTTAGGCACTCTTGTTCCTTCGTCGAGTATTCCTTTGGAAATACGCATTGATATCCTCAAGGGTAAGTTTCATTATTACTCATTTCCTGCACAAACGACCACTATTATATTAACAAAGGTGAAGTGTGCGAAGTGTGAAAGTGTGGAAGCAAAAGAAAATTAGGGATAAGGGGAACCTGAGCCTGGCCATGTCGTTCGTGGCCCGTCCACGCAAAAAGGCCACGAATTCCTTTATTCCCGCCCGCATACGGAAGTTCGTGGATCACCACGAGCGGCTTGCCACGCAACAGAGGAATTCGTTGCCATCGTCGCACAAAAGGAGAATTCCTAGCCCTGTGTACACAGTTACTTCTCTGCTTTGTTCTCTGTTCTACCCCTCTATGGGGCATAACTTGAACTTTTCTGTGTGGATGGGTATACCGCAAATGTTCCTCTCCTGATTAAACAAAAATTTGATAATTTATCGGCGAACAAGGGCGTTCTGAATGTTTCACCTGCGCGCGAGCAAAAATTCAATAGTTTTTCGTGTGGACAAGTGCGCCGCTAGTGTCTCGTTTTTGATCAGTCGAAAATTTTATACGTTACAGTGCGGCCGAGTGAGCTGCATTATTCATTTTCCTTTGCAAGGATCTCATCGATATCTCTTCCTGTAGAACGAAATTTTCATCCTTTTCATTCTTTTTTGATTTACGTATGCATTTGCTTAAATGCGGTTGCTATTGTCGACATCGAACTTGTGATCACGTTTAATATCATTGGATGACAAATTCGATGGAAGCAACGGCATCTCGCCGACTTCGTCCAGGTTTTCGAAGATGACAAATCGAAGTCACACTCTCTTTCGTAGAAGTTATCACTCCCACAGTCAAAAGACTATCATAGAGGAAGTCTCCGGAAAGCGTGTTGTGATCGATTTCATCTATTCGGGTGTTGTTTTGTTTTCCGTGTATAAAAAGATTCATATATGCACCCTTTTCCGCTTCAATCTTGTGCATTCTTTTTTCATGATTTCTCTCTGGCGAGAATGTGATCCGCAAATTATCAACGAAGTAATATAGGTCTTTCGTTTCCTCTTAGAACACGCGAAGAAAGAACGACCTCAGTTCATAGGTCTAGGAGATAAAGCTAGGGAACCTGAACTTTTTGAAACCACTTATACGGTCGGTTGATTTGGTGAACACGTTAAACATGACCGCAGAGAGCGCATTCTAACGAATTTGTATTACTGTTCCTCGCTCCCTCGCTCACCGTCGCTCATTCCTGTTCGTGACCCATTGCATATAACTTTTTTCATCGGTTTCGGTCAAAAAATAGACCTCTTCCTCCTTGCTCTTCCTCAAGTCTGCTTTTTTGTTTCCATCATGCGGAGGGGAGAGATGCTATGGCACCTCAATGCACCGTTCTTTTCCTCTTTGTTCCCTCCTAAATTTTGCTGTTCTGGCTGCTTAGGAATTTCTTAAGTTCCTTTAGGCAGCTCAAGGTTTCATTCTCTAGGTCTGTGAAATGAAATTATTCTTCTTTCCTTCCTCCAAGAAGAAACGGAAGAACGATGTAGCGTCGTTGCTGATTTTGCGGATCACGTTTTCGCCAAAGAGGAATCATAAAAAGAGAATGAGGAGAGTGAGGCGGCTAGTGATGTACATGTGAGTCTTCGCACAGCTGGAAATCGAAACGAGGTGCAAACGAATGAAATTGATCACACTACTTTCTGGTGGCTTCCTGTGTGACGTTGTTTCAACTGCAGTTAGTGATATCTTCATGGAAAAAATCGTTTTCGAAGAAACTGCAGGGAATCAGCGATATGGCATTGCTTCATCGAATTTGTAACACGATGATATTGATTAGGACCGTAAGTTCGATGCCGACAATAATACCGGCATGTAAGGACGATGCACATATATCAAAACAGAATGAAAAAAAGGTTGAAAAATTCGCTCTGCAGGAGGAAATATCGATGAAATTCTCCCACATAGACAAACATAGTCACGGCGCATTTGGCCACGCGAAAAAACATCAACTTTTGGTCACGGGTGGCTGAAACAGTGAAGGCGCAATATCCGCTCGATATAGTATCAAATTCTCAATCAATCAGGAGTGGAACACTCGCGGTTCACTCGCACACAAGAGAAGTTCAAGTTGTTGCTCAAACAAAAGTAAAAGATAGAAATAAAACAGAGCAGTAGCTACTTAAACGGACACTGGATTATTCTCACTCTGTGGCTCAGAGCAATAGGGCCGTGTGGTCAGGTCACGCGTTCCCCTAAGGAACGTAGTTTCGGTTAAATGTCATTCTGGTGGTTAAAGAATGACGATAATCCGATTCGGTAATGTAGAGGACAAGGAATCGGGAAAAGGATACAAGGGAAAATTTAGACCGATGGAGCACAAGACGAAATCATCGCCTCAAAAAAAGCTGTCTTTTCCGTCTCGTAACTCTCACAATGCAATCCAGCGTTGCAGGTTCCTTCCTCTATGACAACATCTAAATTGTTCTTGCTCTCGCCTGCAATTCCTCGCGAACCATCTTTGACAGAATCGATATGGTACATTATTTTACAGTCAAGAAACCGCAATCTGTAAACCTACGGCGCATGCGCAAGAAATGTCAACAAATCAGTAATAACATTGAAGGCCTTAGGTGACCAAGCAGCATTCAAAAACTGTCTTATTGCAAGGATGTGCACGGAAATCTCATGAACTGACTAAACAGAAAATTTTCCGTTATCATAATATTTTTTAGTGTTTGGCGAATTCACAGAGTACCATTTTCTCATGAGGGTCAATGAAGGAGACGACACCCGTCAACTACTGGAAGATATGAATTTGCATAACGTTGAGCTAGTAGGATGGATGCCGCAATCGGATATGCTCGGTGTGTTTTTTAGAATTTCGCAGCCTTCTCATAGTTTAATCGGATTATCATTATCAGTTACAGCTGGCTGGCAAGAATTGCCACCCAAGTAAAATGACGGAAATTGTAATCTGCCCGAAGATTGCATGAGTTGTTGTCATTCGCCGCATTCATAAAGTAAGTTTTTTTTTCATATTTTAGTGGGAGGATATTCATCTAATATGCATTCACAATAGTCTAACACTTTCTATAGTGCACGAAACGAAAGCCATCGATCCAGTGAAAATTGCGCAAAGTAGCGTCGATACGCGATGAGCGGTGAATAGTGCATTCAGCTTTTTTCGCTACTAAGGCAAAATAACGTCGAATACATATATTACGATTGCATGATTTGTTACAACATAAAACAAAATACGCTTGAATGTATTCTTTCAAGAGCAGTAACAAATTTGCAAATATCAGCTCATGACTTTGCCGCTTGACTCAAAAAAATGGCGGAAAGAAGTGGAGAAGCAAGCACGGTAGGCCTCCATCTCGATCACCTGTCCAATCACTTCTATAATTTACAAATAAAAATTGCCTTCATTTCTAAAATGAGCGTACTTTAAACTCATCTTCTATAGAGGATTCATCTCTCTATGACTAGAATAAGGCGAAAAGAAAAATCAGTTAACGCAAAACCAGTGCAAATTCTTATGCCCTTAAACCTCTAAATTCTCTTTCGGTGTTGATGGACCAACGTAGTATGTGCTAAATGAAGTGACAATATGCACATTATAACTATCCAACTTCATAACTTCAGATTCAGTGGTTGTCGGAATGAAACTTCTGCTCGCACAGACAAAGAGCGCCCAGACACGATGTCGACACAACATGCATTTGTAAAAGAGATTTCAAAATGCGCAAAAATGGCTGCTTAATTTACAGCTTAAGAATGCGATTTTTATTTGCAGCGACATACCTCACATAGTAGTATCGCACTGCAGTAGCATTTTTCTTCATTAAGCTTGATGGTCGTTGCAGCCTCAGGTGGAATAGTCTTAGCCCAAAAGTATATTTTAAGACCATGAGTAGATCTCAAGTTTTGAATTATTTACAGGTCATGTTCGACTAAGGTTGTTCATCATGCATGGTGGCTTAAACGGAATGCTAGAGGCAGCGATTCGTGGTGTTCCAATGCTTGTAATCCCATTTTTCGGCGATCAGTTCCATAATGCTATAACAGCAGAAAAGCGTGGTATCGGTCTCAGCTTGCAAAAATATGAGCTTAATTACAAGCATTTAAAGAATGCACTCACCGAATTACTCGGAAATGACAAGTAAACAAATTTTTTTTCAAACTCGTTTCATCTTCTTTGTTAGATAATTTTGAGTTATAGATCATTATTACTCAGCATAAGGATTTCAATCGAAAGATCAGTGCTGAAAGCAGTATTCGTATGAGTCACCTAAAAGGCGTGAAATAACGCATTTTGTTGCTGATGGTGCCGGGAACATAAATGCATCAGTTTGCGGAGTCTCTTGCTTGTAGCCTTTGGTGATCTTGAAGCTCGTAGCGACGGCTTCTTTACTTCATCGTAATGAATTCGTGAAGATTGCTTCATTCCTTTAAACTCTAAAAACCTTTCGTTTACCGAGTTAATAACAAGTGAAACCGCCGAAGGGGCAAATTCGTTGACGCTTTTGACGTTTCACAGACACGACGGGATCCTAAAGAGTTCATCTTCAGTAATGAAAGAACCTTAATGAGTTGATGTAAATCCCGAAGATGATGGGTGCGAGGCATCAGCAGCTGGGATATATGCTGCTGTAGATTTTTATGGCAATAACTGCTTTTAACGTTTTTTAATTAATCCAACTTCGTTTCAATTTTAGAAGAATTCTCAAAAGCATCTGGTAGTATCAATAGTCGTCTTAGATGCTTGAACTGTTTACCAGAGATAAAAAGTTTACTTACGACAGGCTCACAAAAATTGCTGTGAGACAATGACATTTTTCAAATGCAACAGTATTTCAAGCATCCCCTTTAAAGGAACTATTGCAAAAATATATTTGTTAGGCATATGCTATTGATGATATTGGAAAATGCAGAGGTGTTTTGATTAAAACTGCAATATTTCATCTTGCAATTAGAGGAAGATCACTTGTTCGTGACTTCGGTAAGAAAGGAGAAAATTCTTCTATTCAGCAAAATGGGAAGAAAATGAAAAAGGGAAGGCATGCAAAGTAGAGCTGCTTGGTGAAACTTTCTTTGTATTCACCTTGTATTCGGTGCATCTTTGCATAAAGGTAGGACGTAATTCCTTTTTCTACAAATGTCGGTCTCCGGGTTACAGCGAACTGGTCATTCGAAGTAGAATGCTCAAAAGCACTCATTCGCACTGGGAAGTATGCTTACAGATTCCATTCGACTTTGCTTCGCCGTGACTTTGAATAGTGAGAAAGAATGCACGACGCCCTATTGGGACTAAGACAAAAGGGAAACAAACGCGTTATTGCAGCATATTTCTGCGCTATGTGCCAAGTTTATGGCAGATCTCGAAGAAATGCGTTGCAATAAAAAGTTATCTTGCTGGGGAAGGCACTTTTCACATAAGAGCGACTCGGAATTGCTAATCCAGTTTTCCTTAGCCGATACTTCCCCAGGTGACGATTCTTCAGCATTTTATTTATTTATCGCCCTGTTAAGGATGTGACCATTGGCCCCAGGTCCCTTAATTATCCGAAATAATAGCTCCTTTTCCAATTGCAGGTATTCTAAGGCGGCACGTCGCTTATCGGCTTTGATTCGTAACAAGCCAAATAAACCAGAAGAGCAACTCATAAAATGGACGGCGTTCGTTGCGGAATATGGCTCACTTCCTGAACTTCAGGTTGAAGGCGCCAAGTTCAATTTCATTAAGTATTTCGGCATCGACATACTCGTCGCTGTTTTAATAGCACTTTCCACTCTTGTGATACTGATTGTGTTCGTCATTAGGCGAACTACGTCATACTTTCGAAGAGATATTGAAGAACGCGTTAAGAAGATAAACTGAATATTTCTCCACAGAGGCGAAGTTTGCAAATATTTGTTCCACACTATCATTTTCTATCAAAATATTTGTGCTGGTGCTATGGGGTTTTTGCACATTTGCATGTTTAGATGGCATTGTTGCAGCGTCGTCTCAGTGCGCCTATGCGACTGCCCGACAATCTTAGAAATATTTGAAAACTGCGCGAAAAAGTGAGTTGGCAAGTTTCCAAAAATTATTTGGTTTTTTAATGAGTTGTAACAAATTTGAGAGGCATCCCTTTGTCCTTTATACTACTTGCAGTTAGCACGGTTGATGATCCTGCACGTGAGTGCTAAATCTGTTTGCCTCAAGAATATCAAGAAACTTTTCTAGAAATAATATTTTCAGTTTGAATAAGTGTCGCCCACCTTTTCATGAGTGGAGATTTCATCGCCCACTTTCATAACTTTGAAAAGTTCGATCATTTCACTGCATTCTTTGATTTCGGTTTTCGCTTCTCTCAATCTTCAACGCAACGGCAATGTAACCGTTTCGACATTAAAATAAATTGCTGTACAGTTCTGAAGAAATTCATCCGCAGTCGTCGCGTTTTTGCAAACAATGATGGAGCATAGCAAATTTGCAATAAAACTTATTGGTCGATCACTTGTTTGCTTCATAAATATCTGAGACCAAATATTTCTGTTTCTTGTTGAGAACTCGAATGTTCGAAGTCGGGAAATTCCTGTATCAATCAGGACTTCTACTATGATTGGCTTCCAGCGCCTATCACAGGTAGAGTTCAACGAATCACCTCGCTGTTTCGATTAGTTGCTTAGCCCATCGGAAGAGCAAAATCATTGGATTTCGCGAGTGTCCTCATTCGATGGTTGTCAAAGAAGCTTCTGTGGGGCCTTGCTTATCTTGTATTCATAGAAGGATACACTCCTTTTCAGCACAGTAACCGCTAATTTGAACAGTACCAGGACTGCCTGTGGAACCGATTATAGGTAAGTTGCCCCTAGAAATTTAAACAATGTTCGACGCATCTCAGGAAACCATGGTCTACTTTGTAGGTGCCTCTGAATGTAACACTCCTAACTTGAAAGGTTTTATGAAAAATTTATTGGAAAGTCTTATGAGCGAAATTCCAGATTTTCTCCAAGCCTGAGCGCGGGAGGGAACTTTCTAAATTACAACCTCCTCCTTTTGTAGTGAAGGGCGTGCGAGAGAATCGAGGCGGAGGGGAAATGCGAAATCATTGCGTTTCGCTAGCATATAAATTGATGACCACTGTTGAAATTACACCGTGGATGCTTATTGACGAAATCGATGCCTTTCTGGAACTACGAATTGTATACATGCAGCACAAGCATGGTGCCGCGCATGTATTCTAACCTGATACGTTGCTCGTCATTTAATATATTTTCACATAGGAAGATGCATTGTAATCTAAGCAAATTAATGCTCCATCGTATCTATGAAACTATCAATTTCGTCAGTAACGTCGGTGGTGTTAGACAATTGAATAACAGAGTAATGGTATCGGGCGGGTAATTGAAAGCTGTAACATTAAGGAATGGCATGAGTTGAGCTATTGTTCGTTTCAGAACAGAGTATAGGAATTGTTGCGTATTTCCGATTGTTGTGTTTCTTGTCTATGCTTACAAAGATTTGAGAAGAAAAGCACAATGATTCTACTGTGCTATACGAATACTGCGTTCTGAATTGTTGAACATATACTGGCATCGTTGAAGACTTCCTACTGGTATATTTTCAACGCGTGATAACCTAGCTTTAGTGACATCAACAATAGTGGATAGTTTTAGACCTCTTTTGGAATGATGTGAGAGTTTATGCTCTTCGATGAAAATTGATCGTATGGTCTCCTATGCTATACAAATAACTACATTAATGTATTGGAGGTCCATTTCGTAACACTCCAAATATGCAAAAATTCAAATTGAACGTATGCTGTGGTATGCTAAGTAAAGAAAAAATTGTGCAATCCCCTCATCGAACGAGAAAATTGCGATGGGGGGGGGGGGCTAATAAGGGAGGATTCCAGGGTTTTATTTCGGTAAGTGAGCAATATAGTTTGGCGACCAGATGGCTCACGAAGATCGTTGCCTGAATATGGAGGCGACGTTTTGCGTTTGAGCATAAATTGGGAAGTTTGCGCAAAGGTAGAGCTCAAAAATTAATTACTTGCATAATTGGTGACATACTTGTAGCTTCTCGTCCACAGCCTCAATTCACCTGGCTCCCCACCCTAACCCTCTCTCCTTTCCTTTTCCCCTTGTGTTAATGTTCCACTGCGAAAGGAACCTATGAATTATGCTGAAAGTTTATTTCGTGTCGTTTTCCTATTGCGCAATTTCAAAGCGTATATAATCGATAATTTTTAACAGGCGAAATGCTCAACGCATCCAAGAAACTTTGTACAGGAAAATGAAAGGAGTAACAACAAAGCAAATCACAGATAAGCTGAAAGTGAGTCATGCGCTGCACGTTGCAGTCGACTAATGAAATGCGATGTTCGAAGAACGGTAATCGGTGTCCAGAGCCGGTGGTCCAGATTCGGTTTGGAAGATAGACCTCAGCTCGTCAACCGACCAGTTTACTTCAAGTGGTTCCATGAGAATGCTACGATTCTTCTTACGCTCTCGACGTGCGACATTAATATCATACTGCCGTTGTTGTTCACACATCAAGCTCACACCACTCCTGCTTAATGGTCTACTGGAGCCTATATCGCCACTCGACAACGACGCCTGCACTTGTTGTTTAACAACATCTCGAAGGATCGGTTTCACTTCAACGAATCGTGCACCATCGCGGGTTATTTCCCTTTCGCTGAGGACGCCTTCACTCGACTGCAGCTTCGGATGGGGCTGTACCTCCATTATGCGTCTTTCGAAGCATGGAGACGCAACGGACCGTTGAGACAGAATGCCGGTTGCCCTTGTTTCTTCATTACCACCCTGGAAGCAACTATAAGTTGATCTGGAATCTCCTTTAACGTCAGCTGATCTGCTTTGCACTGCAATGTTGCTCTCCCTGCCTGGCTGAACAACGCTACCTCTTTCTTTTTCTTGCAAGCTGATGATTTTGCTACAAGGTGCTTTAAAGCTGTATTTTGAACTATCCCCAAGGATATCACGCTCCGTACGTCCACCAGCGGATGCTGAATCAAAACCACTCTCAGAAAAGTGCTTTTTGATTCCCCACCGATGAAGGTTCATTGCTGCTTCTTGACGGTAACTGCTGTATGGTGTTGGTGCACTTGAGATCAGAGGCATTTGCACCCGGTTTTCAGTTCCTTTCCTCAGTGTCTCGTCATTATCTTCGCTCGTATGCCTCAACCTCAACACGTTTGATCGGGAAGCACCTTCATTAACCCCATTAGCGTTTTTAAACCTTTGGTTGCTTCCAGAAGATCTACCATCGCCTCCAATCATGCCTCCAGAATCCTTCCTGCATGGCGTTGGAGATGCAAAACTTGTATCTGAATGCATCGATGGTGTAGTACTCATTGTTGACGCTTTTCGAACAATTAAAGGACTTCCTTCAGTCATCGACATCGTTTCCTTCCGCAATATGATCGGACTCGGTATATCTTGATAGATCGGTTGAGGAAGCTCATCGCGGCGCAAAAGCGCAGGACTACTTCTTGCTATTCCGCTGCGGACGTTCGCCAGACCGCTGCCAATACTTTCCCCATTATTTGCAGTAGCGCAACTAGATGTGACCTCCTTTCGTGTAGTGATTGGACTACCATTTCTCATCGAAGATGCAATGCCAAGCGGTCGGCGATCCTTGCAGCCATTACCACTTATCGAAACGTTCGTCTCATGACGAACGCTAGGTCGGATTTGAGGTACGATTTGAGGTCCGGTCGTTGTCGCGCGGCAACTGCCTACTGTTTCGCGCCGCTTCAGAGTGCTTGCTGACGTCTCATGCCGACGTGTTTCCCCTTGACCACTGTTTTTAATGATGTAGCATTCCTTGCTCACGCTTTTCCAACCAGCAATTTGCGAAGGACGATGTTGCACATTCGAGTTTTCTCTCGACAGCACTGGAGTACGATCATTGTCTTCCTTCTCAATTTCTGTACTGACATCCTCATCTTCATCAGTCGAAATACTGCTAACGTAATAAGCTGATGAAGGTGCTCGTAACGAGTAATGATTACAGTGTACATATGCGGAGCTCGATAATTGTGAGGCTTTGCCTGGTGAAGTGGTGAACGAGCATCCAGAGGTGGGTGATGCTAGCATCGATGAATCAGGACTCACTGATGGCTCCAGCCCTCCATCGACATCTGATAGGCCTGAAACTTACGATCGATTAAAATACACCTAAGTATCAAACACCAAAGGCGATCACACAACTAAAATGGAAGCAGCCGGTAGGACGCGAGATTGAAGATGTCCCTGATTCAGCTTACCTGATAGGAACACACAGTCTACTCAAATGTCACAAATAATTTGTTTCTAGTATTAAAGTAGTATCAAGTTATGGGGACAGTGTTTCTCGGAATCATCTCATCTGAATTATCGGTTCGTAACACTGCTCTTTGACAACGGGTTGAAGTGGGTTAAAGGCAGAAAATGTGAGATGTTTCGTAGCAACGCGATTTCAAAGAAAACAGCTAAACATAAACGGTGCATATGCACCATATATCCAAAGTGGATTATCGTTAGGGTTGTTGAGTTCGAAAATTTGTTTTATATCATGAATCGAATGTACACCATAAATGAATGTGCAATATAAACCAAATGTTAATCACTGAAGAAAATTAGCTGTTAATGTGAATATTTGAACTCAAGTCCGAAAAATGACCTGAATCATTCGAGATGGATGAGGATATAGCAAGTTGAGTATCGTGGAATGGATCCAGCAGGAGAGGCGCATTTATGATCAGATATTCAACGAGCGATGGCAAAACGAGGGCTGAACATTCCATCTCTGCAAATATTTTTAGACGACTTTTCTAATTGTTTATATCTTTTACATTTCGCCTACCTGATTTAATTTCATATCGAATGATATCACAAAATGGCCAGTAGAAAATCAATTTTTCGAGGGAAATTTTATAAATATAAAACTTAATTAATGACTCCTGAAGGACAACAGAAATTTGCCTTTCCTTACTTACCTTCCCCACCCCACCCCGTCCCGCCCGCCATCCCGTCACCTATCTATTTCCGCTTGTCATTTTCAAGGAGGGAGAGTAGCTGAATGAGGTATTCTCCATTCCAATGGCAACACTTTTTGTAGACGGAGGTGCGCACATCAAAGAGAATCAATATATGTAGCAGATGTGAGGGAATTGCACAGCAAGCAGATACGAGTCCATGATAACTGTTTTGCGCTTGAACGATAACGGAATTGCTGAGTTCAAGGCTGGCCGATTTATGATGCGGTCAGTTCGTCTCTTCAAGTTGAGACTCCTGTTCTCTTTCTCCTCTCCCTCGCTCTCTCTTTTGATCGGCTGCACAAACATTGCCCGCAAAATGCTGACAACTCCTATTGTTGTGATCGTAGTTGTTTTGTGAGAAAACATTGCTATCAGCGGATGCTCGGAAGCATAGTTCGATGATTTCATTGGGAGTAAAGAAAGGCAAAATTTAACAATTTTCATAGTGAAGAAAAGACTTTTATTCGTTGAAGGAAAAGGGAGGAGTGGAATAAGTGCTGTAACTTTCATCTTCAAGCATTTTTGAAAGTGTCTTCGTGAACTTTTGATTATGCAAGTCACTAGCAAAAGACAATCAGCCATACATTCTGAAAATAGCGCAAATCTCTTTGGATAGCAAAGGTGAAAGGTGAAAACAACAGTGACAGGAGAAGGGAGAATGGAATTCATGTCGAAGAGAAATCTCAATGATGTGATATGCAAAAATAGCAATAAACTTGGCCTAAACATTTTACCATTTTTTCCTCTTCGACACCAATAAGAAGCTTCAGTTACGTAGAGTATATAACAACAAGGCTATCAGCACTGCTACATATGCAGCAGCGAACAGAAGAAGATCGAGTTGCAAAAAATGCAAATAAAAAATGCCTAAAAGAAGATCAGCGCTGCAACTTAAAACAGAAGAAGCTGAAGCAGTGTCAGCTAGTCTTTTAATTGGTGGCGACATACTAGAAGAATGAATGTTCTCCAAAGAACTTTTCAAAAGAGAACCTGAAATCGACGTACTTGGGCTGTCAATTAGGCTTGGGGCAATGCAGACAGCCAACGATTGAGCGTTCATTTTTGAATGAGCCGAGTTGGAAATCGCTCGCATGAGTCGTAAGAAGGAACTGAGAAGGACGGTATGAGAGGAAGGCAACATCTGCAGAAGTCGACGAATTATTGCGCGTCGTTCTCTTTCATCGCGTTGCTCCATTGCTGATGCCCACAATTCATAGTTACCCGATAGCAATAATTTGCCAGGAATTGCACGCAAATACTCCTAAATAAATTCTTTCACATGTAAAATCGCTAGATTAGCTTTACCTAGTCTTAGGTCATCAGACGGAAATGCAAACGAGATAGAAGAAATGTTTGATGTCCTAATACTACTATTTGTAATTAGGGAAATAGGGAATTCGTGAAACCATTGAACTGATATTTAGAAGAGACTTTTCAAATGGACTTTTTAATTGGAATCTATTTTTAAGTGAATTGCAACTCTTCGTTGTCTCAGTAATGATTAAGCATTTTCTGCTTGCAACGGCCTCCTTGCAATTTTGTTATCTTAAGCGATATTCACCTAATGTGTTCATACTTCATCTACAAATTTAATTTAAATACTCTTAGTTCAATAGGTTTTTCATGTCACTTATACATATAACTCTAGATGTATATAAATTAAACAATACTCATAGTTTATGGCGCAAGAAGTAGTCACTTAATCATTATGTGTTCTTACTAAAAACACTTTTCCAAAGAAAGATTCTTTTATAGTTTGTCTTTTAACACTTTTCACAAGTATCGTTCTGAAACGAGAACATTTCTTAATGGAATATTCCACTCATTCGCAAGCGAATTAGTTTCGAATATTTTCTTAATCTCAGATATTCACAAAATTCGAATGAGAGGTTGGTTCGATAAATAAAGAAACCTTGAGTAGAGCAGCGGTTACATGAGCGCTGAACTGGCCGAAATCAGGCACCGAGCCACGATCAAGCTGTGCCTTCAGCATCCGAACGGTGCTTTGCTTCGGTGATTTACGAAAAATACCTTCAACGTCAACACCATGCAGTATCAAATGGTCGATCATCGTTAACACTGGCTGTGGAGGAGCTGAACCCTCCAGATTGCGCCCAAAGAAACGTTTAGATTCTGATCGACTTAATACCCGCCTGAAACCGATCAAAAATCTTTGTTAAGAGCTTTGATCTAGTTTATGACTTTAAAAAATCGAATGACACGAATTGGATCCGTTATTTTCGTTACATAGATGAGGACTGTTATCTTGTAGGCTATCGATCCCTACTTTCACCATGCAGATTCAGTTTCGAAGTTTCAACTGTTTTTCACGTTTTCCAACATTCTGCTCACTCACAATTTCTGGCTCACATTACACTAATTTTGAAAACATTTGAAAGTTTCGCTGAAAGCATCCGATATGGTTTTGCAGAGAAATATATGGCATATTATGAGCCTCGGTACGCTCCGGAAAGCCTATTTTATTGAATGCCTTCGACATATGCAAAGTTATAAGCTAATTTCATGCTTACAGGGACGTTCAAAATCATATGCACACTGAAAAAGAAACAAAAAAGTAAATTTTGCTATGAAATACTAAGAAAATGCACGTTAGCGGCACGGAATCCAAATTCTTTGCTGCATTTTACCAAATATTTCATATTTTCTCTCCTTATTTTTTAATAAATTGGCCTCATTAGCGTTAATGAAAATAACAAAGAAATTTCCATTTTCAGTTCCACCGCGCTCGGAAATGAAACTGTAAATGCGCCCGAAGAATTATAGTTCTTTATCGTACCAACACTTCAAAATCAGATAATACATTTCCTATCTTCTCCTAAGCCTTTTTTGAAGATCTTTTTCTTTTATGCTGCTTATTCCTTCTCAGAACCCATCCTCTTCTACTTTTTTTTCTCTGCTGAATTTCACACTTATTTCCTATTCTTCTCATTTTCATATTTTCACCTGGATTTGATTCTTTGCAAATGTCACGTTTTAAATTAGTTTAAGAGCGGAAACCTCAGCAATGAAGTTTTCCAGATGATCACATCCACGAAGTACCAATGTTCTCACTATATTGTGTATAGTTAAAGGATGCAATAATGGATAAATTAAAGTCCAAGACAATTTGGATCGACTACTGTGTGGAGTGGAATTCAGCTGCGCAGGGGGAATATATCCGAAAATGGAAAGGCGCTAAATGTATTGTGCGAAGGAAGCGAAAGGTTGTGAATGAAAAGATAATGCCCGCATCATAAATGCCCGCATATGAAACCGTGTGTTTCCTCGATTTGACAATGGAACTGCATGATAGCAAGGATGACATTGTCAGATAAATGTGTCGTATAAATTAAGTAGAGGAGTTAAGATTGAGCAGTGGAAGGTCATTTTCCTCGATTTTTTCGTTTAAGTACCTCTCCCGTTCTTCGCACATGATAAATTGTGCATTCCTTCACCTCAGGTCGTCTACTTATAGTAAGCACCTATTTATAGCTGCACTTCGCTTTACCTCCCATCTTTCTGAATTTTTCATTCTGTAAAATAACTCTTTAAACGGAAATTTTAGCGATGTGAAGAGATATTTATTCGTAATGAATGCTTTGTCGATTAAAGTAAATAAAGTAAATAATCCAATCCCAACAACAATAATAATATTGCAGATATTGCACTAAAATTCCCGTTTATTAAAGCACTAATCATAGGATTGATTCCTATGCGCTCAAGATTTTTTTTTTTCAAACCGATGAAGAGATTCTTCATCGAAGAGTGTATCAGCAATGTTACATCTCACCGATAGTATAAACAATAACTATTGATTATTTATATAGTAACAGTTGTTCACATGCATGCATAAGCGCCCCGTTGCATGTGTCCACTTCTTCGAATATTTATTTACTAAAATAGCACTACCCAATAGTTGTTCTTAACTGCCTTACTATGTTTCTAGTGAGAGTTGCATTGTTATTAAGGCCGCATTCAACAATTGCTCACTTAATTGCTTACGCTTGGCAAGCAAATAAATTATCACATTTTATAAGGTACCAAGCCACAGGCACATCAATCAACTATCCAATATTTGAAGGATACCCATTTCATAGTGAAAAACAATATTTCTGTTCTCATAAGTTTTCAAAATATATGAAGAAAGTTTTGCACTGCTAAAAACTACGCATAAAACTATTAATTTGGGTAAAACCGTCATGCAATCGTCGGAACAGAAATATCAATTTTGTAAGTACTGTTGTCAATATTGTAAATGTTGTATTGCGTTGCAAATAATATTTACCTTCTAAACTATATTATGCTCATTACTGATCCGCAAAAATCTTTGGTAAGCATTCGCCATAACACCTATTAACGACATCAAGCCAATTCTGTCATAAATAAGAGACTTTAGGATTTTCTTCTTTAGAGCATTTTATGAACGAAAAGAAGTAGTGTTATCGGGGTATTCCTTATCGAACGAATTATTCATTAGCACGAGTGACCTCACTAAGAAATCAAAGAGAGTGAAATAATAAAGAAGAAGTTTTACTGCTAGTAGGCCTCGAACTCAGTACTCTGGACTGCCATCACAACAACACACTAATTCGACTAGCAGTCAGTTTACAAAACAAATATTATACTTACTTAAATTGCGTAACAAAGGAATGTGCTGGATTTGAGCGTGAAGCCGCCACTGTGGAAACGATTAGGCGGCACTGCACTAATGGAAACGTGTCTAGTCGCTCGAATTGAACTTCTGAAAGACGACAGCCGCTTCCTTTAACGTGCTCCATTACAACGCAGAACACATTTTCAGGACCTTGTAGCACCACTTCAGCATCTCCACCTCCAGCGTCGAACAACAATTCAAGCTCCTCGCTCTGTGGGATAGCCAACTCGTTTATCAATTCGACGAGGATCTCACTACTCCTCTGTTTAATTCCGATCTTCTTCTTTATTACCTATAACAATTTAGTTAGCTAACTGAGTGAATAGAAGCACTCAGAAATCCGCAGGGTTTTCTTCTCAAAATGCCTCCATCCACCAATTTGGAGAAGAAGTCTAGCTAACTGCATGAAAATCTGTTTCCCTTGAACATCGATCGAGCAGAACATTGATGTGAAATTTTGCAAAAATGGGCTGCAAGATCTTCAATGGGATTCATCTCAATATTTGCGTACTGCGATATGTAAGAACTGCTTTTATACTGTCGTAAAGAATTTGAGCAAGTAGGCAGAGTCACACGATTCCAGATGATGCCCAGCAACAGCTGACCTTTTTTGAGTTTTCCAGCTCTCAATCCTATTGAGCCATCGAGCTACAAAATTAGAGCATCTGAAAAGCCACTCCTGAAGGCGACAAAACCACTAATGATATTAGTGGAAGATTTGTTACTTAGTGGGTAATCACGAGCAGAACTCGAAACTCATTTAGCATTTATTTAAAAATACCGTTGAAGCTGAGCAAATAAACGGCTAAATCACACTCCAGATGTCTGCATCAAAGATCAAGTCCCGCTACTTTATTGCACAAAAATTTCAATTCAATTATTGCAAATCTGTGACCTGATTATTACAAGAATGTCGATTATTCTCGTGGTTCTATACGCCGTTTCTGAGACAAACATCCTCTCTTGTGAAAGCATACTGAAACCGTAGGACATAGACAGCGTAAAAACCGGACGTTTCTCAAACCAACCAAGATGTGTTCAGATTCTGCTTAAGAAGAATTCGGCGTCCTGCATTGCTCCACTCGCCGCCTAGCTCGGTCCATAGGGGTTCGAACTTGAAGAATTACAAACGGCCAAAGTTCTCAATTTCTACAACATGGAGTCGCCACAAAGCCAACTGTGCGACTAGACAACTAACGCAAGATTTCCACCTGTACATGTGTCATTTGCCCCCTACAAATTGGCGGTCAGCAAGTCTAATGGCGCAGGATGTCATAAATGCGGCGAACAAAAGGGCACTAGATAACGAATCGCATATGCAAAGATAATCTTTTGAGGGCAGTTTGCTCCAAAGGCAACTCGCCTGATTTCTCCCGTCGATTCGAACGAGCACAGGCAACGTAGTGAATTTGGGCTGCATTTTGGCGCGGCCTCGCTCGATTCCTTCGTTCAATACCGTCTGCCATTTCGTCTTCTCCTCTTCAGTCCTTCAACAAACCAAAATCGACTTTTCTCACAAACGCTCCCATCATATTCTCACATTTAGTAATAACTTACACTATGGACCTTATGCAAATTTGATTCGAATTTGATTTTAAAGACGCGAGAGGTATGCCTGCACTTCGTACAGCCCTATTAATATATCAATAGTTCATTAACGAAAGAGTGCGTGACGAGCTGTTTAGAATAAAACACTAATAAGGCTTTTATAGAATCTTAATTTAATATCATCGGAAGTGGTTCAGCTGCAGACTTGAAACCGTAAATGAACTTAACTGAGAAATCGCTTTTCAAAGCACAATCGGAGGTTACAAACTGAAAACATACAACAAAGACCGAACATGAAGAGGAATTTCACTCTTGATTTATGTGGGCAATCGCTGAAAGTGATATTGCCAACTGGGGAACCTGCAGAAGAAATTTCATTGGCGACGTTATGATGCCACCCTCAACTGACAAAGCAACAGTGTTGTTATTTCAGCGGCTTTAAGGGTTGCAATATTACCTTAAGCGATCGTTCCAAAGATCTTATCACGACTTCACTACGACGGCAATGTATTTAAATTTGGGATAGCCCGAACAAAAAGAAACGAGTAATCGCAGATTTGAAAACTCTCGAGCGCTACTGTTGCAATCGCATGCGACAATGCTCATGCGATATTACTCAAACGCTAGTATGATATTTGAGCAGACATGTTTGATTTCTATCGTTATTATCTATGTTATAATCCAAAGAATTTTATATACATGCTGCTCACACAAAATTATGCGGTGATCGTGCAGAAACCAACATTCCTCAAGTCAGTCATGCTGAATTGATTACGTAATGGGGCGTGGAATAGAAATACATGCCTGAAAAAACACGCAAATGCTCGTTGAAGACATGCTGGACGATTGCTCTCAATGCAAACGAGCGAGAGATCATTAAGCAATTGACCGAATTATGATTGCAACGAAAATTCTGATTTTTTTTTTCTAAAAATTTTTACTGCTAGAGCTCTTGTGAGGTGGTTTAAAACTCGTGGCATAAGAGAGATAACATCATACAATGTCGTGAACATAATTAGAGAATGGACCTCTAACAAGAATTTCGGGTTTAATTGCTGAATTCGAAACAGTAGCCTAATGTAGATCAATTGGATGTGGTAGAGAGCAACCTAAATGAGTGAACAGCCACCGGCTTTATAAGCAAAGGTCAGCAAATTTTTGAATCTTTTTTGTTACTCGCTATCGGGACCAATTGATCTACTCTTTAAGCACCAAAATTGATCTACTGTTTAAGCACTTGAGATTTCTCAAAATTTTAAACGATTCACAAATAAAGAACCTTTGATCAACTGAGACAAAATAAAAAGTAGTCGATGAGGTCGGAAAAAGAAGAGAAGGAAGTTATCGCGAATAACCGAAGAAGAAAAAATGAAGCATGCCAGAGCGGATGATATGAGAGACCCTCTGCATATCGCTCGTTTGACCAACCGGTTTCACAAATTACCAGCAAAGAATGAGACTCGCAGGACAGTGCTTTTATATTTTAACACACTGACCGCTCGCCTAGATCTTCTACAAAAGATCGAGTCTTTTGTGGCCTCACCGGTGCAAATTCGGGCACATCTTTTGATACATTTGAATCTCTATAGCTGCTTTTACTGTTTATGTCTACTGTTGATGTTGATGTATCACCGTGGAATATGGTTTAAGAGACCATCATGTAGTGCGCATTATGTCAGCCATTTCTGCAACTCCAGCGTCTTATAAAATTATAACTAGCAAATAGATAGAAACACTCTATATGCACGTAAATACGACGCCGTAATGATACACTTTGGCAGAGCAAATATGCAAAGACATACAGCTGAGTTTAAATGAAATCAAAGTGTGCTTTAGATGCAGGTGGTTTGTAGGTAATTAGTTAGTACAGAAGGCTATGGAAATCTATTAAGCTTAGCTAAAAGAGAGACAATGAAGGAATTCGTGTAGGATGAAAAGCGATGATTCCCATTACGTATGCTCTGCGGAATTTTTACTGATTCACGCATCAATCCATCAGGAATTCCATCTAATAATAATGGGATTTTGTCATGTTTTTCAATTATTTATGAAAGCGGTCGACCAGCAATAAAAAAGTATACAGAAAACGCATACTGTCACAGATTGCATGATGCGTTTCAATAACTTGTTCTGTAGTCTTTGGAAGAAACGATACTGATGCAAGTAGAATGCGAATTGACACTCACGAGAAATGTGCAATGAAATTGCTGATAGGCCATCCGATGAGAAACGAATGAGGACAGTTGTTGGACGCAATCCAAATACGATCCAGTCGCACCTTCTCCTTCAGCTTGTAGCTGTTCGCCGCCCTGAAAGAAAATATCAGTTGTTACAGCGTCGTATTTTCTGACAGAAGTACGATATAACAGCAACCATGTCATACGCTACATATATTGTATATATATATATATATATATATATATATATAAACCCCCAAAAAAAACTAAGAGGCGAAACACAAAACACTATGAGTGTTCTCATTGAACACTCGACTAAAATTACGTAATACGAATCAATTGATGTTGCGATCCACTTGAATATACCACCATACAATGATGTATAGCATCGATCGGATTCGCTTGACATCAATCGATGAACCATTCAAATATTTCAAACAGGCAACGAAAATGCACTCCGATTAAAGAATAAAGAGTAGATGTGTGCCAGAATGAGGAAAGAAATTTCCGTTATTTCGACCGCTGAAGTGCACACTCTTTTTTATATAAACTAAATTTCCTGTTGCTACTCCCATTCGAATTTGCACCGTTAAATCCTACATTGTTTTTGACCACGCAACGCTACCTCTTTCTGAAAAATACATCGCAGTTTCACTCACTGTGTCGTTTACCTGTACAGCTTCAACTACATAGATCGGATATATTTGCAGGAAACAAAACGTTTTACACTGTTCTAATATTAATTTCTCGCTCCCAGTTCAAGTAGGAATTTCTCCTTGAAACGTTTCATTTCCTCAACAATCTTTCTAATTTTGTACTGCAGAAATGTGTCGTTTTCCTACACGGTCTTTTTCCACGTATTTCTGCAGTTCGGAGACAAAGAACCTATTTATTTCAATCTACCCAGTCTTTCCTTACCTTGTACGACCAAAAAATAATGTTGTAAACTTTAAAACTTATTGAAGAATTCGCAGTAAAAGATTAAACTACATTAGCGTAAATGTCAGCTTTTTTTGGGGAGTTTCGAATGAAAGCATTAATGATTAGCTGCTTGTAAATAAGCATTTTTTTAGCTCTGCATAATGAGTTAGCTCTATATAATGAATCATTTGCAAACCGTAAGCAATATTAAGCACTTGTTTATTTCCGCATTAACCGTTTTGTGAATAAAATACTTGAATTTCAAGATTGACGATCGATTGCCAATTGATTTAATGCTGAAGAATGATCATCGATGATGATCACAAAACGAGATTGGCGATGAATCGATAAAATTCGTCAAATACGAAATGATTTGTGTGCGAATATTTTTTTCCGAATTGTTTGCCCCTATTCACCATCACTGCATTCGATGTTCATGCGTTTTTATCTCCTCTGCTTGTAAGAAGTTGGTGAATTGAAATACGTTTCGAACTGAGCTGCCATCAAGTGGCAATAAGAAATTGGATAGTCCGGAATGCATAACTCCATACAATGAAATGCAATTCGAACTGAGTTCAAAAGAAACTTTTCAAAAATCTGTGCAATAAAACAACCTCAATATTTGCAAGAATCTGGAGCTGTATAAAACGTTTTCAACTACGTACTCAGTAAAACTTTGAAGGTTCAAGCTCGCATTAAAGAAGAAAATCATCGCCATTTTAAAGATTTTTCGTTTAACCGAATTATATTTTACTTTTCTAAATGAAGCACAAGGATGCGATGAATGGATCGAATATGGTTTGAATTATCGCCGAAAGTGTTTGAGAACTGAATTAAATTAAAGTTCGGCGTCAATCATTTGGGGAACTTGAGAATGAGAGAGTACAGCTAATAAAATTGGAAATGAAATTGAAGCAAATTGAAGAACCATATTCAGTTTCAACTGTCGAATAACATTTCAGAATTTGGAAACATTGATGAGCAACGTTGTACAGTTTAACTATATTAGACTAAACTCGTAAATTGTTTAAATTCCAGGGATGCGATAACAAATAAGGTTGAATCCTTAACAAAGTAATGCTGCGAAGGAACGAACTTTTGTTTCGCGACAAGAAGGAGATCGCTGAAGAGGAACAAATATCTCGAATGTGTAAGCAATGAATCGAGAGCGGTTAACTGTACGGCACCCTCTTTAAGGTAGGAACGCCTCATATCAGTTCGTCGACGATCATCTGCCTGCAATTTGGGTAAATATTTCAACTTGATGCCTCAAGAATTTGACCGTTCAACTTAACCGAAATTACCTGTGAATTCAACATTCCTAGAAAGAGACAAGCTGCTCTGAAGTGCTAGGAAGTATTTGCTTGCGACAATCACCTAACAAATAACAATTCTTGGTGATCAAAAATATTTTTGTGTAACAACACAAAAAAACATAACTGCTGATCGTATCAGCGTCCGAAGACAATAAACAAAAACGTTTGTCTGGACAGGACAAGTTGTACTATCTATGAGATACTCATTATGGCGTAGTGCATCCGTAGTATTCAGTTCAAGAAAATAATTCACAACACTCTCCTACCCTCCCCTACTTCACTCCTTCCCTACAATAAAAAAGAAAGACTTCAGAAGAGGTTTTGGCCTTTGACAACAACAGGTTCGTATAAAAAATCGCTTTAAATGTTTTAAAAATGGAGTAAAATGGAAGTTATTTGACTCAAATCAGTCGAAATTTGCATAAAATGAGTTACAAGTTGAAACTAACGGCCGAGTAGATCCGTTTTAATTAGTAGGACACTCGTATTACTCACGTAGAAACTACAACAGTGAAACAAACATATATGCATTTCGCGTTACTTATATTAGGCAATATAAGAAGCAAAACGAGTTGAATGTGCCTATAAGTCGACAGGTATGCGCCCACTGAGTGTAAATCACATCAACATCGGAAATGGACGAAGAACAACACTAAGAATTATCTGTGTCAACGCCATCTTCGATTATTGCTCAATGAAGTACTCTCATATATGAGACTCAAATGCTCAAATATTAGAATTGCAGGTAAAAACATTGAAACGCCGTGGTTTAGATAGTCATCAACGATTTCTTTAGACGGCACTCAGTGATCAGAGCCGTGAACGTTATCGCCACCCTGTCCGAATGTCCATTGAATACAGACAACCTCATCCTACCGTCTCACAATCAAATTACAAGCAGATATCGGCAATTCAAGAGATATTTTGAATTTTGGCACATATTTATTGCTCTCGAGAATTTCAAGAAATATTTATTTATTTATTTATTTATTTATTTATTTATTTATTTATTTATTTATTTATTTATTTATTTATCTATTTATTTATTTATTTATTTATTTATTTATTTATTTCAATGAATTTATTTATTTGTTTATTTATTTATTTATTTCAATGAACACAGCATTCATTACGAACACATGTCTCTTCATATCGCTTCCGCCTGCTCTGACTCAATCAATTCGAGAAATATATCAAAAGAATAAATCCTCTGATGCTTATGAAATCTTTAGCATTTTCAGACATTTACATGTCACTAACAGTCAGAATTCGGAAGTTAATTTCCGTCTGCTAGGAAATGTTTCGATGGGTTTTCGCTTTTCGAGTTCGAAATCGCCAAATCGTATCGTTAATATCGAAGAAAAAACCTTTCAGAAATGCAATCGATGCAAACGAATCTTACCGAGGACGGCCAATCAAAAAATATTTTGAAAAATTATTTATATCTTTTTTTAGAGGAAAGAGGGGGTAACAGTTTATAGGATGACAATGTGAGCGTGTGATTTATTTATTGAAATATATTCTCTAATGCACGAAACTCTCGATTGGATAGTCTTATTCGTGACACATTATGTAGTGAAAAAGGGAAATCAGACCGTGAACGAATGAATATTTTATATATGGGAGTCATGGTTCATCCAAGAGCTACAAGCAGATTAATTCTATAAATCCCAAGAATTTTAAAAGAGAGCAAATTTTATCTACTATAAATAAGAGTAAATTTTGGAATCTATAAGATATAAATCGATCAAAACTTTCTCGAAGGTTATCGAAGCGATATCTTTCCGCATTACGATCGCGGCAAATTAGCTAGATGAAAAGAAGGTGAGAAATGTTGTTTTAAATTCTAAACAACAAGAATTGACCAGCAGCAATCTTAACCAACTTTTTTCGAAGAAAACCTGCTGAATCGGCGAATCGAAACAATTTGGAAACAAATTTCAACAATCGTATCAGGTTTGAAACGCTTCGAATTCGGTCTAAACATAGAATTACACTGTTCTAAACTGAAGGTTTTCGGATACAGTCCGGCTTTAAGCTTCCTTTTCTCATAAATATCTCCTAATGCTATTACTGCTTTTCTCTATGAGTTCAATTTGCAAAAAATAAGCGATGATCACAATTCAGCTGCATGACTATTTAAATTTCAATGCATTTAGTTGCGAGAAACAGGAATTTGTCCCAATACAGCTTAGAGAAAGTTTTGAACTCGATCGATGCAGAGACGTTCACCTGGCGGCTGAATGATCGCAAAAACTCCGTACTATGTTCGGTTATAGGGTTCCTCTAAATTCACTGATGAAGTGATAACACGTTGAACTGATATGACAACTAATTGATAGCGATAAATTTGATAATAAGACGATTCGGTGACGTGAACGCCAGCCGACTTGTGTGTTTTGCCGTGTGAATTCGGTTCGCCGTCGATTCGATACATGCTGCGCGGAGAACCAGCTCGTGCAACCATGCACTCAAGCACTGTATCATTACCACACCCTCTCGTATTTTTCTATCATTTCTTCGTCCCACTTTTTATTCATAGATTTTATCATCTATTTTGCCTTCCGCTTCCTTCTTTGGCACTCTCATAATTTCACATCATCTCTGCGTTCTTTCCATCGTTTCAAAGACACTCATTCGTATCTATTGCGCATCGTACCAGCCATCAGCAACGCATCAGGATGATGGTGTTGTCATCGATGTTGTTGGTCGGTGGCTGCGGTTGTTAACTGACGCCATCAACTCATGCTAGTATGTTGTCCTCACACATTACAGCTGTCCAACGTGTACCATATCCTGCACAACATAAGCCTCCCCCGACCGCCATGAAACATGCCCTCATCCCTTGCTGCACTTCAAGAACAGCGTGACACATGCTAGCATCCACCATGAGCCATTTATTGTTTTCACTGTAAAACATCTTATTTGATCAACAATGCCTTTTGCACATAACATAACTGCCGCGCGACGAATTTAGCCGTCAACTACATCCGCAATACAAATCCCTTTATATCTCTCATATATCTCTCACAAACAGCACCATGCAGTCTCCGAATGTGTAATGCATGAGGTTCCAAAAATACGCTCAGGTGGCAGGGCTGAAATGTACTACATTCTACATGATTTATGAAGAACTTCTTACGTAACTTGTAGAGAGCCAATTTTATTTTGAATTACCAATGAGCATCAATTGGGCGCTTTCAACTTTACCACAAAAAGCATGCCATTGTAATATATAATTAACAAAAATGCGATGAAGCATCCATAACTTGCAGTTGAGAAGCATTTCCTTTGACATGCATTGTAACAAAGTTGAAAGCTTATAGAAGAGTAGAAATGAATTCTAAAATTGTCAAAAAAATATTTTCATCTTATTCGGAACGTTAAACTTTGTGAATTTCCTTCCTTTAAACTGCTGAGAAAAATGAAAAATGAGGATATTCATTCAATTAAATAAGTGAAGTGATTCAAATAATGCAGTATGAATGAAATGCAAAAATTCGCGAGAAAAATGCACATGCAAACCAGGTGCAATAGATTGCAAAAAAAAAAAAAAAATTAAATCAACTTCCCGGACATAAACTATTACTTCATAATGCAGTGCTGCCCTGTATCTTTTACTTTATCACTATGAACTCCCATTATGTGAACTCTTTTTCTTGGTGCTAAACAGTGGAAACTTCATCGGTATAGCTTGCTCCATTCCAATTTTCCTCCACTTTTTTTGTTTGGAGGATTTTAGCTAGATTTTAAAGAATGAATCCCCCAATGATTTGGGCATTGTATATTGCAATTCGCTGAGAAGAATTTCATCATTGCGCATCCAACTTTGTAGTTTAATGAAAGTTGCATTTATCATTGCCTTTTGCTCATTTCATTAATTTCTGTGTTATGTTGACTTGGAATCTATATGTGATAAGCAGCTACACCGACATGTATATTCAAATGACCTTTGAACAACGTTAAATTGCCTAAGGCAGAAAATATGCTTACGTATGTTGACTAATTTCCTTAGGTAGTTAGACCAATGCATGTTGCGAGCACTGCTGACAACCTTGTTTTAATTCATAGTGCGAATGGAATGTATGTGACGAATGCTTGCTTGGCGCTGTTATTGTTGCGACTGAGGACATTTACGTTTTCAGTTGCCCAGAGTGGACATTTGCGAAAAGCAATAATCTAAGAGCTTATTGTCTCCTCAAGAATTGTTCAGCTTCACAACCCAGAAAGCAAAAAAATATAAGTCCTCGAGGCGCAAGTGTCCGCGGCGGCAAGTATTTGCGAGCAGTTGGCTCAAGGTTAATCTATAAATCATATGAAAAGCATACACTATAGCATTATCATATAAACGCTTTGTCATATATGATAATAGTGAGGAAACATACAAAAGATTTGGTTTCTACTTCATTGTGCACTGAAAACTGCAATGATTAATGTGAAGTGCGTCACTAGATGCAATATAGTTTTATTTAAGGAGAAAGTGGAGAAGAACGCCGAACGAGTTGCCTCCCATAACATATGCCTTTCAAAAACTTCCTCACTCATCGATCAATTCGCAAATTCATCGAGAAACAAAACAGCTCGAAAAATCCGCCAGGTGAGCTGGCACGGCATGCGCTTTTTGAACTCATGACGATCGAACCAATCAATTCACTAAATCGTCAATAAATAATAAAACACCGATAAAGTTTTAGTTGATTTGGTCGCTTGTAGAAAACTTCTACTAGATTTTAAAGTCGTAAAATACAACTCAACCAGTGTAGAAGAAAGTTGATACAGGCGGATGACTTGTAGAGTGGACTATGCTTCTGAAAGTTTTGCAACTTTAGCTGGTTTTGCCGGAAATTGCCGGATAGAGAGATATGCATATATAAATATGCATGGGAACAGCGTCATCGCAATACACTTTGCAAACGCAAATTTGCGAAAGCGCATAGGAACGACCCACTCAAGCAAACAAAAATGACTCAAAAGTTGATAGATGTGAACAGATATGTTCTTTCTAAACCATTGCTAAGTTATATTTAACTGCCATATATTTTGTTGGTGATACTGAAAGACGAAGACAGATGGAGGCATCAGCTCAATAATCTGTGTTCAGAGAGAATTTTGCCACCAAATATCTCTCCGAAATAATATTGAAATGCTGAAACACAACAAAACGATATTGACAAAGCAGCGACGAAACCCCTCGCTCCAGCCTAACTCCTCCTGCTTTCCCCCTCCCCTCCTTTCCCCCACCCTTTCAGCCTTTCCCATCCAAAAAGCGAAGAATCGTCTGTTGCTCAAAACTTTATCACTCTTTGTCGGATCATTCAATTCCAGTGTTGCTTAGCAACTGCAAAACGGGGAAAAAAAGAAGGTGAAATACGTTGTACAAAGGCACACTTATTTACCTCCACACTTGTTGCGCATTTTTGTGAAGACACAAAAATTGCAGCAAACTTTGAATGAGAAGAAGTTTTAGTGTGTCATCAAGAAGTGATTCATATTATCGTATTTATTCTTTCTAAATGACATTTTCACACTTCCTTCGTGGCGATTCATGAATGCACCCCAACTTAGTCAACACATTCGCTGTATTCTTTCTGTCACGTCACCCTTCAATTATATCGCTTCTACAAAGCACGTCCCTCCTCTTAAGCACTCTCTCGTTATTGATGCTCCCTCTCTGCCAACGCTTCTCTTTTAAATTTTATTTAATCTTTAAGAACCCCGCTAAACCTATGATTATTCGGAAGCACTTTCGTATTACTCATTTTTGTTGCGGTTTACTTTGATGGGAGGTGCTCATCAATGATCCTTTAATTGAGCATGGTGATATCGAAAACCTGATTTCACATGGTGGGCTTTAAAATTTAAATGCGATAATATTCCTAGGGGCAGTCAGTTTCGTCTCTGAATTCGATGTGCTCAGCCCATAATAAGTGTGATTACAACACCGTGTGCTAGGTATCAAAACATTGTGCTGCATAAAATATTCTCTTGTTAGACCCAACATTTATTATGACCCAGGGCCAGTTTAAGCTTTAACAAAAGAAGGAAGCATCTATTCTTTGAATACTTGAATATAATCCCACATTGTTTACACTCATAATATTTTTGTTAATTATGCAACTTATCAATCAATAAAATGATAAAATTTGCGCATATTCAAAACATCAATGCAAAAAAAAAAAATTAAAAATTGTCAAACAAGATTCCACTCTTTCAGAACTTCCTAGTAACCACGCAATACGATAAGCAAAATGGAGGAATTCAAACGCACGTATTGTACTTCATTATCTTTAAGAGTTTCATCAAAAGATAACTCTATCGAGACTATAAGCGCTGAGTCGACGAATGCTTAAAACATTCCGAGACGGAAAAAATTAGGAATTATTTCTTCCATAAATCTCAAATCCCAGTTAATTACTTTCTTTGTTATAAAATGCTTTTTCGGATGACCCAATGTATATCGGTTCAACAGCTTATCAGTAAGGTTTCCATATGAAAATTCAACTTAATTCAACGAAGCAAAGATATATGATGCCAAGTGGAAACTGGTTTGACCATTCTACCGCGAGTTTATAGTGACAGGGAATACTGGAAAGTGATCGCACATTTCAGCTTCTTGAACCTCGATCAGCGAATTTAAATCGTTTCGCCTACATCTGCGAAATACGATCTCTGTGAGGCCATACCACACTTCAGCACTGACCAGGCACATGACCACAAGTCTCGTTGGGTGCGTACTCACAAGACCCTTCTGAAGTCGCGAGTAGCCATAGAGTTTCGATTTGGCCAGAGCACCTTTTACTTCATGTTTCGTTTGAAACCAGCCGATAAAAAGCAGTGGAAAGGCGGACCAGTGGAGCTGTCACTATATGCGCTCATGGATTTCGCTCAATTGACTAGCCAGCCTTATATCAATTAAATATGCGGAGGAATAAATATTATCAATAAAAAATAAATGTGCGAAAAAGGAACCCCAAATTGAGAGTAATCCGAATCCCTGTACTAACCTTCCATAAGGGATATATTTCTTAATGAACCGATATGTGCAAAATGAAAATCTCATCGATGCTAAATGAACCAAATTTTTCCGCACATTGAAACAACAGCACTGTCTTTTTAGAGGAACGGCTTGAAATATGGTGTGAGATCAGTACATGAGTGACGTACAGTACAACCACTAAATACAGTAATCCTAGCTGCAGTGATCTCCGAGTTGAAACTGCCAGGCAGGCAGACAGACAAATGCACACACATGCATATATAGAGACCTGTTAAAATAGAAATGCGTCATTATGCATGTTTAGTTAGTTGTTGGTAATCTGGATTCGCCTGTAGGACTACTAAAGCGCATATTGCACTACTAGCTGCCCTGTCGTGTTTTGCCATTTTCGCACATGATTCTGTACTTGAAAAAAGTTCAACTTACTTTGTTCATTAAAGTAGTGAGACATGAAACTAAGAAGCAAAGCGTAAGCCGGGAATTGATTCAATACTAAATTTTGTATTCTATTCTGCTAATATATCGATCACTGAAATAACATAAGTTCAACGAGGAGATCTCGAGCAGAGTGCTTTCAGCAACAAATCCACCAGTCAGAAAGTCTTTCTAGAGTGACGCCTTGCTGATGGCATAAGAAATTTGCCTGTCACGTTTCATGATGCCTCTATATGTCAATAATTCAGACTTTTATAGAACATGAAGAACAGTGAGGAGATCTTCAACAGAAGCTACCCTATGCACAAATTTTATATACCAAATTTCATTGCCACAGTTCTCGTGGTCCACGGACTGAAATTACTTGACTGGCATTACTAGACTACTAGATTATTAGAACGCACTACTGTTACCTGAGCTATATATATATATATATATATATATATATATATATATATATATATATATATATATATATATATATATATATATATATATATATATACGCAAATGTCGCATTTGTGCGTTTATCGTACCTGACGCTTCGTTATGTCAATGAAACAACAAAGCCTGTGCCAAAATGAATACATAGCTAAATTTTGAAAAGTGAAGTCAATTGATGATATTTATTGTTCGATCGTTCGATCATCGAACAATAAAGAGCATTCGATCATTCCGAATTTTCTTACCCGCAATTATAGAATTTCAGTTTTTTCGATCGTAGTTTGTAGAGGCCAACGCTCACGGTTCAACCTTTGCATTTGAACTTGGCACAATTGAAAGATCGCTCTAAACTTTAGAGGTTTCCTTACCAATCGGTAACTTTAATACATGGCTTCACGTTTGCAGGTTGAAGTTGAGAAATTGAAAATTTTGGGCCGTTTTGCTCAAGGCGGACAATTTAAAAGTAGAAGATCGAATACGTTCAACTAGTGGAACAACAGAGATTATTTTCTATGTATGCAACCGTAAGAGACAGATTTGGCACCAGTCAAGGCTACCTACTCCCACCTTCAGTTAATGTCACAACTCGTCTGCTATTTCGCCTTCAGTAATTGCACCAAGTGTTACAACTGGTGCTTTATACCATCGCCGTTATTTATTCATGTAGTACTGAAGCAAAGAGACATTGAATTCTAATAAGTTAGCTATAAATTTTGGTTTTACCTATAATTGCAATCGTTCCCACTCTGTTTAATATGTGCATAAATATCCCACATTTAAGATACCATCATCCCTTCTAATATTATTGGAAGCATAAAGTTTTAATGGCATTACGTCTTCCATTATTACTGCCGGTATCAATATTTTAAAATATATGCATAGCGAGCCTTTCAGCATTTGCGTTCAGTTCTCATCAATATAGGTGACATCGTTCCGATAGTAACTGTTATTGGCCATCCGATCGAGGGTCACAACCGACCGGTTGAGTGCAGTCAAACAACTTCCTTAGCGACGTAATAACGACACCACAACATAATGAGACAAGATGTTTATATGCAAGAGAACTCTATTAAGTACATTTGGCAGCCAAACATCTCTATCGCACTTAGCAAATTGGCAACAATAACTATGCAACTGCTACGTCTGAAGGATCCACTGTTTTGAGCATACTCTTAGAGACCTTACGATTCAACACACTTTCCGATTCCCATAGAGGCAACGAGTGACAATCATGACTGGGAAAGAATTTATTAGAAAAATACCTCATAATAAGGAAATAAACGATAAACAAAACGATCTTTAATCGATCTCTATATTTGGATGAAAAACGGACAAAACGGCCTAAAGTTTCCCATTTTTCAATTTCAGCCTAGAAACGAGCGGTCATTTTCTAAAATTGCAAGTTATATTGCAAACTTGTTGAAATTTGGGCCAATCTAATGCAGAAGTTGAAATTCAGTGTGGCAAACTTGAATTTAGAGGGCGAATACGTTGAACCGGTTGAGCACGAAGGGTTGCCCGTTCGATGAGGTGCCATTGCAAAGTGTGCATTGGCGTGAATGAGTGTCTTTTGAAAGTATCGTTTTCCAGATTAGGAAATGCACTTTAATCAGCTTGAGAACACCCGATTGCTCATCCAGTGATTGCTGGTAACCCATGTTGGCAAATTGGGGAGGCAGCTCTTAGAAGAAGGGAGGAGGGGGATGGTGGAAAGGGAACGCAGGACTGCAGCACTGATTAGATCAAAACAACAGCACAGATTGCAACTGGAAGAGTTTGGAAGCAAAATCCTTCAATCAGACTCTTTAATCTGTTCTTCGTTCCTTATTAGATTAACGAGCATTCACTTCCCTATATTCTTTTACTGCAATATTATATAGGTCGCTATATCTAAATGCACCAAAGAAATTATTGAGTCTGAAAACAGAAAGATGTTTTAAGGCAACTTTTCAACTGCTATTTAAAACAACAAATCTTGGCAGGCCAAAAAAGGCTTTTGAGGTTGCGCAACCAATCAACTAACGACAACTTATCATTTAAGGCTGACAACTGCATACGTTTATCAGAACATTCTTTATCAAATAATATTTCCTTTTGGAGCTCACAGTGATTTTTTTTTTTTTTTTATGAGCGTAATCATCGGAATCACAAAAAATAGATTCTTCTTTTGCAGCATTTTCGAAGGCAATTTTAAATCGAGACAAAAACAAGACAATACTTGGAAGGTCCTTCATTCACGCTTAAGACCTTGCTTTTGAAATCCTTATTCGCGTCCACAGCCACTCAGCTGCTAGTCGTTAGCGCTTCTTTTCATTTGGAGTTAATTTTTGGCTCCGGCTCCGAGATTACTTTACATAAATAATCATCAAGGAGCCATGAATCAGTAATAACTAACCTTTGAGCGATGCGTAGAGGGAATACGGAGTGATGCGCCAATCCTAGCGACAATACGATTTTGAATCTCGACCCGAGATGCCGACTCACTACGACGACGGGCACTCATTATGCGTCTGCCACGTTCATATTGCTGACCACCACCGCGACGGTCATTCACCGTCCTTCCCCTCCGCGCCTGATGCCCTCCGCTGACCACTGCCGCGCGGCTCATGCCCACCTCTAATTTCGTTCGCTCGCTGCCCCTCAATTAACCTCCGTTATGTTGAATTCATTTTATGTAAATATATTCAACATTGCTGCGCACTTAAAATTCATATTTATAGTACAATGCCACATTTGGAGACATACGCATATATATACAAAATTTTACATAAACATTAAAAAAGAATGTAACACCCTACCAAATTTGAAATTGTTTTAAATACTCATCTAAACAAGATTAAAACAAACACAATAAAGTCGTCAAAAACATAAGCCTCTCACTGAATGGAATCCTCTATTTTACATGAAAAATCTCTCCTGAAAGAGTTTTAAGATCAGAAGAGTCAAAGATTCTATTTCCATAATTCAATTAATTCAAATCTGCTCTTTCAAAGATTTAGCAACTAATAAACACAAAATCACAACAAAAACATTTATATTACTACCGTAATTACCAAAGTGATTAAAATGGATATTATCAAGTCAAGTATAGGTATATGATAGTTGACAATTCAAGAAGCGCATCAATAATACAATTGGTTCCCTCGCTCGAGTGAATTCATTGAGTGTGAGTGGTGGCGATTGAGAAGAAAGTATTCCTTTAAGAGGTGGTGAATCGTGAGAGACACATCGACAACTGTGAAGAAGCGATTTCGATTTCAGAGCGAATAACCTTGACAGTACTTTATTGCGTTCACCTATAGAGCATTGGAATGTGAAATTTTGAAGAACGAATCGCTTTCAGCAATCAACGATGCACTATACCCTTGTGAACTCCTTCGGTCGCTTCATTTGTGAATATCATCCTTCATGCTTTATTCTGATCATTACCCTTGCAGCAATATTATCATCACCATCGCAAGTCGATCGACAGTAAAACATTTTGCTTCATCTTGCATAGATTGTTACTGTTGTCAGTTCAATATCATCATAGATCCGATCTAGATAGTTTTTGGCTTAACAGATTGGCGTTTGCTTCCCAGCTGCTTATTTAGGAAGACCATCCTAGTCAATTCAGAGCATGACGTATCCGGTTCATTTTATTCGGCGTCACCATTGGATTCGACTTGGTAGGTATTTTGAAGAAATACGTAGTAGAAGGAACAATAATTCAGTGACTCATGAAACAAATAACGGCCTGAACTGAATTCAGTTGTTTTGAAATATAAATATTTGAGAGAGAAGAGGAGAGTAGCAACAATTAATCCCAATTTCATTGATATTTATTACAAATCATAGCAACCCTTTTTAGAGATGTCAATAGATGTCTCAACAAGCAAAGTGTTTTGCTGATAATATCAAAAACAATTTGTAAACTCCTTTTCTACGCATTTATCCAATAAACACAAATGAGCCGTAAAATCTATGGCGATTAAATTCATTGTAACAACCAATACTGCTGTGTGCAATTTTATTCCTCTCTGCAACTTAGTGACAATCAAACTTGTCATAAAATCTGCAAATCTATTTCCTATACAACTGGTTCATTACGGCCTTAAAACGAAATTTTGGCCAAAGAATCTGCACGAGCGGTATGCAATGAAAACCCATCACTACTCTTTCGAATTTTTTTCACCAGTTGGCTGAATGTATATCGCTGTAAAAAGGTATATCATGTTAGCCTCCCTGGCAAATTATCGCAGCTGTGAAAAAATTGCCTGATTGATATGTGCAGTCGAAACTGAAGCATAGAAATGGACCGCCATATTTTCTTTTTAATATTGGATTTACGAGTCACAGTTACTTTAGCCTATCTGTCATCCCATACCTTCTTCCTTCCCCACTCACTCCCCTCCACCCGCAAATCTCTTTTCGTTTCCTCACCGCACTGATCAATCCTGGCTGGGCCCATGCCGCAATGCTTACGCAATTCTTTAATCGAAATGTAGAATCCCCTTCTTGAACAAATGTTTACTTAAGTAACTGTTGATCTCATTGGTCGACGAATACGTAAGCCTTTCAACAAAGAAGGGAAATACAATTACTAAGAGAAAAAAAAAGAAATTTGCTTATTACCCATTGCAGCCTTTTGCAGTAGTATTTGTTTCACTTGAAAAAGGAAGCAATAATGCGTCATTGATAAAGTGACTTAAATGATGGATGTTACTGTCAACTTTGGAAATATCAGCCTTCAATTTAATAGATAAGTTTAATATGAGTCAAAATGAAAGAAATTAGAGATTAGGGCGGTGCAAAAAAAGCTTGCAAAACGAACACTACTTACTCGTTGTTGACATAAACAATCAACGGAAGTGAAGGTCTGCAAAAACATATTTTACGACGATGTTGTGATACTCTATAGTAATGTTTACTCGATGAAACTATGCACACCCATCCGTCGATTCAGTCGAACGATGGAAATGGTTCTATTAAAATAAAATGAACGACATAAAATATTCTGTAGAATACTATCAAACGCTTCAGTCGATCCATACTTGGCTTAGGCATAGAATTTCATCAATAATTCAACGGTGCAATTTTGGAATATACTTTATAGACGGTATATAGGCTCAGTCAATCGGTGGGGGGAAAATGCTGCAACAGTCGTAGCGGCCATGTTTCACGGGATGCCCAATAAGATATTGCTAACTCCCTCCTTCACTCCTCTTCCTACCTCCTTCCAATAAAAAAAATCCTTGGCAGTTCCTTGTTAGTCACTCGATGATCGTTGGAATAGATGAATGACTGGTAGGCATAACGTGAAGAAAATATACTGCATTAACAGTATGATTACATAGTGCAGGTTTCACTTCACAAGTATCGCACGGGAAAACTGACATTTCTGACGAATTGCCCATTTTGAAGATACCTTTGGTCAGTGTGAAAGCAATCTTGTGCAACGTGGCAGCAGCGTTCGCTATGGTCGAAAGGCATTTGGTCGTTGTGGGAAGGCATTTGGTCAATTTCAGAACAAACTCGCTGAATATTAACTTTCTTACTTCTCCCGCATCCAAATTCTAAACATTGGCTGTCCGTTCGCTAAATGATTGCACAGATAGAATTATTTTTTATGTACTTATCGTCAATGATCATCGGATACGTAAATATTGCGGTCAACAAGAAAAACCATCTTAGTTGTGATGTTTGCCTTACAACTCGAACACACTTCATAGAACGCAACACAGCGCGTATAGCCGATCGAATCAACAAAATTTGTTTGCCGATAAGGGCGGTTGAGAGTGTGGCCCAATTCTGCGGCGCTCTTCGCAATATCCACCCATCTGGCACAACAATATGCCACCTAAGTCTCTCTCTACCAAGACCAACCGATACAGCACCCAGCACTTGTCAATCATCTGCTCTGAAATAGTATATCCGCACAACAACATGCTGCACATTCGACTTATACAACGTTTACTTATATAGTTGATATCGAATTGGCGCTATGCGCAACATGGTTACTGCTTACATCATCTGGATTCTTGTCGCTCAGCTCACCTGAACAAAGGGATGTGATGCCTGGGAGACTAGCACTGCTTGTTTCTTCTGCAATTCCACTGATCATACTAACAAATTGCACTAGCTTTAGAGCAAGTAGGAAAATCGCCACGAAAGTTCATACGCGTGGGCGTTCCATTATTTCTGTAATTCACCTCAGCACACTTGTTATGCATAAATGTGTGCAAAATAAAAACGATGAAATACATAATTTATTTAGAAACAGCGGAATTCTGGATAAACGTTGACATATGCAATCGACAATTTGCATGACAAATATTCCACCGTTTATAACATCGAAGGAAAAATGAATTCCCTCATTATAACTTCCGTTGAGTGGAACAGTTAACAAAAACAATAAATATTGGATAGACATAGAACAATAAATGGATTTATACGCATTCATGGGCATAACTTCGCAAGAATGTTATAGCAAAGACTTACAAAAGTGCGAGGAATCTGAGGAACAAGTTGCGGAACTGTTGCAAAACATGAATATTGCAGTAACTGCAAAAGCACTAACAAATAATTGCAGCGATTTTCCTTTTCCTAACCGAAAGAAGCGTCTCGAGGGATAAACTGCTCCCTTACTATCTATAACGAAAACTCATAGACCGAATCGAGAACGCTACGGTCATTGTGACTGACGTTGAGGAGATCTCACGACATTCTTTGGTATATCTCCCCACCCTCCTTAAAACAAACAAGGAAACATTCAGAATAAGGCAACTAGAGGATGATGGTGCGGTTAAAAAACAAAAGAATAAATAAGCAAAAAGAAATTGAAACAAAAAGCTTTCGGCCATTATCATTGTGGTTCTTTTGGCGCCCGAGTTAATGGCTGCACAGGTCGAGGAAACAATTAAATGAATTAAATGAATGTATCGGCGCCTCATCGAATGTTCCTCAAACGGGGTCATCGCGACGCGGCGATCGTGTCTCATTGTGAGTCCGTATTTGCGATGAAAGCGAAGGTGTTACGCCACAAAACATCATTCAACGATATGCACATAAATGATGCATCGTTCGACATTTTTTAATTTTCCAAGTTTTTTTGCGGATCTCAGAAAATATTTTCTACTTTCTTTCTCAAATAATCGGAAGTCAGATACGTCGACGAACCTGTTGATTTGGGAAGTTTTTTCTTTATTTTATGGCCGATTGAAAGGTGAAATAAAAAACTATCGTTGTTGGAATTCAGGTTCACTCCTTCCCTAAAACTTCCCTATTAGTGCACTTATGTGAATGACTATCGACGTTGATAACTTTCTTTTAGATTCCACCTTTAGATTTTTATTCGTTTTGCACTTTTTGCAGTATAAGAAAATCTATTAATGTGCTTCTCAAGTGAACTTTACCTCTTCACTTTTATTTGTTTTGACCGTCCAAAGTCCATGGAAATTTTTCCCCCACTGTATCGAAAATATTCGAGCTCTAAGAAGTATCAAAGGTGGCGTCTACCACTTCCACTACATTATGAGAGTGACGATCACCATCGCATAAGCGTTCCATAGATCTCTTCCAAGTTCTTCGCCGCTGGCAACAATCGCAGTGTTGCGTTTCACTGTGACAAAGAGAGATTTTCACCCCGTCGATGTCGACAGTCATTAAGAATTTCAACAAAACCAAAACCAACTTCAAAACAAACTTCCCTAGTGCCCTTTTTACAGCAGTGAGAAATGATATGAAGTAATATTGGGCAATACTAGAAACCTGTTTCACTGCGTTTGACATGATATATCTTCTCTTCCCAATAAGTGAAAACAGTGAGTGGAAAAAATCAGCATAAATTTCTGTATTGGGAACAGTTGCTCCTAGAACAGTTGATTCCTGAAGGAGCGTGTTGAGAAAATAGCAGCCCCGTATAGGTAGAGGACGAAGGTGGTGTCACTTCAGAGTTCTATATCTTCCAAACAGCGCAGATGAAGATATTTATTTGCGTCGGTGAAATCGTACTGGTAATTGACGAAGAAAAATAACAACCAACGATTGACTTCCGATATCAATCGAACACATAGATGCATTCCTGATTTGAAGTGAAGAGGTTGCAATCCTTAATTAGAGGCAACGAATTGGACTTACAATGTCGCTACAGCATCAGTCATCCAACACCGATTCATTACGATTATTTCCCGCATCCCTTCTTTATCTTAACCGCACTACTGTTGTTACCATCAATAAGCCTTAACATTTAATCTTTCTTTGCAGTTTGAAAAGTTGATCTCTAATCTGAGATGCAACAAATGTTTCAATTATTTGATTAGAAGCACATTTTAAGTCTCTAAGTAGGATGGGTTACAAGCATTGAATGAAAGAGTTATGGTGAGCAGGGTTAGCTGCTCCTTGCAATATCAGTTTCAACCTTGACTGAAGACATGGGAATTAGCCCCACTTTGCAAACTGCGAAATGCTTTCATCAAGAAAGCAACAGTTCCTTATTGTTTTGACCACACCTTCATAAACGCTGATTGCATTATGCCATATCTGCACAAGAAATAGGTCTGATAGATTGCTGCCACGTATAATATACAAAACTGCACATCAACTGGCAACAGTGATGCGAATCGCGGCCTTCATGAGGTCCCCATCTTGCAGATTGTCACCTGTCAAGTTACTTATCATATGGTATGCGTGTGATCACCACCGGACAATTGCGGGTGTTATTGGAGAACTGACCAGTGATTTGCAACCCAAACAAGGCGCTAGTTATTGCGCGTATGCGAAAACTTCTCAACTCCTCTTTCTTCCTTCCTATGCAAGCAAATCTCTTTACTTAACACCTAATTTAGGCAGCCTGAAATAATAAGGTGCATTATTATTGCAGACGGGGGTCCGCACGTCGCTCGTATGGACACCGTAAAGTGGTTTCGTACGTGCACATGGTTAAAAAAAGGAACGAAAGTCGTTTAGAGTACTTCAGTGGACAATGGGTGTTAGTTACATTATTTGACGACGATTTGTCATAAGGCGTTCGTGTGCATGATAATGATGAAAGTCTCGCTTTCCTCACTACCTTGAACAATTCAAACAGATACCTGATGGCCATGGGAAGCAACACTGGGAATTTGACCAAGAAATAAAATACCGTTGCCGAGCAGTCAATTAAACCCTAATCTGATTAGACATCACCGTTTTAATCCCCTCCCCCCACCACTTTAATTCCTTCGCGAACGAAACACCAACCAATCAGATTACGAAAGGGTGCTTTTTGCGTAATCTTAATAGTGTGCACACTGCTCGCACAATCGCTGTACATGTTCGGAAGACCGAACCTTTCGAGTGCATTGTTCGACTGGAGGTTATGCGAAAGAGTGTTCCAGTGGGCATTCGTTTTTGCTCGATTTAATTTGGAGTTCCTAACTTGAAGTGATTTCTTTAGGAATCATTGTCCGGCCACTGATTTTCTGAGTTTTACTGCAACATTGCTATCCACTGAATTTTGGCTACCTGGACACAAGCATCCATACTCAAAACACTGATAAGTTTTGGCAGGAAGAGACTGCCGACACCAGGATTTACGCATAAACCCTACTGCGCTCTATTACTTAGAAATATAGAAAAAAGTCGATGCGTGAGACGCTCGCTTGCACGGCATCCCAGCCGACCGATGCACATGCAAAGCACGGTCATTCGAGTACACACAGCGACCGCTTGAACAACCAGCTTATTCATAGATAATCCGAAACGTCGAGCATTGGCCGTGTCTCGATTTTACAGCAGGTAGCAAAGTAACTTCCTGCCTGGCTGTTTCGAAATTCACGACACCGCTTTTCTTCTTGAGCTTCACAAGACTTTCGTTGTCTCATCACCTTACTAGTGTTCTATCGTTTCCCGCTCTCTGAATATCAAAAGCACCACAACATCAACCAGTACATCGGCAGTTCACCAATCGCACATCTGCTGTATGCGACCCAAACCCACTGGTGACTGACATCTGTGAGTTTTGAATTCAAGTACTCCTAAAATCAGATGGACAGCTGTTCGCTTAGTTCAGATCTATAATGTATAGCTAAAGAGATCAGAGTTTTGGGCATTTATGATAGTACTGTCCTTCGTTCAGAAAATTTTAAAATTTTATTGCTGCCTTCTACACGAGTGTACCCAAAAAGCTTCTCAGGTCTTCTGAGCATCAGAACTATTCTGATGCCTTAATCAAAAATGCTTCGTTTCACACCAGCTTTTCTGCTCGTCCTGCAAATAGTGAGCTTTTAGAAGAAAAGGGAGAGAGAAAAGCATTCTCCCTCTCCAGCTCCACCCACCTATGAGTGCAACATCCGTTATACGCTATAGGGCAGCATTCGAATTCGTATAATTTTCGCCACCTTCTTTATCCCACACAAAAGAGGTTCGAAATTGCAGAACTGCATTATATTTATAGTAAAAATGAATTCAACAACAGAAAAAATGCACAAAAGTGAAGTAAGTCGACTCAGTGAACCACCAGGTGTATCGAGAATTCAATAAAAACGGGAATCAAAGGTCGAGATCGAACTGCTCTTATTAAGGAATTCCAACGTAAGATATCATGCTTCTCTCAGTGAATATGAAAACAACTAAAAATTCAAAAATCGGCTCCTTCCAACAAAGAGCGAACTATGTCACAAAGATATGATGATGGAGAACGAAAATAAAACAAACTGCCGAATTGTTCAAAAAGACATTTCTAAGAGCCAATATGAGAAAGCAGATTCAATCACCCGAAAATTGAATCTTTTCGTTCACTTTTACAACAATCCAATTACACGGTGGAAGAAACAAACTCCACTGAAATATTTTCTTTTTTATGACCTATAGATGTCAGAGAAACCTGTAGAAAGATCTACTTTTAATCTCAAAATTAATGACTTTCAACACAGCAAGAACTCGAGGCAACAAAGGCACAGATGAAAGGCCTTACTGGAAGCGCCAATAGCGCCGATCCCAAGGATCCAAAAAATACGGCATATTTTCAGCAATTTCGGCGATCAAACTCATTAAAATGACAAATGGCATTAAGCTGGCCGATAATCACAAACTTAGGAGCAGTTTTTGGCTCCCGTTTACCCATCAGCTACCCCTAGTTAATAAGCCTTAGCTCATCCCATAATTTCGCGCAATTTCGCTGCAGATATTACTATCTCTTCAGAAAAAAAGCATCCAACATTCACAGATCGTCGTTGAAGCACCAGTGGAATGGTTGAAATCCCATAACATCGAATGGCTCCATTCACTTTTCAGTACAACTGCTTGGTCCACAATTTGAAGGTACGATCGAAGGCCACACTCGCCACCCATTTACCATTCGGCGAAATGTCAACGCCCATTACTTTCGTGTCATGACCCATCAGCTGTCGTAAAGGACGCCAGCCGGTTGTCTCCCAAATCTGAAATGCTTAAAACACATTGTGCTGGAAGAATATAGCACGACTCATTTCATAAACTAGACCTCCTAACAGAACAATACTGCTGCTATGAATAACTTAATGGCAAATAATGTGAGCAAGAACGAATTCCGGTTCTTCTCGTCTAAACAATTTACAAAGAATTCATTCAAAGGCAGAGGATACAAAAGATATTTGAAAGCGGGATGAGGAGTGCATTTATTTATTTATTGCTCATCCCACACAGGAAGAAAGGAGGCGCAGACATATAGCCCTTAGAACAGCCTATAACATTAAGAGCCCCTCCAAATGGCTTTACAGAGCGGTCGAATCCGATCGCATCGGCTAATATTAGGTTTGCCCTGCTCGCAACGATTGTAATGTTCCCTATCGATCGACAAACTAAATGCAAATTATGAGAGTGGCAAACTTCTTCTCCCGCCCCATTTGAGCTCGCACCACGATATTACATTTCCAACTTCCCATACAGGTGTTACTACCAATTTCTGGCTTTCAATAATGACAGTGAACGCTGACGACACCAACAGAAACCATGACGATTCCATATATATATATATATATATATATATATATATATATATATATATATATATATATATATATATATATATATAGTCTCTAGAGAAAAAAAAACGAACGGCGTTTCAAGATTATAAGAAATAGGAGTTTATCAACATACGAACTTTCAGGCTTTAATAAGCTGGTAAGCTCCGAAAACGATATTCAAAAGTGTTTTATTAAGCAATTATGGGTTATTACTATCTCAATGGGTGATATATGAAAAGCATAATCACAATCGAGTAATCAAGTGATGAAAATGTTTAACGAAAATTCTTGAAAGACATCTGCGAGTGATAAAAAACGTCTCACCAATTATAGCTCCCATTCCCACACGAATATGCGAAAATCTTCAAGTCTGATTTCTGATTTCGCAAGAATGAAAAATAAAAACACGTACTGATTTAGCATTTTAAAGCCCTAATAAATCTTTCTAGTGACTGCAGTACTTTTATAACAACGCCATGTGTTACAAACTTTCTCGCTGCGACCACAATCCTATCGTAAAAAATACGATTATGTGCCTTTAACGAGTTGTCGAATGACGATGTGATCATATATAGCCCTTTGGTATCGACTTTCAATCCGGACACCAACGAGGTGTGCGCTGCGATCGGCTTTATTGAACGTCGGATGCGGAGATCCCACACCATGCAGCTGTTATCCGCTGAACCCGTCACCATCTGATAACTGAAATGCTATCGTTTTTTAAAAATTTTGCAACGAGAAAAATTTCGAAAGGAAGTGGCGCTTTCCCCAGCAGAACATAAATCCACTCGTTCAAAATAAGTAATAGCATGGCGGATGATATGACAGTGAGTGTCACATGCACTTCACAACCAGTCAGGTCATCATTTCGCCCAACAAAAGAGGCCAGAAGTTTTGCCAAAGCAGCTGGCATGACACATTATACCTTCTTGTGTGAACAATTTCATAACGTATGTGCAAACAATAAAATGTGCATAGTAATGCTCTCAATTTTAAATGCTGGAACTTCTTGTCGAAATCACCTGGAGGACACCTTGTTTCCTTATGACCCAAACGACGTGAGGTGGAAACTCCACACGTTTAAAATAGAAACCCTATTAACTAAAAAAACTGTGCAGCTTCAGTGTTCTTCAGTGCTAACGTATACACATACATGCATGCAAAGATGATCCCACCATAACGAGCTTAATGAATGGAAATTTGCAAGAGTGCATAAAAACAAACTTTCTGCTCAAGATCTTTACAAGCACAATTAATGCAATGATGCCACCTGTCGGTATTTTCTATCGAGAAGTCGAAACGATATGGCGAATTCTCTACAAAAAGTTCAATGATGTTAAACGATACAATGAATCTTCAGGATCGAAAATATACAAAACAATCGCTGGATTTTCACTGGGAGACCTAAACGCTCCCAACGATTTGTTGAATTTCCGTTGGTTTATTTAGTTTATGAATTAAAACTTAACTGAATATTTTAATCGGCTTGTGGAATAGTAAACTTTGAAATAACAGTTCCACGACATCACTGCATTATTGAGCATTTTCTATTCAATTGCAACTCGTGGAAATGGTTAGTCTGGCAAGCGTGTCTATAAAACACATATTGTGCCAGATTCTCTACTTTTAATGAAAAATATAGCCAAGCTGTTATATGGGGGAAGGCAAGGTGTCAATAATGTACAAAACTTGGATCATCTAATTAGGACGCAGTAAAGTTTCAGTGACGGAACTGCAAGATCTATCGATACAGACAGACGCAGCAACCTCGCCGGTATTCTCCGCGCAACTCGAGGGATTTTTCGTTCCTGCGGATTGCTGCGCAATATTTTGGAAGGATTGTCTTTTGGTTTAATTCCCCTCCATTTCCAAGCGCACCAGAAGTGCGCATGACACAAGCGTATGCGCAGAAGAAATATCGAGAAGGAAAAATACCCGTTAGGAAGCCACTGCCCACAATGAATTTCCTTTGAATGTCCTTCAAGGAACATAATACAACGGCCCGTTCGCAGGTCCCACACTCGACCGTAGCAATCCATGCCCCTGAAACAGGCAATATTATTCGCTATTGCCAAGCAAAGCATTCTCCCTATTTTCTAGCGTTGAACTCATCACGCAGTACATATGAACGATGCCACGATGACGAAAATTTCTAAAAATTGAAAGCGCTCATAACGGATAACTGTTAGCTAACGTCCCCCCCCCCTCCCTCTAGTGGAACAGAGGGAAGACGCCAACCCACACTCTACGTGCGACAATCGGCAACAGAGAAGATGGGTTATAGGTTCGAATAACAGAAATCAATGAAAGAGATGCCCTCTGCATCCGACCTGCAAAATTACTCAAGCAGCGCATAAGGAGTCTCGCATGCAAGGTTTTCCGAATCGTTCACTGAACTTTCGCATGCGAGAAATCTAGCAACACGCGAGACCTTCGTAGGGGCAATCTTTCAGACATTCACTTAACCTGTGCATGCAAATATTGCTCAAATAATCGATTGAGACTCCTCAGATGATCAGTGATGTCGATTATATTTAATTCTGGATGCGAAGAATTCATTCGACTGAGAATAACTAGAGGATTCCATAATGCGCGCTTTTTGTCTATTATATACCAATTGAAAAAACAGTGAATATCGATGAATCATCAACATTGTTCGAGAAATGCAGTAGTTCCTTCCCTTTCGATGTATAAAAACTATAAACCCTAACATCATTTCATTGGAAAGAAATAAAAAGTCTAGATGAAAAATAAAACCTATTGCTTTTCTGTATTCAAATAGTTCACCTTCTCAATATACCTCATAGAATAGCAAAATGAACAAAAAAAAAGAGAGTAATAGAGTGTAATTTGGAGATCGAAGAAGGAAGGAGAAACTCAAAACAACTCTCTAAACACAAATAAATCATTCAAAATGCAAATGGAATAGCAGTGCAATCAGACAATTTACTCACTACTTGCTTTTGATGTCGATGAATAATTTGGAGTGGCGAAACTCTATCCTCAATTTAAAAAATACAAACTTTAGCCTAGAATGTATTAGCAGGTCTAGATCGTGTATCCACAAGTGAAATAAAGAACGATTAATGTGAACATACGCTTACTGCTCACTAATTCTCTGCATGGTAAAAGAGGGATTAAATGTTCTCAAGTAAAGCGGGTCTATTTGAGACCCAAAGCTGCTTTTGAGACAGCATATGTCTATCTATTTTGAAGCAGAAACATTCGCACGGATGATTCGGAAGCATTTGATTGCCTGACTGAGAATGTTTTCAACGACACTTAATGGAACCGCACAAAACAGCGAGATAATTCTATTATCGATAAAACTTTTAAACGTTTGGAAGAACAAAACTATTTCCCCACCCCCCCCCCCCCAAATTCTCTCTTCTGCCATGAAAACTCGAAAAATGGTAGGTTTTCACACGTACAGACTGATAATGTTACTATGTCAAAGTTTTCAAATAATGCTACTCCCCCCTGCTCTTTCAAAGTAAAACCCTCCTCAACAACCGCCGTCCATCCTAACATTCGCGGTGAATTCAAAACTGTCGAGAGTTTTGTCTGATGTGATGTAGGATATAAACCTCTTTCCTTTTTTTCGGGGCGGGAACCTCGCAGCTTTCTGAAGCATTTATTCCACATCATAATGGGAAATCAATTCCTCCAAACAAAACAGTAATGTGCGAAATCAAGCTAACAACAACATCGAAACACGCAACCGGCAAATAAACGAGCGATTGCTTTATACTGTTATTCATAAATAAAGGCAGATTTCAATAAGGAAAAATCTGCTTGAATAAAAGATACGAAATCGCACTTACAGAGTGAGTATAAGTGAGCCGTCACATTGAAAGTCGGCGTGGAAAACAGGTCTACTATGACCCTCTTGGAAGAGAACTTCCTGCTCGTAATCAACATCCACTAACCTCCACGAACAGTCGAAGCTGCAATGAATATGCTCACTTATTCATTAGAAAAAATGCAACAATAATAACGAAAAAGAAAAGGAAATTATGACCGAAGTGGTTGAATTAAGAATCGCCTCTTAGTGACATAATAAAAAAGAAGACAGCACAGATGGTACTTCAATGTCTTACAAATGTAACTTCTAACTATTTCATTCACTCACAAGGGATCAATACATAAAAAACTACCTGCTACATCATTAGATCAACGCTTAACGGCGTCAAATCCTTTTTGCAAAGGAGATTCCATAAATTTAGACATGACCAAATTGTCGGAAGTGCTTGTAAAATATCGACAAATTTTGCTAAAAGATGACATAAATGCAAAAAGACAACAAAATTTAGCGAGAGCCTTGATGGCTGCAGTGTAATACAAAACAACAAAAAAATATTACCCTTTTTTCGCCGAATTTTAATGTCAGGAATTTAGCAGCAGTATAAATGGACAGGGCCAATAGGGAGGAAGAATCGATTTTTCCATTCACTTTTCACTTGACATGTTCCAAAAGATGAACTTTTTTAGACATTAATAAAAATGATGGAAATTACTTTTCTTTCTCAAGTCCTAACAGCATGGTGTGGAAAGACGATTTTCATCCATGAAGCCCAGATTTTAATGCGGGAAGACATCGATGACGAGAATACCCCGAGGGAATATCTGAGAGCAATATACCAGAAAGGGATGGGGAGGAGGAAAAAAGGAGCGATCCGGCCTTGAGGAAGCGGAGTCTGCCGCAAAGCAGCTCTGCCGAAGGCTGGGAACTTCTCCTGGCAGAAATTGGTCTCTTCGAAGAGAAACGACTTGGCTAAGACAGGAAGTAGTAATTGTGATAGAAAAGAGGATAAAGAAGAAGGATAAAGCAACCTTCAAAACAGTACTACTTCAGAACACTACTCTCTAATGTCCTGCAGCATAACAGAGTCATACGTTTAAAAGATAAAATTAGACATACCAACATGTTGCGAGGAATCTACCAGACGGATGGAACGCGACCCTGGCCACTCGCTGTGGGTGCTGCTCAAGCTCTGAGAGTGGCTCATTGCTCTCGAGGCTCCACAACTTCACCGTACCGTCATGCGCACAGCTGGCAGCATTGAGCGCATGTGGCTCCTGCGAAATGTAAGCACCAGGATGAAAACGCGCACAACCGGCTTGACTCGAATGACCCACGTATTTTCGTTCACGCTCGCAGCTTGGCACTGACCAAATGCTACACTCACCGGACCTGAATTTGTGATATTTCATTCTGTGATGTGAAGTAGTTTTATTATCTAGTGGACACTGCATTAGTAAATTTTGAAGCATTAAGCTAGCGAAGCAAATGTTTGCTTTCATTTGACGTTAATTATAGGAATTATGCAACCAAATTTAAGAGTCATTTATCTCAACGGAATAAAACTGCCACATTTGCATAAACGTTAGTATAGCCTATTTATGAGAAGAAAAACTGAATTTGACACGTGTGTCAGCCATGCTGGGTAAATCAGCACTGAACGTTCCCTATCCATACTGTCGGTACGTCATCTGATTAGGTGGAATGTCACCCGTATAATTCATAATATTTTAGGAGCCCCGATCTATGTGCCAGTGATCTGACAGCTCGGAACATTTCAATCCCTCAAAATTAGAAGGTAGGGTATGAGAACGAAGATTGTTGAATTAGACTCCTTTTCGAGTCGTCAACACATCGAAAAATTTATACGTCTAGTTTAATGCTCTCTGATTAATTAGGGCGTAAATTCGATCAGGAAAGCTGGAATGCGCTTAGCGCGGCATTTCATTTTGAAAAATATGCATTTCTACTGCTGTTTTCAGAACTTTTTGAAGAGTAAGCACATCTCTGCAACATATAAAAATCTTCCACTAGCAATTCCATTACAACCTGTTTTCTGATTTTGTTGGTTGTTAATCATGGAGGACTGCAGTGTATCAAAAAATGGATCGAAATGGATCTCATGGATTGCGGGATCGAAATGAAACTTTGTAGACATTCAGTAAGCGATTTTGGTTCTTAAATATCTTAACCGCAAATCACTTGAGTTCAGAATGCAAGTTCATGCTTTCACACATTCACACATCACTATAATTTTAAAACACTAGATAAAGAAACAAACAATAAGATCTACCATCCAGAAGTGATGAGATGCTGCGAGTCGGGCGAAAACTCACAATATGAGACTGGTCTGAGATCAGCTACTTGAGATCCATAAACCGAGAGTGATGCCACCCAACGATGCATTTCTTGAACAGCCACCGCCGTCTGATGAGCTGCACCGGATGCGTCCTCCCGCGCCTATATAAAAACAACTTCATTCAAGTCATAATGCTGTGAATGTCGCAAGCACGCTACAAGTTGGTGTTGCCGGGTTCTAGAGCCCCAAAATATGCTGAGATAATGTCTGCAATTAGAAGGCAACAACGCTGATCAAGCAATCAAGCTACAGATGTTTCCACAGTGTGCGTCATCTATAGGACAACAACATGCACACAAGTGCAATGACAGAGTGATGGCAGCCAGACTTAAAGTAAATATTGATGACTGGATAGGACACTGCCTCAGAACATAGTTTTAGACTTTTTTTAAAGCAAGAATCACAAGAAAAAAGATGGGATGAAAACCATGTCGCAGCCCATTACTGCCAGTGAGAACGCGTAAGCTGAGCATACATGAACTTCCCACAGACAGAAGGCATCATCGCTCCGCAATTGCAAGAATCGGTCGGGGGTGGGAGGTGGGGTGTGGGGGTTGGGGGGGAGGGGAAGTGGTGATCTTTCACCCCACTAGGGGCTGGGGTCGCAGTTCGGCTGGAATAAAGTTTTGGAGATGGAAGGAAAGAAAATTTATCTTTCGACACCAAAATTCTGAAGAAAACAAGAAGCAGACCGAATTCCAGCTGGGATTTGAGGTCAAAATCTGAGCTCGAGCTGCACTTTATGACCACTAAAATCTCCTCGCCATACAGCCTCGGCTCCACTAGATCCACTCTCTCACTGCAACCTGACGTCAACCAGATTGGAACATTGGGAAGAGTGGAATAAGCCCATCTATGTAAAAAATGAAGAAGAGATCGACTAAACAAAAGTCGACCGGTGCAGAAAGAAATAATTATTTTAGAGCATATCATTAACTGTTCACAAAAAATATTAAGATTATGCGGTGCACAAAACCTAATGAAATCAGAGATGAGATTTGAGATCGTTAAACGTGGAGTCCCTCTAAATGTTGCTTCGTTTGTTTGTTTCTAATTTATAGAACTCCTGTTTTGTGATATCGCGGACGTATCTTTTTGTAAGTGCGACAATGATAGGATAGAGCACTCTACAGAGCGTTAATATCTAGCACAATGTAACTAATTTTATAAATGCAAGTTGAAATGACTTTCGAGAAGGAAGGATTCTCAATCGAAACCCATTTAAAACTGAAAAACTTTTTTAAATTCTGTTGACGTCATCGTAAAGATATCTTCCACATGTACAGACACGAAGCAACAATGAAGAAAAAATGAATCGGAAGTAAACAAGTAAACGAAACTTCCCCACAAAAATGACTCCTTTGAAACATGCATAGCTATGGAATATATATGTGCTTAATCTTCGCCGATGACATTAAACAGTATTAATGACTACAAGGCACTCTATAATCATTCGCCTATCAAAACCATTACGCCAGGCTGTCCCCATTGTCTAAACGTTCTGCAGTCTTCAGATGTTTTACCAAAAGGACATAATGGCTACAGGGAAGGGCTAAATCTCTTACTATTGCAACACACCGTAATCAAACGAATATAGGCAACCGCTATCGAGCAAGCACTGTAAAAAATGCCTTAAATCTCAACTATTAAAGGTATAACGGAAAACTAAAACAGCTCTTAGGAACAATTCGAGAGGAAATTCTCTACACAGTATAATTTCGTATCGTACTCTACTTAACTATCTGCCTGAAGAGTTTCAAAAAGCGCATCTACTAAACCATAAAACACAGTTATATTTACGATCTTCATAAAGCAACGTTTGGGGATGAGAGAGCAGATAAAGGAATCTGCGAGTGTTAACTTATAAAACGGTACGTTATTCCTTGAGAGGGCCTTGAAGAACGCCTCATGGGCAAATAACACTACCATTACCTTGGCAAGCCTTTGCTGTGCTCTTTTCAACGAGAAATCTGCAATCTCCACACGGGCGTCCCTAAGTGCAGCAGGACCCTTGTGATACCAGGTGGATGTGTCTCGCTGCTGAACCTGTTCCGCCTCATCCGGACTATGCAAAATACGGGTCACCTCATCCTCAGGCATTGTTGAGAGAATCGTTCGAAGACGTTCCTTACGATCCAGCTTGTCCTCGCCGAACAAACCTTAAATTCGCCATCATGCATATCGTATAATCAAAGCAAGGCATGAAAATAAAGATAACAAAGGAATATAAACGTCTTTATTTATTCGCTTGGTCGATGCAACGCCCATGACAAAAACTCATGCTGGTCATTGGTGCATAACTGCATAACCATTAGCTAAACAGGAGTTATTTGCAAGTGAAAATTAAACTCGTTTCTTGAATGTTCTTTGCCCCCTTCTCTTGAATATGAGTACCACTTATGTCCTGAATGAAATCGAAATTCGCACATTACAACCAAACAGGCGAAATAAATTAGAAAATAGAGAACTCAAACAATCAGAAGAAGCAGAAAAATATTTCAATTATTAAAAAGAAGGCTTACATATCGGTTCATTGAGTTTTCTGAGCAACAGTTTCACATGTCCATCATCGGTTGGCAGCGTGAGCGTCCTGGCACGTCTGCGACGTTCGAACTCGGCCATTACCTCCCTCTCCATCGGGTTATCGATCGAATCCAGCTCCATGTGCTCCTCTTTTTTATCCGGTTCTTGTTTTTCACCTTCCTTCTATAGAAATGTTACGATGGTGAATCTACTCACAGGAAACAGAACTCCTTTAGTTAGCGGAGTCTGTCTGTTTGTCAGGACATCTCGAAGGACGAGTAGGGAATGGACAACCAAACCAAATGACCCCTCGAACTACGAAACAAATGGAAGGAGATATGCTTCAGTGAACACATGGTGGTGACCAGCAATAGAACGCATCAACTTCACACACCACTTTCAGCCAACATACGAATTACTGCGATGATTTTGAGAGGATAAACAACAGCCTTCATCTCACTTTACAAGGCCAATGTGTTCATTCATTCGGTAACCGAAGCCGGTCCGCGACGTCAAAACGTTTTCCCACTGACCATCAAGACGTTCGTGTCTATGGAGTTCAATAAGGTAACCTTTCCATCGTTCGTTTATTACTCAGATTGCGCTTATCCAAACAATCTTTGACGCCGATTACGCTCAGAAACATCCATAACAAAACGTGAACAGGTAAACTTGGTAGTGGTGATCAGAAGGGAAATCTACTGGCCTACCAAAGGAGAAAATGTAAAAGTTCACTTGGCTCCTGGCGGAATCCCAGGTTTAAAATATCCTTAACATTTTATGTAACTTGACAAGTGCAGCTATTAGACACCAGACATCAGTTTTCGATACCCGAACGACAAGGCGGGGCCGGGAAGGTTTGTGAGGGGGGGGGAGTGGGACTTTGAATGCAGCACAACAAATTTCGAATCATTTCTCCTCTCCAAATACGAGCGCATAAAAGTTCAGTGGATGCAGTCAACGCAAATATGCTCTTACAAACTTTCGATGATTTCCTACGATCCTTGTCTATCACTATTCAATTTGTTGGCACTTGCAACCGCAAATGATGGATAACTGATGAGTTCGTCAATGAATATTAGGCACTGCTCGAGGAAGTTAAGATTATAGTAATACAGTCTGGAAAATATGGAATGATAGCCAGTGATCGTATTATTAGCTGAAAATGTAATAAGTGATTTATGAGAAATGCTGCCGAAGTGTTGGAGTGTATTCGTCAAGAGAATTAGGGATGTGACCTGGATCCGCTCTGAAAGATGAAAAGATGATATTTGTCTTCGAATAGATGTCTTTAAGGAAATTTTTTGGAAAACAGCACTTACAATTTTCTGAACGGCTTCCTCATTTGCCAGACTTCCAAAGTGAGGCTTGTGATTTGCGTTTGGAATAGATGGCTCCCCCATTTCGGTGTAATTTAAAAAACAACCTGAAATGGATGCCTTTAAGAACCCAACAACAACGAGTCTCTTAATGAAACCACATTAACAACGACCACACTCGAATCGGACACTTGTGAATAACGCCAATCAGCGTTCCATTTAGGCCGATTAAAAATTAAAGAACTGTAACCTCTCTCCTTCTATGATGCCTTCAAAACGACCCTTCGAAGCGAACAGTTTGATCTGTTCGCTGAACAGCCGACTACATATGAAGCATCTGTGATTTAAAAAAAAAAAGCGCAAGAATGGCCATTTCCATCCCCATACAACCCGAGAGCCACAGCTAAGCAGCGTTTCTGGATGCAGAGCTCATATGCAGACACCGTGTCTATGGAACCAACAATGCTACACCAGACAATCCAAAAGCAACTATTTCAGTGAATCTGAACTGCATAGATCATCCGACGTGCTTGCTACAAAACTTAACCACTAAGAATCGTTTATTCGCGGATCGTTTTCCATCGACGCTTCCTGCGTTCAGCTAAATCAGTTCCAATATAAAAGTAGAAAACGACTATACGAAATTCTTGAAAATGCCGTTCTTTGCAAACACAGAAATGTGCAATTTCATGAACCGCAAAATACGCTCAAAAGTTGTCGTGTGGTAATATAAATGATACAAACATTAAACTAACAACCGATCCCTTTTCTAAGAAACGAGAGTATTGGTTTGTAAATCAACAAAGGACCCATATACCTGCGGTGTGAACCACGATGCACAGCACGCACATCCGAAAAGCAATATTTCGATAACCACTCGTCACAGTGAGGGAACCAATATCACCCCTCCTTCCGTCAATATTTTAAAAAAAAAAACCGCCCATCTTCACAATCGTTCACTACACAATTATTTTAAACTAGAAAAGCATATACCACCTGATGACAACGTAAATAATTCTTCACGCAAGCCAACTATATGAATAATTTGGTAATACTTCTACGGAGTGGCCACTTCGTTGTAGATTTTCCCTAATAATGGGATTTTGTACAAAAAACTGCTTCTGCAGTCTTTATAAATTGAAACATCCAATTAGCACTTCAATAAGTCCACAGGCATATCAAATATTTTTGGAAGTACCACTCATGCGAGGTTCAGAAGACCTTTTGCGATACATAAACAGCGTTGAATGAAGGCGAAACATGTTTACTCTTTGAGATCCACAATAAAATATACACGGCGGCAAATCGATTCTTCAACACTTAATAACAACGATAACAAGAGTGACCAGTGGTCACCTCATAACATCAAAATCAGTGATATCCCTGGGGATGTTGCAAAAGTTCCCTTTGAAGCTGATTCTGTAGATCACCCAGCTTCTTCTTCAACACATTGATTCCACTTAGCACAATATTTTCGGCCTGAAAAAATAAGGAGATTTTGTGGTAATTGTAAGACGCGTGAAGGTATTTTTGCCGAGCAGATCTGAACTCTGAATTTTTATATTAACAGCCTGATGCTTTAGCATATGGGCAATAAGTTTCTCAAGCGTTCCCCTCGAAAACATCTTCAAACATACACATGCAGTTCACGTGCAAGGTCGCCAATAACGCGAAGAGTTCATTACAAACCACTGAAGGCATGATGAATTAAGTGCTAGAAAGGTCAGCATGCTAGTGCTAAACCACCTCCAAACAATCCTCACTGTAAACATAAATAAAAAATGATGGAGGGAGGGAGAGGTAGGAAGAGAGAGGGAATATGAAGTGTGATGAAACACACAGCACATACCTATAAGTGAGATCAGAACTTTAATATAAAGTACGAAACCAATTCACTGCCTCACTTCTTTATTGAATCTATTTTCACAACTCCACCATTTATTAGCGATCGCAACAACAGCTCTACATCACAATATGAGAAATCGGCATTTCTGAGCTGCTCAGTGAAGCTGAGATCAAACTTGTATCTTTTAAGCGCAGCAGCTATATCACACACTCAGTTACTCAAACATCGATCTTCTTCAGACAAAGCATAATTAATTTAAAAAAGAAAGGAAAGGAAAGAGGAATATGCCTAATATGTATTTCAATCGAAAAACGAAATAAAAATCTACCTTAAGTGCACCACTAGATTCTACTGTAAACCAGAATTTATTCGGTTTAGCCATTGGATCGTAAGGTGCCTCATACTCATCTTCCTCCAACTGCGAGTATTCACTCTTGGGCCATTCCTCGGGCTTGGCTAATACCGTATGCCGCAGTGCATTATCTGGATCATATTCGAATGCAACACCACATGTTGGATTCCATTTTGCGTGCTCTTTTCCAAATCCCTGAAAATGAGATAAATTTCTCATTGTTGTATCTGTGCCCTTCTCCCACCTAATTCCGATTGCAGTTCATAAAAGAACATTGTGAATCATTCAGATATCCGATTATGCCATTAACACACATCAACCAATAAAACAGTACTCCAACCGAACAATGCGCTTTTCATCGATATGCAAAAAGTAATGTTAGAATATCAAGCGCCTGTTTCATTCTCCCATCTCCACTACCTATATAAAATGTGGATCCCTCAGCTTAAACAATCCTCATCCTGCTCAACAATATTTGCACATTTATTTCACAAAGTACCCTCGCTGATTGATATTTGAAATAGTTGGACACATAGTACCATTCCTACATCTCGAATCACATAATTAAAGACGCTGATGTAACACCGCCATAACTGTTAGGAACAGCGATCTTTACTCATGAACCGCATGAAAGATGTAGTTGCTAATATTTTCTGCGAACCAGGAATCAAAGCCCATTCTGGCTTTCTTCATAGTAATTACTTAGGTCTTGAACTTGGTGCCTAATAAGTGTTGAAGAACGCTTGAGGATATATTGTTTAGGCTTCAAAAGAACTCACAGAAAAGCAGGCTGTCATAACGTAACACCGTCAAACATGTCGATTAAACATCGCAGTCACAAAGATAAACTTTTATCGTTAAAAAGAGTCGAGCGTAACCTTCTTCGCATAGCACTTCATACGTATCTCTTGACCCCTCCTCAGCTTAACAATAAGAATATCCTCAGATGTGCCGTCCTCGGCATTCCTGCCTTGCAGATGTCGTCCACAAGCTGGAACTACGGCCGCATTACTCGACTCCAGATCGGCGGTCGTGACCGATCGCGTGCCTTCGTCATCCCAACGCACGCTAAGGCGCATCTCTACTGCGCATTCGGTGCAGAAATCATTGCATTGACAATCCTACAATCATACCCATTATGTATTGGTAACGAAAGGAGTGGACGAAAATGGGCAGCGATGCGGAATCGGGAGGGAGGAAAAGGGGACGGAGGGAGTCTTCAGTTAGCCAAACTGCTGAAAATTAGAGAAGTCCGATGATTCAAGGAAGCAGCTTTCAGCAATTACAGAGTATAAGTTATTGCCACTGCAATTTTAAATTACAGAAGCCACGGGTAATCCCTGTGAAGCGATGAAAGTAACTGTGGTGAGGCGCGCATCAGGTGGGAGAAAATGTGATGAATGGTACCGCCTACAAATATGCACCGCTTCTTGCTTTGTCTGACCATCAGCTGAGTCCCTCCCTCTTCCCTATTCCTTAGTCCCCAATACGCGTATGCACCCGCCCCCCCTCGTAAAGTCAGTCACCGCCCTACTGTATCAGCGAAATCTACTTATCAATTATCGTTGGCAGAAGCCAGCACGGAACATTTTTTACTGATAAAAACCAAGCACGCTATATTTTCCGTCATATAAACTGTGAAATGCCTGTCTTTTTAAACTGAACTCTAAATGGCACTTATAAGAAAATGGTGTTAGTTGCAATAAAAGGGCTACAGTGATATTTTTTTTTAAGTATATAGATAACGGGATTGAATCAATAGGATGGAGTGCAAAGGAAAACAATGGATGAGATCAAAATAAGATGAAAGCAATAAATAAAGCCGATAATATGAATATGGTTATACCCGAGAATACTGAAATTTGTCGACAACATTGTTTGAAGTGAGTGGAACAAGACCCATCCGATGTGCAATAAATTCATCGTGCAGAACACTCGTATTCGCCTCGATTTGAACCCAATCAATTGCTGTAATAACATAACACAACAATTTGTTCGAAATAAGGATGCATTAACAATCTTGGTTCCTATCTAAGAATAAATTTAGCAATCTCACTGCCCTTAGGTATCCCTCACCTGTAAATATCACCTCATATGCAAGGGAGAATCTTCCAACTTTACGATATAAAACCAATCACGTTGGTTACTTTGACAGTGCACAAATAATTTGAGAAATGAAAAGCGAGAAAATTATTTCCCTTGTAAAACTCAATTAGCTTTCAATAAACTATGGATATTTCTTTTCCACTCGCTAAGTATTGAAAGGACAGTTTATCATCAACTGCAAAAAAGACAAGCTCTAGCAGCAATAACAGCATCTACCGATTCGCACGCAATTAAATTGCACATTCCAATAAAAAAGAACGACTCTTGCACTATTTATCGGATCGGTGCAATTGTTTTCTTCATCATCAGCAAATAGGTCTGCGAAATTGAATTCATTATCGCTTCATTTGTATTCGTTTCGGTTGCGAATTCCACTCGTGTTAAAAGCCACTAATTATGTGTATTTCCTGTTTTTTTTTTTTTTTTTCACACAGCCAAACATGAAGAAGCCGGCCAACCATTTACACCTCACTATGATGCAGTCATCTGTCAGTAATGATATGCAGACACTATTGTTGAGGAACATCCAACATGCAACGGTGCATACAGAAAAAAGACGTTTTGCTAATTTATCCCATTACTATGAAGATAGGGTTCTGATGATGGCACGAGGAGTACGTCAAGAATAGCTCTTTTATGCCCGTATTATTACCCGAACAGTATTGTCAGGAACAAGATCACTCTCTCACTAATACGAAAACCACAATACACCGGATCAGTTCTTTTATATCATTATATCATTACAGCCAATCCCACAAGGGTTTCAGCATGAAACAAAACCGTGGATGATCGCATCTATACCACAGCCTTTCATGAATTTCAGCTGCTCTCTTCAGTGAGAATTAAATAAAAATTACGAGTGGCCAACAATAAGATATGAAATAAAATTCAATAAAATCGAAGCGTTTACCCATTGTTGGTACTTCGGCGATGAATATTCTTCGCAATGAATTCGCAACGCTCAAGTCGGTATCCTCCAAAACGAATTTCACCATCTCATCATTCAACATCGAAATCGTCACACGGGGTTGATTTGCATAAGGCATCTTTGCTTGAATAGTAAGTGAACAAGTGACAAACGCTCCGACATATGCGCCACGCAGGGGCATTTCGGGCAAACAATTCCCACAACAATTGGTTAATCGAGCATCTTAGCAAATCTAATCGATTCGCCTCTGCCAATGACACTTGAAACTATCATCAAGTTTGCATAAACATTATTTGTTGGAAAAGCAGCACAACATGAAGTGAATCCACTTCACGTTAGGGATTCATGTAGTGGATCACCGAAACACCTAAACTTATGATAGAACTATGCGATCTTTTATTCAGTTGCCTTAGAATGAAAAATCATCTGCAAAATTTCAAGTCTAATGGGGCATATAAAACATATCGAGGACAACGATGGCGGGTGTCCATGCTTCATGAACGGAACCCAACAATCCGTTGATATCAGTACATTTAATAATGCCGCGAAAATCGTTTAGTGACTTTAATCTACAATCTAGATAACATTGAAATAAATTAACATATGAATATATTATGTTGAGTTTATAGGTGAATAACAAACATAGAGAACATTATATATAGGAAGTATGAATAAAATACGGGTATTATATTACAAAAGATCATACAAACTAAATGATCACATCGGTAGAAAATGTTTCGAAAAGAAATGCTCTTTTTCACGAGGATATTTAATGGGAACGTGCCAAAGCATATAATCGTTTTGAGAATCGATTGATCGTCATTTGCGAAATATTTGTAAATTACTGTAAATGTTAGAATCGCTCGACGAACAATTGTCGAAATCCCCTCCTGGAAGGAGCAATAATATTCTCGGAGGTTGTGATACAGCGTGTCCCTTTATCTTACTTTGGTCCTCTTTATAAAATGTTGCCCAAGCTTATTTATTACTTCGATAGTTCCTCACCCACATACTCGTAGATTCGTAAAAGTTGTAACTCAGCAGTACTCAAGCAGTTGACTATCCAGAGCCCCTAAATTTGAAATATGCATAAACTTATCGAAATCTTCAACAGCAGAAACGGAAATCACGGCTGCTGCTGATCTTAATGTCTTCAAATGGTTACCTTTGCTACTTAAGGCGCTCCACTTTTTGCTTTCAAACACAACGTACCCGTCTCCGATCTACACCATCCACACAGCATGAACTCGACCACACAAGTCGACGCTATGTTCGATATTCTTGCATAAATGCAAGAGAAACCAACTGGGGCAGCGTAGATGATGAGTTGTCATGTGTGCCCCTTTCGCATTCCGCTTATCTGCTAATAAAGCTTTGTGGGTTGCCAACAAATGGTAATGAAATACCAATAATATTCACTTCATGTTTAAATTTTGTTTCAATATTCACTAAATTTCAATTCCTGTCAATGTCAACCGATATCGATAAATGCAGCAAAGCAAACCAGCAAGGGTTGCTTCCTTCATGTAGGGAAAAAAACAACTTCAAAGCAAATGTTCTGCCGTCAAGTAATTTGTTTTAACTGATGACCGCAACGGCCACCAATAGTATCGTCACAGATTTGATTATATGCGACCGTGTTGGTTCACCATAAATCGGGAGCAAATTTTTTGCGTTTCAATTATCGCTCAATCAACTCTCAACGGAAACAAATCGCACTCTCAAAATGTAATGTATGCATTTATTAAAATATTGTAAAGCCAACAAATTTATTACATTAGCGCATATATTACGACAAGCACTCCCTTAAATAGAATGCAAAAAGATGCAGCTCAAACCGGATGGGCGATAAATAGACACTTAAGCCACACAGTCATAAATCTGCATTTGAAAGAGATAGATGTTGTAACGCATAAGAAGTAGAGATATGTTCGCATGAAATAGGAAAACACATATCGAAGGTAAAGACTTCATAACGGGCCACTAAGCAAAACGATGACGAGAGTTTAAGTTGGCGTAAGGATAAGAATAGAGTAATAAGGTGATATCACGTCGCAAAAATTGAAATAGAGGAAGCATGAGAATAAATCGAATTGCCAAAGTGAGACATTGACGCACCAACAATCTCGGAATTCAACAACTTCCCCACTTGTAGTGCTCTTGTCTTCTTATAGAGAGAACGTTACGATGAGGCCTCATTTATAAGATGCAGATTGCTGATTCGATAAAATCGATGCAGTATATCACTTAATATTTTGGCATGCTACCATTCTCTTTTTATTTACATCCATAGGGATATATTGAAATGTTGCGTGGATGAAATACATCCTCTCTTTCGCTCTCCTCCGCCCCCTCCCCCAACCCTCACCCTTCCTCCTTCTTCTGCCCAGCTTACCGTCTCTTTCTTTTACCCTAAAAAATACAGCCGATCCTTGAAAAACGGAAGTTTGGATTGCGTGAGTCCAATACATAATTTGAAAAAATATACTGGAAAAATTTAGAAGATTGGTGACAACTTGAAGAGTGACGTATCTCACCTGAACATATGAAAGTTTGGATATCGCATAAATGAATAAAACATATGCAAATGCTACTGAATTCCATTTCCTACCTTAAAATACATAAAAGTCGATTATAATAGGTTATAATTTATCAAAAAACATATAAATAAACGCTAATCGGTACTATTTCTAAGCAAAAGAAATATCAACAAAAGCAAAGATACAGCATTAAATCAATTCATTTCGTTAATATAGGACGTCAACTTCACATTTTATCAACGTTCTCATTTTTTCATAACATCTTTTCTTTAGCTCAATTCGTTACAAGTAATAGAATATGTTATAAATCAACATAAAGTATGCGTTAGTCGATTGTTGGCAATAATTGTGGTCACCAGCACAGCATCAATAGTTAAGTTTGTAGGGTGTATGGAGGTGTGTGATTGCACCGCAAAGGAAGGATACGAGGATGCCGGTGCCTTGACCCACTCCACTGCCCAAGGGTCAACTGTGCTCGTTTGGATTTGCTAGTGAATCGTTCTGCAACATTGCATGCAAAAAGGTGTCCTAAATCATAATTGCGTAATCTTCAACTGCTCTCATTGATCTATGAGAGCATCTTTTTATTCAAGCAAATCGGATGCATGTCGCATTATATAACGCCAAGAAAGGGATTAAATTAGAGCAAAGCGGTCATTACGTCCTTGACGATCCCTATATGAAATTTAATTATTTAATAACTGTCGAAAACAAGCACATACGGCAACTAATTCATAATCACTTTGGCATCGCAAATAGAAATGGGTTTATACACACTTTACAAAGCTCGAAGAATAGACGAGCAATAGCTAACCATCTGCGCATCAAATATATCCATCTCTTCAATTTTTTTAAACTTCTCGAAACCTGGCTCTACAAACACTAAGAGCACTACACCATCCCTTGCATCCAGCTTAATCAAAGGTTAAATCATCTCAAAGCGCACCTTCTCCCTTCTTTCTTAATAATGCGCTGTCTACAAATTGAAGCGGTACCCAATAAACATAATCAACTGGTGACGAATTCAGTCATGCAGTTCCACCTTCGAAATAGATGCTGTAATCTGATGGGTCGACACATCATTCGACGGCGTACGCAAACCCGCAATTCCTCGAATTTCACCATCCAGTTCATCACCCACTACACGCTTCACTGCACGTTCCCAGTGCGGCGATCTGAAATCACTATGATGAAAGGTTCCATTCAGAGTGAATTTTGCGAATCCCATTGATGCCTTTAATCAGTCAGTCCGAACCATCAACGAACAACTATCCGTCCTCCCTTCAGCGACCATGCAGTTGGGAACAGCAAGTACTAATCGAGATTTGAACAAATAAGAAAAATGAAGACAGTCAAAAAATATAGGCGGAGGCAGTTATCGTCAGATTGGTGATTGGTGTCAACGGAGAAAAAACTCAAAGACCGCAAACAAAAAACAAAATCGGTATAGTGACAACGTAGGGTCTGCGCGAGTCTTACTTTTATAGCAGCAAATATTACGTGAGCTTAAGCTCCAAGCAAGATTAATAGGGGGTGTGCATTACTCGTCGAAGTTTTAGAAAAGAAATCTCTGCGAGTCTTTCAAGTGCAGCATTTCTATCTAACTTAAAAATCATGTAGTCTGCGTTAATCTGATGTAGCATAAAAATTGCAGGCGGTGCACGCCTTATAAGAGCATCACTGTGCCTGAAGCATTGGTCCAACTCAGGCGGTCTGAACCTTATCTCGAATATCACTATGTACCTTATGTAACTCGTTTTAAAAGATTACTTGGGAATGCCTTAAATACCTACACGCCGCTGAGACTGAACACTAACCCCGTGCGGGAGTCGTGTGCTACGCTATTGATTGCAGTGGCCATTTCATAACACAATTAAGGGTTTCTCCCATTTGCACTCTACTGGCATTGAATCGTGGAAGAACACCGTTGCCCACACGGCACGCTCTTGATGGCCCCTTCACCTGTTTGCCTTTTTCAGAGAAAAAACATGGGAAAATGCACGACATCAAGAATGCAACCTTCCGAGATCCTTTCTGTATTGGCAGTGATCGGAAAAGTTGATGCAATAAGTGTACCCGGCGATAAGGAGCTCGATTTGCTTATCGCCCTTCAAGAATGCCTCCTCAATATCACTCTCCTGTCTTTGTTCGTAGCGCCACCATCCTCCATGTCGAGCCTTAACATATCAACGCTTTCACTGGGTGCCAATCGGAACGTTTGCCTTTCAGCACATTTCCGGTGCCTTTGGGATGTTTCGGTCTCCACCTTTTGTGATTCAACAAATTAAAAAGCGAAAACAGTGTAAGCGTTGAGAATAGGACCTACTGAATACCCAATTTGTGAGACACGAACGAAGAATATAGCGGAAAGTAGTGTGGTGTGGTGTTATGTGGAGCAATAAATTCCCGCATTTTTACTGACCCTCCCATCTCTCTCCTTGATATGTAATCTTCAAATTTCTATGTAGCCGGTACCCTCCCTTCAAATCGGCCATATGAAAGAAGAGAACGCGTCTGCTGTTCTATCAAAGTTACACGTGCGTTTCACATCAATGCCGCCTCCACATCCTTTCTTGATATGCGATCTCTTTTCATCTGCTTCAAAAGAGAAACAAATTTCTCAGAAGGCAGACTTTTCGAAGATTTCTCTAACAGCAAATTAATTTCTGTTCAATTCAGAACGCAATGTTTTTCATATAAAGCTAGCCCTACTATTAACTGAACTCCACACTGAAGTTGAAAACAAACCTGATAGAACCATCGAGCATTTGACTTCTTATCAGACTGTGGAACCTCCTCCTTGGACTCCTCTTTTTCCTGTACGCTGCAATCCTTTACGGAAGACTTGTCTAACGCTGCCTGCGAGCATGACGGCTATAAATTGCAACGATTACTAATGAGATCTCATCCCGAATCGCCCGAAGTAACATCAGGAATGACGGAAACGATGAAATTTGGAAAAGATGGCAAGTAAAGGTAGAGGAAAACAATAATAACTTTTCCTAGGGTAGCCTTTCAAGTGTTGGCAACGTCTGCTCTTTAAAGGTTTTGCCAAAAGGACACCGAAAAACTTCTGTCCGCTTCGAGGCAGCACTATCAGATAGAATTAATGGTAAACGAAAAATCTGCTCAAACCTTACAAGGTATAAGAAGCAAGTTAGCTTTTTATTCAAAATGGAGTTATGACGATCAGCAGATTGGTGAAATGGAAACCACAGATACACGTAAGTCTTTTTTTAAGTGGTCAAATGCTTCACCTTAAGACACGATCATCTCAATTATCGATCAGTAATGACAAAAAATCTATAAAACTGATTGCGAAATATTTTGTGTTGCATCACATCTTTCTCCGATGAAACAAAGTCGAACACTCCAAACGGTTCGATATTCTTTCAGGCAGTATTTTAAGAACTTGTATTGCTTTAATAGCATATTAACTCAACTCAAACTCTTGAACAAAATTTTGGAGTTTTATCGTGAATAGTGTTTCGATTCTATTCAGAATTACAAAAACTGCGGAAAACTCAAGTAGATTTTATATAAGTTTTGTCGGGGACATACCAAAAAATGGGTGTCTTTCCCTAACATGCAAGAATACATTCCGGAGTAAACATATTCCAATATGCGAAATTATTTTTTGAGTAACAGCCAATGGGAGCTTCGCGATGTTATCGAAACAAAAGATTTCAAATAATGCTCGTGTAGTGAGACAGATGAGCCATTACAATATCGAAAGAAAAAAGCGGTTGCTCTCAAGAACACACTTTTTCATCTTCTTGTCCACTTTAAATGATGACCAAATAAGGGGGGTCTCGGATCGATTTAAAATCCCATTCGTCTTAAAGTCTCAAACAAAGAATAAAGGAGATTCAGACATCATCAGTCTTCGTTCCCATCCCATTATTAGCAAATGTCACAACGCAATAATCGCTTTCAAAAACTTTTTTTGCTTCAGCACGGGCACAAATGTAATAAACAAAGAACAAAAAAAGAACCTCCGCAGCAGACCTGTCCTCGGTTGTAAGGATCGGATCACGGAATATTCCTGCAAAAATTGGCTTGCGACACAACGGACACACCCCATGCCTCCGTGTTACTCCTGAAAAGAAACTTTCGCTGAACCACGCAGTCTAATCACTAAACCCGCGGCCGCCTTTCTGCTGCGACCAAAGAATGATTTTCAGTGGTATGGATAGAGAATGTGCCATATGCCATTACGAAAGGGCGACTGGGTAATACTGTTGGAGAAAACGTGGGAGATACGACAATCCATCATCACTACATTTATAAAGAGAGATTTTTCTAGGAAGTCAAATTCAACGAAAAGCGTAGCAACTTGTATAAATGATTTGGTACCTTAACATCACAAAAGTGCTTCTTATCAGACCCTTCGTTCTTAATAGCTACCGTAGAACAGATCAGAAATAGGGTTGGAAAGTAGCAAAGGATTTTGGCAAGAGAGTGCCCAGGGAGAGGAAAGATGAAAGAAACGACACTGCGTGCAGAACAAAACCATTACTCTCCATTTGACAAGACGCGGGAAAGCGATGAAATCATCCTTCACAGCTCATGGCAAGGTCGTGCGATAAACCACAGAGGATTCGAATAACAGAACTCCAGCATTTTCGCACCTTCCCCCCTCCCCTCCCCCCTACGACCACCCAAAAGCCAATCAAATAGTCAGCATCAAATCCTTCTTTATCACCACAACTTCATTCGATATTGCTCAAATAAGTGCACAAAAGTCATTTGTTGCATTATTTAAATAATTTAATAGGCAGAAAAATGATGAAAATAACGCAGTCGTCAAAATTTTTAACATCGAGAAAATCTTCGAACACAAAAACGAACTGATTTTCAGTGTGGGATCAGCAATGGAAATCTTCCGATTGTAGATCCATATGAGCTGGGATCCATACTGAACCCCCTCTCTGGAAATGGTGATGATGAAGCAGATGCGGAACCACAATGCGTGCCATTTATTCATAGTAAACAACAAAAGTGTTTGTATAACCTTTGATACAGAGAAAACAGAACGAATGTCCGCAGTCGGGAAGGGTCGTCTTGAATGTATATGGCTGGCAGCAAATCGAACAATCCTCCTCTGAGCCATTCGCCTCATCTTTGTTGGTTCCATTCGATGATTTCACGCGCAATGGCTTCGGCTCCATCGCCATGCTATCAACACGTTTCCTCGTCCTGAGTGCCAATGATTTTTAGCAAAAACGAACAATTAACCTCTTAACCAACTATGGAATTATCCTTTCTCAATATTCGACAGAATCAATCACTTTTGAACAAATTGAAGGGGCGATAATTGTGCACCTTGAATCACTCTCTCCCAAATTCCCATTATTTTTTTGAGTTTGGTGCTGAGATAGAGAAAGCAAACAGTTCCTCTAGGGTTCGGAACCTTTATATTATAGGGATTACCTCGAAAATCGCAACACTTTAGGAACCCAACCTTAAATTCGCAGAATTCAGGCAGGAAAGGGTAAAGGCTGTGACTGATTACGCTATTATTAGACTTTAACTGCAAATAAAACGCATGAAATGCCCACTTGATAGACTATTTTTGTTCGCATTTTCTGCGTATCGCAAAAGCTCTTCTGGAAGGAGGGGCGAGGGCGGGAGTCTGCTCTAGTTATTTTAACTAAGGTATCGTTCATGAACAGTGAAAGATATAAACAAGGCTTAAAAGGGCTCATCCGATTCATCAACTTTCACAATGGTCATCCACATCTGTCAACGAGCTGAAACTGAAAGTTAAATAGCGACGTCCGGCCTCTACAATTATATAGGCGAACGAATTCTGGGAGCTCTTCCATATTCACTTTTATTTCATATTGTTGCTGGCCTCAGTTGAAATTTCGTTCGAGAACCTTCTGTTTTTGAAGGTCCCTAATCACTCTTGAGAGGCAATAAATTCCGAACAGATATCACCCCCATCCCACGGAATTTAAGTCCGACGCGGGCATCCCATAATCTCACTCTGGAATCGTCGACTCACGATCCCAACAACTTTATTTTTGAGGCTATAAATGACAAAAATATTTGCGAAGCGCCAATGAAATCTCGTATAAGTTCATTTTATGGACTTTGATAGTAACAACGCAATGGATCAAAAGGAATCAATTTGCACTGATATTACTGCAAGAGTTTTGCACATCTCATAAATAAATAAACGAATATTCGTCATCACATCCACCTTAAATGCACTAAACTGGGGATGAAAAGCAGTCTGTGAATTCAGATATGCCGAAATATGCAAATTGACGTAAATGAATAAAAAATTACCAGCAGTCCCACCTCCAATACAAACGAAGTGAGAGAACACGCCTACGAAGCAATAGGAAATCAACGACTGAAAATCCCTCCACTCAGGAACGCAACGCTTCATCGAAAATAATAGCGGAATAAATTTTCTCAAACTTTGACTCCACAAATCGCTCCCTCCTTAGTATTTCGTACTGGGAAAAACAGTACAAGTTCAAGCTTAAGCTCATGTTTTCAGATGGGTGACTCAAGATGCGAACTGCGTTAGCACACTTACACGGTGCGGCACCGAGCCAATACACAATCTTTTTTTTTCACCATATGGACCAACCTTTCTCTAGAAATGATGTGATAAAATGTGGGATCTAAAATAAAAAACAGATGAACACTACAATTAGTGAATACCGATGAAAGTCTGCAATAAATAGGTGGCCGTCGCCTCTTGTTTATAAGCGATCCTCCCCATGAATAGAGATTAAGTCAACACTGGCACAACTCACAAGTTGATGTCACTTAGTGGATAGGAACTTGCTCTTAGACGCATATCGCTTTCTGCTCGACTTCCTACTTCTAGAAAAAATTCTTTCTTTCCCCACCGACTGGCAGGAACAACCACCAAATGAAGACATTCATTCCATACCGCAATCCGACCCTCACACCTCAAAGCTCTCCTTATATGAGATCAAGAGAAAGTGCAGGACAATTAAAGTGAACGAGAGTACGATTCAGCTCTACCGTATGCACCAAATGACCCTTGGGTATGCACATCATAGCAAACAAACGCGAAAAACACGATCGAATACGTCACGTGAGAAGGCGATTATCTTTAGCCCAGTGCCTATATCTTCAGCTTCTAGAACAATCCTCGAGAACAACCCTGAACATGCCCACTGAGAACACTTTAAAAATGTTACACTCATCACCCTTTCTACTCAGTAAATGAAATAAAGTACAACTTTTGTCTGAATATTCACAAGTCAATGATAAAATTTTAACAACCAACTTCCCCGCTTCCCTCTCGAGAAAAGACCGCAAATGCCGATGTTTAAAGAAATAAATGCTCTCTTGAGCGAATATGCATCCTCGGGTCATTCAACACCGCAAGAGATAAATTCCCATATTTTATAGAGTTTCATCTCTATTATTTTCAAAGAAAAGCATAATCAAATAAGCCTATTTCAATATTCTCTCGCATGTGATTACAATATCTGCTTATTAGCAAAAAACCAATTCGATACAAGACGAAAGTTTTTCAGTAAGTTTAATGAAAAACCCGAAATAACGCAAGATTGCATCGAAACACAAAACTTTACAACAACTTTATGCGGCATTCTTCCGACCTTAAAAACACTCAACAATAAAAATGAGAGGTAAATTCCGCAATACGTCACACATCCATTCCTGGAAACACAACGCAACATAACGAAACAATCGAAGGGAATGGGTCGGTATCGGGACTGCTCTCAGGTGCTGCCACCTTTATGAGTCGTTGATGGTCACCTCCACATCCACGCCCGGCTCGATTGAGATACTCGTGATCTGCTTGAGCACATCGCTCGGACTGTGCATGTTGATTAGACGTTTGTGGATACGCATCTAAATTACCTCTCATTAAACTCCACTTACCTCTATCACCTCAGCCACTGTGAAAATGTTCCTTGCTTGAACTGAGTGCATTTGAAGTTCGGCCAATACTGTCATGCGTTCACCCGTGCATGAATCATTTGATTCGACAACACGGGTGCATGCTTTGCAACGATAATCCCCCAATAATTCATCTTAGACCGCTAATATTTTAGTGCAAAAGAAAGGTATCATTAATAGCATCGAAGATCCCTTTTTAAAATTGTAGTAAAATTGAAATAAACATTTATGAGCACAACTTTATAACCTTATGAAATAGTAAAATAAGGAAAAACACTAAATAATACCCATGTCTCACTTTCAGATGAAGTGGGGACATCGAGAAAGGAGAAGGCATTAATGCAGATTGAAGGGAAAACGAGGCATCCCCACCTCTCACTGCAACCTGCTAATGATTGTTAATGATATTGGTGCCTTCGATTTTGTCTGAGATGAACACCTTGACAGTGTTTGAGTGCAAGATTGCCCTCCTACCGACAAAACACTTCTAAAACAACTCAAAGCGCTTACGTTCAAAGCGCTATAAAATACTCATTAATTAAGCATTGTAAAGCAGTAAAATCACTGTGAGGAAGTAACGGCAATGGCCACTTTTGTAATAACGTAGAGTAACACTACACAGCAGGGAAGGGAGATGCTTGTTCCTTTCAGGTAAGGCAACGCAGCTTTTCTGTCAATTCCATCTCTAAATTGTGCTCTGAGGGAATTATAACGAAAACGATCGTTAACGAAAACGACCAGCCATCGTAGAAGTGAATGAGCAACCAATAGATTAGCTCTCTACTGCGATAATTCATACGTAAAAACCAACCCACAGCCATCATAACAGCACGCAGTATGCAGGCGTTACTTACATTTACATATATGGAGTGCGGCGTTTTTTTGCATTTATGTCCGGTGTAGGGATGTGTGATCTCTCTTCACAACTCTTACTCGTCTCCTCTATTTGAAAACTGCTTTTCCCAGAGATACTTAAATTCTTTTCAGTTAGATTCTTTGTACAATTCTCTGTTGCTTTGTTAACTTGCGATGAGTGCATTTTGCACAATCAGTTCGCATTCAATTCTTCACTGTAAATGCTACCGCCGCTAAGCGATGATCGGGTCAAAGCAGAACACGAAACAGCAAAATAACCTGATAACGGTCCCAAGTTTTCGAGCCCTCACCGCATGGTGTTTTGCGAGTGGTGATACGCAACACCTTGGTAGGCATACGGATCGGTCCTTTCACCACCAAACTCTTATCCTTCGCTCCTTGAATTAGTTGCTCGCATACTGTAAACACACAATGATCCCCTCTTGACCGAAATATATCAATTTGCTTCCTTTTTTGAGGATTATACAATCAAATGGTCTACCATCTACGAACATTTCCGATCGCAATCAAATGGATCACCTCAAGAGTAACTCTTGTATGCTTAAATAACGAATACCTAAGTATATCACTAATAAATTCTAAAGAAATCGGCACAATTCTCATTTAATGAACGAAACAGCACCAGCCCAATTTCAAAAGAATAAGCCGTTAAGCGGAAAAGGCATTTCGGTTCATGTTTCAAACGATGTTCTAAGAGGCTATTCTCATCAATTCAGAGTTCTGAAACGCAAATATTGTGAATGTCGCATGTTTACGCCAAATTAATATAAAAATATGTCCTCTGATGCGTGGGATCTTCATGAGCCCCTTCTCTAGAAATGCAACTAGTGACACTCCAAACTTGTCACCGTTAACCAAAAGTTCAAAATTAGAAGAATGAAACGGGAAAGGGAGAACGAGGCGATTCCACCCAATCATGCAGTTTTTATAAAGAGCTTTACTTCGCTGGACCTAACTGAAATTTTCGTTGGCACTTCAGTTAAGGTTTAATTTTCTTTCCTTTAAAATTCATCGGTTTCATTAAAGGAGCTTTACTACTCTCCTTAAAAGGAGAAAACACGAAAGTCTGACCTATATCAGCCACAGTGGGTTTGCTCATTCGATATACTCGTTGGACACCAATTTTGCACTATAAATGGCACCCAAACTATAAATGGCTCATTAAATATGAGATGGCGTGCTTCTGCCACAACCAGTAAACGACAGCTGATAGTCAGCATTCAAATATAAACGCTCCAAGCTGGCATCCAAGAGTGCTTCAAAATGAGCAGTGGAGAGAAAAGTGGGAGGAGACAGCGTCAAAGACACCCACTCATGTCTTCGATCTGAGGTCATCTCAAGCTACCGTCCCCACCTTCCTAGAAACGAACATTTTCGCATGTCCGACCCGGAAAACATAAATACTATGCGGCACTTTTTCAGCAGCTTCAAATTGCATTACACCTAAAATTCAAGCTCTTCGCTTCCGTGTTCCTTCGACAGCATGAGCAGAATCTGTCAAAATGCCGAGTGAGCGGCACAAGGTTCATAACCCCCATGGGTATCCCTTCTCAAGCAGTCTCCATCTTCGAATTGCCGTAAAATGTATGCGTGCAATTTCCCATTATGAAACGAGCTTCCAGCAGTTATCGGGAAGAAAGCATTACTGTGGCGTCGTGTCGGTGCGGATGCATGTGTGGGTCTGAGTGCATGTTTGTCTGTTGGACTGTTTTCCCGGCCAATCTTAAGAATAATGCCGATGGATTTTATTAGATGCTATCCGCACCTTTGATTGCCTCCAACATTCCACTTCAACATCCAAGGACAGTGTAAGTTGAGGATCCTCAAGTCCCATAAGATTCGTATATTAAAAAAATGTCCTACAGACGACCAGAAGTCAAGGAATTTGCCTGAAGATTTGCAAAGACCTTTCGTTTAGGAGAATGTCTACTGATGGCTCCTTTTTCCTTTTTAGTGCTTTTGAAATCTTGGCAAGAGGCGAGTGCTGAATTTGAGAAAGCGTATATACCGTTACCCAACAGCAGACTCCTTTGCACACGCCTTTCGATATTTGCAAAATGAGCTGAATCCGAAAAAATGCATGTCTCGTCAGTTCCTTTTCTCTGACAGTTCCTTCCACGTATACTTCGATTTGAGCTGATAAAGTCCTCGTTTATATCAAACTTTATTTAAAAACTTCATATATACCATGAAAGAGTTAGATAACTTGTAAAACTCAAACAGTTCAACCGATATGGCTCACCAACGAGACGACACATTTCACTTGATACGACTTCACAAAAGACAGAAAAGCCGCATACCTTTCTCGAGTGAAGACACGTTCTGTGACGTGAGAGTGATGCGGATACGGTGCTCAGTCTCATCGACTGTCACTGGTTTTTCAGTTTTGTACGGAACGCCAGCCTCAAATACAACCAGATATTGACTCGTTTTGTGAGCAAATAATGCTACTTATCTTCTCAGAATTAACAAAGATTCGAATGGTAGCAATCGAAATGGATAAATCAAAGAAGCAGAAAGTTCATCTACTCTAAGAGCTGATTAGTGTGTGCTAATATATTGCGGTGATCTGATTAGTCACGTGCAAAAATAAGTTAACAAGCTGTGCAAACTTGTGAAATACATAGAATTTTATGATACTTTCAAATTTTTATGGATATTTTAAATGCAGAAGATAAATGTGGAAAGAGGATCACATTGTAATGGAATTTAAACTCAATAAATTTCAAAACTTCGATAGTTCGCGAATAAAAGGCACCGCAGTGACAAATAAACACACAGATATTCACCCATATAAACACACATACACACATAATACTGCTTTTATGAGCATTTTTGTCGTATATTAACTGATATGTAAACATAATGAAAATTCGGATATTATGTGGCAAGTAGAAAACAGCGAAATTGACAGCCGCCCTAAGCATCAATAAAACAATGAAACATCTTATTACTAGCTTTATTTTCATGGTGTTCTTCTCATGTCTCAAGCATTTTCAAGTTGACATTCTTTTTTTTTGCGATAAATCTAACAAAAATTACGCTGATATACTTTTGAAAGTACCGTCTGAGGATAACCCCCAAGTAACAAATACACGTGCATTCCTTTCAGCAATGATGTTCGTTCTTTTTTTAATAGTATGCCCAAAAACGTGCAATTTTTCAAGTTTAGCTACTACTGGAAGTGCAGACCGTTAAATTTATGCAGTTTATAAACTATGTATGTTCGCAGTCGTTATGAGCATAATACAGCAGATTCAAAGTGACTTGCAAATCACTCCCTTACCCAGATACATACATTTTCAGCAAGCTGCTTCTCGTGAATGATTCTTAAAAGTGAGAGAGGAACGGCTTTCAGTATCGAAAAGAGGCAACGCTTTTAGAAAGTGTCAGAACAACAGCGGTAGTTTTGAACTTAATTAGTGCACAAAATCATTCATATTAGATGGAAACAATCCAGCATATTTTGGAGAAAAACTATAAAATAACTACAAGAGAGGATGAAAACTTACCATAATTGATTGAGGATTTGTTGAATCTTTTTCGAAAAACTAGATATCACTTCCTTTTTCTAGCTTTCCTGTGCTCAATATCCAGGGCTGAAAACATTGTTGCTTTAGATGGAACAAAAGGTGAGCATATTTTATGAAGCATACACAGATGAGAGAATCTGATTACTATGAAAATATATAACAATCAACAAAACGAGAAAGAGATAGCATTTAATTGCATGCTCTCTCGAGGAGAGAGAGAGGGAGAGAGAGAGGGAGAGAGAGAGAGAAAGGGAAATTTTTAGAAGCATGATCAAAATAGGAAACATAAAACTCAAAAATCTTGAACCGAATAGAATCCATCCTCGGAGCGGGAGTGCTAAAAGTGGTCTTACCAATCTCCATGACGGCATTATATATTCTTTACGGATCGCGGCCGATATTTAGGCTCTCCTTAACTCAGATATCAACTTCCCGAGGGAATAAGAACATCACAAGTGACAGACTATCTCATTACTTATTAAAAGAGCTTTTGAGAAGCAATAGATATGCATATCGAAACGGGAAATAAAACATTTCGCGATCGCAAAAACAACGGCATAGAGATGCAAGTTATCTAACAACCGTATCGCCTAACAGTGCAAATAAAGAAGGAAAAACGATGCTTCTACGGAATCTTCTTAAAACACGTCGCCATCGTCTCGTTCACAAATATAATACCACCTAACAAATATAACGAACGAATTGTGAACAAAAAACATTGAAAATAAAATGAAAAATTAGTGTTGAAATGCATCTTCACATGTGATTATTTAGGATTCGTTCTTCCCATCAAAATTCATCTTGATGAATCGTTTTAAAAACCAATCAAATTCTGCAGCTAAACAATGCCCTCACACAAATAAACCTACACATTAAAATTACCCACATGAATTCAACCTACTTATTATGGTCGATGTTGAATTGTCACCGTTAGGTATTGGTCATCTGGCAGTAAACTGAAATCAATCGACGGTTGGTGATAGTGGTTTACCGCTTAGAGGTGCAATCATCATTTACTGCCAAAACGGGCACACAAGAAAGAACGATGAGCTGTACGGGGATAACTCAGTAGAGTAAAGGTGGTGGTATAAATATTGAACGGGGTTTGCTGCATAGTAATGAAAGGGCTGATGTGATCTGCTGCAATATCAATTCTGCATTGTGCTAGGTCTACTGATTCAACGAATAACTGATTCAACTATAATACAACAGCTTCATTTAGTGTCCTTTATTGCTCTCTCCTCCCTTCTCCCTTACCCTTGTTTAGTAATGAGAATGTCGTGCCGATTGTTAAATGATCGATAATAAGAGCGCAAACGACCATCATACAAATCGATTTCATTGTATGAGTAAGTGTTAAGGAATGCATTAAAGAAATAATTGCTGGAATGGTATTTTCGATAGTGAATCAAGTAGAGTTCATTTCCATAATGTTTCTATATATTTATATTGCGACATATTGCATCTATAATAATGTTAGAAAAGCGATAAGTAATATTAAAAAGATGAACATGAAGAGTGTATCACTAAATTGTTCTTTAGATTAAATCAGTTGTCGGGATGGAAGTGAAGTTTAGTTCGATTGTTGCATTGTTTCATCTCATCTCAATTTCCGAGAATTACGGCTTAGTCTTTATTTTTCAATTTCCTACTCACTGATTTATAGCATAATTTACGCCTCATCGATTAATAAAGTGCCACAAATCCATTTCTACAAAAAAAAAAAAGAAATTTTAACTTGACTAGGAATGGTCCTAATTCCTCAAAAAGCCAGCGAAGTAATTCAGGGCTGGTCGATCTGGCCGAAAATGAGCTCAGTGCTCCGGAAAAAAAAATATATATATATATATATATATATATATATATATATATATATATATATATATATATATATATATATATATATATATATATATATATATATATATATATATATATATACATTCATTCATTTCACCTATGTCTATTTATTTCATTTATTTCACTTTAGTGTTCCACTTTATATAATGCACACTTTCACTCCCCATGTCCCCTCTTTGATTGAAGAGAGTGTCATGAATATATTTGCGTTCACAGCTTTTCGGGCGATTTTTCTGACTACTTCAGTAAACACTTACAACGATAACAGCAGTTATTGTGTATCCACTATGAATGGAAATACGAGCCATCTCTCAAAAGTTTAAATGATTCTTAGATAGAGTGAAACTGAATTTTCACCACAGTCAGCGAATCAAACCAACTTTCTGAACGAAGACGAAATTTAAAAAAAAAAGGGAGGTTTTTACGTAAACTTGAGCGGAATGAGCCGAAACCCCTCAAGGAAAGCCAAGGGGTCAGAAAATAACTTGGAGCTTGTTGGGAGTTTTTGTTTCTTTCCAGAACTTATTAGATCTTCCAATTTGGAAAGTGCGCTGACAAGGGGTGTCTGAACCCCTTATGCTCATCCCTCCTCTCAAACCAATGTATTCATGACAAGGTATATTTTTCGGCAGCTCATATTCTTCTCTACAGAATCTGAGTTTTTCAAATTTCCTGCACGACTTAATCCTGTACCACATTCTCTTTGTTGGCATTAACGTATAGATCAGCTCGAGAATTGACTTCTGCGATTCATCTCATTACAGGAGAAACGGATCGAAACTCGTATCGATAAAATAAGAACAAATCCACCATTGTCGCATTCGAAACGATCATCAAGGACATGCTTCTAGCTCGTATGAGTGGTGGTCGAAACATCGGATTTGCTTCATGAATCAACAAAATAACTGTTGTGAAAGATGTGGATTCACCTAAAGTCTATAGTAAATGTTGATAGTTGAAGAAATCTCATTTTTTTTTTCGCTCCGTTCGATCTAAAAAGAAATTTGCTTTCATTCATAAATATTGCCTTTCAAGTTTCTTGTTTCTTTCTTTACTTGATGAAATATTTTTGAATTTGCTGAACACTTTTCAAATTTTCCAAAACCTACTATGTAAATGTGGTGTTTTATCTGCCACCTGTCTGTCACTGCACGGTCGGTTGTGAAGCTCCGACCAAAATTGTTGGCTCCGCTCAGCTGAGCCACCCCGCTCAGCACTCTCACAGGGACAAGGGCGGCAGAACAAGTCCCAACGGTCACAGGAAGAACGACGGTGAATCCACTCATCAGCATCCGACGGGCAGGAGACGAGCCTAAGCCCTAACGTTCAAGCGACCGACCTGCAACAAGGAGAGGCTGACCTAAAGACCACAGGAGCCAAGTGGACCAGAGAGGCATTGGGTCAGAGCAGGTGGAAGCGATATGAAGAGGCATGTATTCATAATGAATGCTCTCTTCATTGAAATAAATAAATAAATAAATAAACTATCTGGCATCTTGCCATCCTTCTCATTACTTCCTACCAATAATCGAACTGGTCGAATTATATTCAAATTGTCTTGTCAGTCGGTTGTATAAGTTTAGTAAGGTTTCATCGATCAACAATTGACTTAATTGCTCAATGAGAACATAAATGAGCATTTTCAGCAATGTGCCAACTATGTGGCTGTTCATTAAGCTGTACATTATCTTTGATGGGTTCACAGTAATTCAGTAGTAATCTTCATCGAGGAGAAAGATAGCGATGTGTATGAAAATTTATAAGTTCATATTTATCAGAAACTTCTTTTTTTCACTTATAGTAGCATACTTTTGCTTAGCGCTCCGAAATTCGATGAAGAGTAACTGTTTTGCGAAATATAGAAACGCCTTCGGTAGCGGAAATAAAACATTTTGAAGTAGTTTCTACCTGGTTTTCTTCAAAAGTTCGATATTTTTGTGTTATTATCAAAATCTTCGGTTTTTGGGACTGAGAGATTATAATATTGCACTATATAATACTGCACTATAGATGCTCATTAAAAAATCCTGAAATTTGTGCGTGGTGTTCTGAATGCGAACAGCGAATATTAAGATGCCGACAAATGCTTTATATAGTGGGAAATAAATTTGCGGGAGCGTGTTTGTGTTTGATCCTTATATTTCATTTCATTGCTGGCAGAACTGATCCTTTTTCTGATAATTTCATTCTGCACGAAGATAACAAGCAGATGAGAAAATTTATCAACAAGTGTATATGAACGGTCACTGTCAATTCGTTATTAATCGCACTTTCTGGCATCAGTTTCTGGAATTTCTCAACGAATATGCGACCATTCATCCTTTATCAGCCATATAACCATGTATCCTTTATACCTACAAATATGCGACTATGTATCCTTTATTAGTACAAAAAAAGAAACTCCTTCACCTCATTCACGGTAAATTGAGTCAAAGTTTTTTCTCAGAAGAAATAGATTTTTAATGGAAATGAAATTCAAATGCTCTAATTTGAATAGAAAAAGTATTTTGTCGAGTTTGAATGTGATATTTCTAAATATGTTGTCTGAAAATTTTGAGAGAATACGTCTTTTTCTTGCTGGCCTTTTCGTTGGATTGTTCTTCTTCCTTCCCCTCTCCCCCTCAGTGAAAATTTTTTTCTGCCTTAATTAGGTAGGAGGTGCGTCCGCAATGCTGACTTCATGACCTTGTGTACTGACATATATGTTGACTTCACGGTTCCACTTGTCACCATTCAGTGGACTTTGCTCATCAGTAATGAACATCAAGCAGTTTTCTTTGAGGTAACATCAAACATCCTCAACAACGAATACCTCACATTTGCACAAATTCACTTCTTTGAAAAAGATTTTTTTGTTTGACTTCACCTATTATGTTCGATATTTCTATTACAAACATATGAATATGCAAATATTTCAGTGGCATATATCTAACTGCCATATGCAGATGGATGCAAAATTAAAAAGAAGATGGATGCAAAGAGTAGAATAGTAGAATGAGGAACACAATGATGGTTATTCTGTCCTAATAAATGCAAAAAAAAAAAAAAACATCACCTTACAACCAATGCAAACAAATTGAAATGATTGCCAAATTGAGCGAAAAGTTTTATTTGTTCGCTTTTATTTCGATTGTGCATCAATAAAAGAGTCTTCAGAAAACATCCCATCAACAACTCTATTCAATTATTATTCGGCACACAAATTTCAATGAAAACTCAATGTACCATGCGTGCATTTGATCGACAGTTCTATGAAGATCGCTGTGTAAATATCTTCAATAATATTCGAATGGGTGCAATAATTCAACTTACTTCATTTGAACATAAATATTTATTATAATGTTTTGTGGTGTTTGAAATTTCAAATCTTCGGGATAACTAAACAGTGCTTGTGGCATTTCAATTGTGATGAATTTTCAAATCTTTTTCACATTTAAGTGATGTTGTTTAATGCTGGAAAGTGTGGAAGTGTGTGTGGGGTGGAGCGTCTTCCCGACAGCTATATGTTGACTAAAGCTTTATGTAGCAAGTCACTTGGTCATTCGTGGATCATGTGGCCAACAACGGTACCTACCTCTCATGTAGTTTTGCTGTGTAACATGAGGTCACCATTAAGTTTCTTCTGTGTAACCTCAGGTTCTCATATATTTTCTCCCATGTAAGTGAGGTTCCCATGTAGCTTATCGTGGGTAGCGTCAACACCATACGATTGGATTCATTTTGTCAGTTTTTTCTTTCCTGCTGTGATGGTTTCACATCATTTCTTTTGTTCATCATCTTTCCCCTTGTTTCATGAAGTTCCATTTTTTAGGGTTTTAAAAAAATGAATTATTATAAATAGCAACGACGTTTTTGTATCCTTATTTCCTCTCTTCTCCAAGTGATTCAGTGAAGTGGAGTGGTGTTATCTCTTTTTTTTCACTCGCATAATTATGACGTCATTACTCAAACTGTTATCGATTTCAGGTATTGTTGAGAAGGTAGAATCAGCATTGCCAACATTAACGCAATAGATATGAGTTTTCCTTATTGTTCACTACTTTAGCGGAGTGTTTCAGTAAGTAAGTAAATAAATGTAGGGAGTTCTTTTGTGTTAATCGTCAAAAAACTTTGATCATAATGACTGACAGGCTGCAGGATAGGATTTTCGTAATTAAAAAATATTCCTCAGTCACAGAACGCAAATTCCAATGTGCTTTCAGAGGTTGGAATGCGTATTTAACAATCAAAGTTGGAATGAGGGAATCTTTGGAATGTAACGAAGCACTGACGTCAGGTCCGGATTCAGAAGAGCCCGACACTGAAGTTGATAAGCGTAACGTCACGAGAAGTCGACGCACAACGTTGTCATTTTTGGGCGGGACACCAATAAGCTCACTTCGTTGTTGTATTATGGTTGTCCGTTAAACTTTTCAGTTAGATTTAAAATATCGATGACAAAGTTGATTCATAAAAGAAGGGGGAGCAGATAGAAGCAAGTAGGGAACCCAGCAACCGGCACTTGAACCTAGATTCTTCGTTTTGGTGCGATGGCTGTCATCTGCTACGTCGTTGCGGAGAAGATCTGAGGTTTAAAAGATCTCTCCGATTCTTTGAGGTTTTAATTCTTTACGATAGTTTTATCCAAAATTCGTGCATTCTCGCACTTATGTATTGTTGAAAATGTTCTCATCGATCATCAAAAACCATAGTTATAAGCATCCTATCGCACGCATATTATCGGAGGCACAAAGGAGCAAAATATATCATATGCGAAGGTAACGCAAGGTGGTCACATGTGCATTAGGTAAAGGCACCCATTTTAATTATAGAACTGAAGATTTTCTTTTCATTTTAGACAGGACTAAGAACATAAAGCCACCATGTAGATGCTACCAAGAAATCATATAGGCCGATTAAGAGGTGATGGGGATTGCAATTTGCCTATGGGAAAAGAAAGCTGTTCCCTTCTTCACTGCCACATGGCCGCACTGTGCCCTCTTTGATTAGGATTCATTTCCCTTTTCCAACCTCGAGTTGTAAATTTTAAATTTATTTACTATGTTTATCATTCGTTACTGCTATTTCAATATGTAGTCGTTATTCCATACATCTCCATATGCACATTTCTTTCGCGCTTCAAATACAAGAAAGGGATCCCATGAAATGCATGAAGCACTCATCGCATGTTTGACTCACCTTTTTAACATCATTAGTACCAGCTATTTGGTAGAAGTGGAATACGCAACCTTTATTGGGCCGAACACTTGTTCTAGTTTTCCCGAGTGAGACCCCCCCATCGATTAAGCCACTGCGCCGCGTATACCATCCGCACCTCACATTCTTTTACACGAATAAAAGCAAGAAGGCAACGCCTCCTAGTACATATTAACTGTTAATAGAAACTGGGAAAGCAAGCTTTTTTATAAGAAGCACGATCTCATTTATTTCGAATAACGTTTGTTTTTAATTAAGGTGGGGACGGCTTCGTTCGTTGTTTTATTGACAATCGCTGTCTCGATCTTCTTGAAGGAGCTCTTTCATGCATCGTCGAATCCACCGCCAAATAGTCCAACACTGATATATTTCTCGCAATTAATCGAAAGAATAAAGGCAGAAAGACGTTGGATAGTTCGTATTTCTTGTGTTCTTGAACGAAGCAGTCCGCTCATTTGATGACCTTTCCTTATTTATTTTCTGCCGCAAACATTAATACCGATTGGCTAGTTGTTCACGATGCTTTTATATGATAGTGGCTAACGCCGCGCTCAATGTAGAATAACGTTTGGAAGATCTGTGTTGTTTAGAAGACAAATAAGAAATGCGTGAGAGAATGGCATACTATAATGAAGCACGGCAACAACCATTATGCTGCGCAATACGCAATCGCAAACTGCCAATCAGCATCCTTACCCGATGGTGGTTCTTTTGTTGCGGTAAAATGTGTTCAAAGAGGTATAATATAAAGGGTTTGTATACCTTCTGCCACAAGAATTTCCTGATTCATGTGTGGGTGAGTGCGAACATTATGGATCCTAATTAAACACTAGAGAATCCTTGTTATTGAATGGTTTGAATCGTATTTTAATAGTCTCGAATAGAGCTTGACGACAGCCAACTGCATCAGTTGAAAAAATTCATTTTAGTTTTCCCACATTGAAATACATTCTTCAAGCTCGCTATTTCGTTGCTGATTAATAATAGTTACAGCGTGATCATTCGGCTATAGAAGTTTTGCAATTATCGTAAGTCGTCTTTTAGGGCGTTACCTGCTTTCCATCCGAGAGGGGCAGTCAGGAGTAATATTTTCAGTGAAACAATGGCCGTCCTTAGGGCGCATTTTCCTGAACAAGTTTATTTTAAGGCTGAACCGAACGCGAACGCCTTTCAAAGGAGAGAACTGGCCGAGTATGGAGTCGAGGTTCGTAAGGCAGAAAATTACTCGTCAACTGCGGTTAGCATTATTGCGTTAACAGTTAATATGCTTCTTGTCCATCATCCTCACCCATTCTCTTTCGCTTGCCAGAAGTACCCCTGGACGACAGCTCTAATATCACAGCTCGCCGGTACAGTCGAATGCTGTTGTAAAAAGCAAAAATCCATCCTTCCATGGCTCCAGTGGGTTTTATAAAAGATGCCCAAGAAAATTCTATAGCCCTTTGACTGTCATAAGTGCAATGATCAATCAGAAGATCAGATGAACTTGTAAAATCACCTAATCAAAACGATAAGAAACTTCTGAGAGTCTCATTCAAGCAAAAACTCTATCAGTTAATTCAGTGATGAAAATTACGCAGGAAACTGCCTATCTATTTGAAATCAAACAATGGCTTTTCTTTCCACCGTTTCAATTTATCACTTCAATAAAAAGTTGTTACTGTCAGTATCAAGGTGAATTCGAGCGAATCTATGCATCGACGTTTCATGCACGTGATAATTACCAATTGATCATCGATATGCTAACGAAATTCCATATTCCGCCATCTGTAGCGCAACATTTTGATGCTCGTGAACATTGGCCATTGTGTCGTTCTTCAACCGCTAAGGTTTACGATCAAGGTGCATGCTGGAATTACTGGGTGAGTGAAATATGTAAGGCTTGTAGTTGTTTGCGTACTGTAATTATTTCATTCGTTGCTTTTCATGCATTCATAATAAAGAAATTTGACAGTATGCTTAGAGTCGTCGGAGCGCGTGATACTCGATCATCGCCCAAACAGAATTTAGGATCAACGGAAGCATTGGATGATTTCCTGCCGAGTTGACAGGATTTTCGGAATACAGAAAGATTTTATCCCTCTGTGCTTCTGTTATTAAGCATGTGCAAGATGTTTCATTTGGTGAGAGTTTGCTGTCCTTCAGCCATTCTAACATAATCGAATAGGTAATAATTATAATCAAGGGCATCATGGTTCTGAGAGAAGAAGGGAAAGGGGTCGAAAGCTGGGTGGAGGAAAAGGAAGCAAAAAGTATAACAGTATGCGCAAGTATGGGTGATAAGGGAAAGGGATCGAAAGCTGGGTGGAGGAAAAGGAAGCAAAAAGTATAACAGTATGCGCAAGTATGGGTGATGGTAGGGGACTGGATAAAGAAGAAGGCGATTTCCATTTCGTTCTGTCCTAAATATGATAATAGCACAAGTTTACAGCTGTTGTCGACTTTATCGACCATTGAGGATCGCATATGCATAGCTTCAAATGGTGAAGAGAAGATGAGATTGTCAATGTTCCACTTGTTAACGTGCTGCCAAGAGTGTGGTGGATGTCGAGGAGGAAACCCCGAGGCTGTTTACATCTACTGGGTTAAGTATGGCATCACAACAGGTATGTGATGAAGATGCTCCCCAGCACTGCCATAGTTTCCTTCAGCGTGGTGAATGGAGAAACGTCTGAGCGTTGTGCTAACGTTGTGCTAATGCAAGTTCAGAACCACGACTGGAAGAGTGCATTCTACAATATAAAACCCAATTCGTTAACATGAGCCCTCGGTGACAGCATAGGTCGTTTCTAACTGTTTGGTGAAGATGCGCCTCACATAAGAAGTCAGCTGCCCATGTGGCGTTCCACGTCTGAAGTTGGACATTTTCTGATTCTAGTCGTGGATGTAGTGCTTAGGAGGAATAGTAGCCAGCAAGGTGCTCCCTTCAGTCGGCATTACTTTTTAAGATGACTCGATGTCTTCACAGTAAAGCTTTCACAACTATGTTGAATTTTTATGAGCATTTAATTCCAGGAAATACAGTATATGAGCATTGCCCTCTCATACTTTTACTTCTGCTGAAATCAACAAAAGATTCATTACGAATAAATGTCACTTCCTATCATTTCAATTTTCACTTGAGAGGAAAATTTGTAAGGTCGCTTAAAGATTATGGCTTGGGCTCGTCTCCTACTCATCGGATGCTCACGAGACGATTCACTGTTGTATCGCTCAGCAGGAGGGTCGAAATTTAACCCAATGCCTTCGTATGGATGAGAGTACTGGGCAGAGTAACTCGATAGGAGGGTGCCAGGGAGTCTGGCTCGAACTCACCTACAACCAACCGTTGTAACCAATAGGAAACGATAAATCCCTCTCATACAATTACGTCGGAATTCAGTGAATGTATTTTTAAATGTTCCTTTCATTATATTAACGCAAAAGAAAAAAACATTTAAAAGAAAATTAATTAGGAAAGCATGGCAAAGATTGGTAGAAGTTTGAACTCGAGGGGATGCATTTGCAGAGATGTGTCAACCATCAGATGGTCTATTTTCGTCAATTGAAACCAATTGCGGATCCCCGTGTCCGTTATCGATGGTGAAAAAGGCCGATCGCCAGTTACGTTTGCATATAAAACCGTGTCATAGTGAATGTCTCAATCCTGAACATCGATATCTCGACATTTACGATCGAACGCAGACCAATGTTCATTATGGTAGAAGAATTTGCTTTATGCGCTGAAATGGCTCAATTTAGATCATTATCGAGGGGAAATCGAAACGTCTGCGTTTTTGAGATCTAGCATCGTTGGGTTTTTTTTAGAGACCTCAGGAGCATATTTGCACCTTGCTGGGTATATCAAACTTTTTTTGTGAAGTTTAGGTGAAATCCATAAGAAGACATCCAAATTACCGCACTGTTGATGTTTAATGCAGTAATTAATCGTCCTATTAGTTGCCTTATTTCGGTAACTGCTCCAAATCAGGTCAATGTATTAGTAAGTGTGTTTCGTTGTTGAAACTTGGAATCTACCGAGAGGGACAACCTATTATAGCGTATGACTGCAATGGGTGACCGTTTTGTTTTCTTCAGGGAAGTAATTGTCTAAATAATGGCATAGTAAACGACTGAAAAACAGAGATAACAATCTCGGTTGCAGTTAGGATGGAAGCGATGAAACAGTTAAAGTATAGATAGCTCAGGCAACGTCTTTTTTTTTACTTTGAAGCGAGATTGTTGCAGGGCTGTGAAATTCGGTTTTTTTTTTTGCTGCTTCTTTTGAGAATATAAGTGGGGATATTCTATCTTCGTGAATATTTCAAATATTCAGGATTCGATACAACAAATTCTTAGGTGATTACGTAAATCTGATACAAAAGACGGTGATCAGTGAACGACGTGCAAAATCGTGGGATCGTGGTGAAATTGTGCGTCGACAAATCTACATAGACGATGCGAAATGGCTTGATTTAGTCAAGAAAGAACTTTTCCTTCGTGGTCCGATCTCAATGGATCTGCTTATCTATGACGATTTCTTTCTTTATAGAAGTGGTATTGCCATTTTCTGTCCTTTTTTTTTCGATTGATGTGAAGACGTTGAGCAGGTTGAAAAGTGAAAATTGCGAAATAATATTGCATTAAAAGTGAATTTTACATTATTTTTACATTATCGAATATGGAATTCGTTCGTTCTTAAAGCATTAGTGAATGCTACTTAGCACCTCATCGTTGCAATGTTCGACTCAAATTATGCGAAATCTGACTAAATGTTCGATTTCTTGATCACTATAAATATTTAAATGCCATTCATTTCTGCTCTCCATTATTCATATGGTAATTATCGATTCGCACAGTTAGGCGATGAAAATTTGCATTTAATGAAAATCGAAAATGGAGGATTGAAGTTGAGTGTATGAACAATTTTGAAGGTATTTACGAACCATTATCAAGGAGTTATACGAATGAATTGTTTCGCTACCATGTCAAGGTAATCGGGTGGGATATGGTCGACAACGAAACAATATTCATCGCTTACAACAACTGGGGCACTACTTGGGGTGAAAACGGTAATTCTTCATTGTTGAATTCATTCTACAAAATTATATTTTCCATCCAATCGACATTCGCCTTCGATTATAGGTTCCTCCCAAAAAGCTAGTGTTTAAATTGGCCAATCTGACCCTCCTCGATTAATACGTTCCCCAATCTCATTGCTGCATCCAACCAAATAATTTGGGAAAGTTATATAAGTCTTGGGACTCGGGAACAGGTCTTTCAGGTACATATGCTTAATTAAATGAGGAAACACGATTCGAACATCTGTGATGGGATTGGTGATGTTTTACAAATGCGATAGCTGCATATCATATAAGCAGAAATATGTCATAAGAATTTGTCTGTGTCAACAGTAGGGGTAATAGAAAATCTTTGTTGTTTGCATAAAATAGCGCATTTCAGGCTCATTCCGTTTTTCCGCACGCTTAGCACTTCATGGTGATCGTCCACGTGCCTATGCACCATATGCAACGCCCAATCATGAATAGCAACTCAAATGTGCTGCAATATGTTTACTTTCAATTTTGAAATGAAACATAAATAATTGATAATACAGTTAAATTGGTTGATTCCTCCCATTTAAAATATCAAATGATATATATCATTTCACTTGTCGGACTGTGTGGGAAAGAGTCACAAAGAAATTGCTAAAACACATTTGCAATGTGCAATTTTGCATAAATTACGTTTGCAAATTTTGTAGTCTCATTTATCAGATTGCCCAATAGAGGGCATTACCAACAAATAATAAAAGTGAACACTGATGCGGAATGATCATTTTCTAACCGGACGAATTGCTCGCAAAATTTTTCTACGGAAGGTTCGTTTCATATGCCTTTGCAAAATGACGTTTGTAAGCACGTTGTGTCCATTCATATACATGTATGTGTGTATCTGTCTCTATCCTCGATCATTTGAAGCTGGAAACCATTTTTGAAATTTGTTTCCTTAAACTTGCCCAATCAATTTCTAAAAGGGCTCCAGATACTCAGAGGTACCTAAAAATTTTTTGCATCTATAAACTCGTCGCGTCACATTTTATGCCCTTTGCAGAATACAACCTTTTATAGACGAAATGTTTGCGCATTCGATTCGGTTAAAAAGCCCATCCATTACTGCGCATGTTTTTCTATTCAGTAGCGAATTATAAAAGTATTTGGTGGATTGAGCGAAAATATAGAAATTTACTCCTTGCCGGCCTATGTAGTATCATCCTCTAGCTGTAAAACTTATTTTTCTTGTGCTATCAGACAGAAAATCTGCTGTCGAATTGTCAGCATAAAACGTCAACAACTTTAGGTAGTTGATGACCGATTGGTACAACTTAAGGACGAAACGTTCTGATTTTGGGACTGCAGAACACAAAATGGCTCTTTTTGTGATGCGGTTCATCCGTTCTTTTCTTAGTAATGCCCCTCATGAAAGTCATATCAAGGTCAATAATTGCCTAAGAGAAAATGCATCTTTCAAGTTGAAGTTCTAAAAATATGGTGGGCAACTATGGAAAACAAAGTCTCTAGCATGGTGTGTGGCAAATTTTCATGATGCACAATTGTTTAATCATTTCTCTTGCATTGGTAACATGATAAACAGGAATATCTCTTGGGAGAAAGGGTGGGTGAGAGTGGGAGTGCTGGCTCCAATTATTCTCATATATGGACTTTATGTTTCCTCTTCTTTAATAAAGACATAAACTCACAAAGTAAAGTTGTTAAATCAAACGCTAATTATCAACTGGTAAGTGCGAAAATGCGCTAGATGGCTGTTAGAATGGGTGTTGTGTCAAATTTGTTCGCTCGTAGCCGGATGTAATGTTTGTATTGGCATTGACGGTATAAGTTGGAAAAATTTTATTGTGCTTAGCTCGTGAAACCGCTTACAATGTTTCTGCTATGCGGTGAAAGCTGGTTAAATCGATTTGACCAATGGTTTGAAGGCGCATAGATCATGCAGCCAGCAAATAAGGCGCTATGGCACCGAAGTTGAATGAGCTTTGCAATCGCACTGGATCGCTTCAACAACAGCTCACCTATTATGCGTTTTGTGGATATAGTTCATATTATCATGTTTTGTGGACACAACTGATTTGCATATCTTTTTTTACGTGAATCAAGGGAATAGAATATTCAAAAGAAATGAAAGAAAAAATATATAAGGAGGGTGAACCGAACTACATTCATTTTCTAAAGTTTTTGTGTGGTTTTCGGTTGCATGTTCCATGATGGTTATGCGGAACATGCTTGCAATAACACCTACATTTTTGTTAAGCATTGAACTTCTTGCATCTTTCCAAGGAGCTCAGGTCATCTTTTTTCTAATTTCTTCTGAGTGAGGTTTTATTTACTCTCCAGGAATTTTCACGACTTGAATCGATACAAGAGCTTTTTTTTTTTGTATGGAAGCAGCGAGCCGATAAGACAAAATAACTTTTAGCCATCAGGCGGAAAGCAGTTAAGTATACGTCGAAAGTGTATTCTGACTTATTAAATGAGTTGCTGTGAAGATGTCTAGGTAGAGATGATAGAAAACTTGGTAAGTAAGAAGAGATGAGAGAAGGAGAATAACTAAAAAATGCACGTTTTGGAGATGTTCTCGACATGCAGATATAGTAGAACACTTGCATATTGATATTTATATATTATACAACTTGTCATGAATATCCTCTGGGTAGCGTTATATAATGCTTGGTAGGCAAAGCATAGCAATCTGATGTTACGCGAGTTGGATTCCCGTAGGTTTCATTCTATATGCTGACTATTTGAGCTGAACGTATGAGGAGATTTTCATAGTTGTAGAGAAGTTTTGTCAAACCTCGTTATCTCGTTTTATTTAAAAAGGTGCTATTCGCTTTATTTGTATCATCTCAGTTCAGTTTTTACAGCACTATCGAGATATCAGCAAATATATGAACATTAAGCTGTGAATAAAGAAAATCGTTCAATAATGCCTAAGTCCTTTCATTCTACGAACATCTCTAGAGAATTTGAAAATTTCTTACTCAAAGCAGATGGTGATAGAAGAGTTTCATAAGTAGTATCGCTAATCATATAAAGGGTGAAATAGTTGGAAAAACTTTTGTTGAAATGTACATCGAATTTACAGCATTTCGAATGCAAATTGCAAAATTTGTTGAATGCGTTCACAAATGAACAGTTGAATGAACTTCAAAGAACTTTATTGATCACAAATAAACAGCAATTAACAAATAAGTAAGTTCTGTATATTCACGCATAACGCCCCCACGTTCGCTGAGAATAAAGTCTGATTGGAGCTGCGTTGAACTGTGCAACTCAAAATGTTTATACTTGTACAATTATGCTTCGTAACACATAGTTGTACAATTATGTTCGTACTTACCGACTCAGTCTCAAAAAACAGTATGCTTCCTCTACGTCACTGGATCGGGAAACTGCTGCATAAGGTTGTAATTCGTACAATTTGACTGCAACTTTAAACCAGTCAACCAAGAAAATGTCTTCAACTTCAAGAAAGGTATCTCGATCGCTGTGATAGTCAAAACATTGACAACACATCAATCGATACAGCATTAGGTTAAATAGAATTCAATATTGCAATGCCCTACGATCAAATTACGTTCAAAACTAAGCAGGTAATGAGTGAATGTACTCTTCAAAATGTCATACTTCACAGACTAGTCATAAAATCGAGCGAAATTCTGCTGCATGATTTAAATGATCCTCTCACCTTCGCATCCAAACTTTTCTTTTCGCATGACTTGAATAAGTAAGAATTGAGATAAGCACTCCAGATGAATAGGCATCAAAAGATGTTGAGAGGGAGTTTTCGGAATTCATCGCTATCCCATTTTGGTAGGGACTCCATCGTGGCACCCCGTTTAAGGCTGACTCATAGACTTTGGGTTACGGAGGACCTGACAAGGCGCAGGCGAGCTGACGCTGAAAAAACCCTTTCCTTCGCACGGGTTTTCTAAAAACGGTGATCTGAGCAGCGGCACTCGTCGGTTTCCTGAAATCCGTAAGCGATTTTAAAAAGCGCATCTTGCCTTCGCGAGTTGAACAATTTCTTTAGAATCTCAGGAACGAAAGGAAATCCTTCAGGCAGCTTCTTCGATCGAAATGTAAAGAAAGAAAACTCAGATGTTAGCAGAGAAACAAAAAGTTGTTCTAAACAAGGGAGATCGGATCTAGTAAACGTGAGCAGAAAACATAACTTTAACGGGACAGGTTAGAGCTAGACGAGCTCAACGTTTATATTTAATAAAATATTCGCCTATGTGCACTCATACAGAATATGAGAGTTTGCTAGAATTACAAATAAAATGCTGAAGTTGAGGGGAAATCAGATCATGCCACAACTATGCTCCCTTTTCAACTCAATCATTTCAACGGAGCAATGCTCTGAGGAATGGAAACTTGTGTGATCGAAATCACAAAATTTTCGAATGCTCGGCATCCTTAGTGATGAAGGTAGCGCGTTGTCTGAGCTTAGGGAAACAGCTTGACGCCGACTAACACATGACCATTCCAAGTGATTTGGTTGCTAAAATTGCAACTAAGACGTAATGTCTGGGAGCTTAGCATTCCTTGTGCTGAAGGTTTCATGGCGAATAGTATGCCATTAGCAGACATCTCCCAGATGTTCATTTGCAGCATATGCAAAAACCCACACGAAAAGTTGTGACCTTTCCTTCATGCACCGATTATAAAACGCCGTTGTATCAGGTGCAAATGTGCCTTTTGGATGTCAGTTACAGCTATTTCATCAATTCAGCTCAATTCAAACGCAATAATATATCAAAACCGCAACTTTCAACAGTTGCAATCCATCACACTTGCATGCGAACAAGATACACTGCACTTGGATAGACAAAGAGAAGACAGTTTCCTGATTAAAGTAGGCGCTTTCTTATGTTCTATCCCTCTTGGGATGTCCCCCAAAGCATTTTCAAGACGAAATCTCCCATTTCCCAGGAAGGATATGACTGATCACATCACATGGCGGGGGGCACTTTCTATACAGCAGTTGATGCTACTGGTGCTATGCCTATCTTTCAATTTCCGATGGACCGTTTGTCGCAGTGTACGCAGGTGTGAGCGTGTACAAGTTCAGGATACTATACATCGCTTGGACACCATGAAAGAAAACGTTTCGATGGACAATATTCACTTTTCGGATTTATTCCCTGTATTATCAGAAAAACGTTGTTGCCTTTCTACCTTTCGGTCGTTCTAAAGTATTCGATTTTTGATGTATATACTGGCACGGAGTTCCATAATATTTCAGAGACCTGAGAAGTTCGTCTCGAACTATACGGCAGACATTCAATATGCTGCAAGAGTTCTTAGCTAAATCTTGCAAGGAGAACGGTGTGGCCACAATCTTGTACCATTTTATTTCGTTCAAATGTATTCCTTGAATCAAAACCCTTATTTTTCTGCTTGTAAGCTGCTGGGCTTATGGCGTCCGCAAAGTTCTAAAAGCGAAATGTACTAAAATGGAAGTAGAAGGCCAGTAGTGTGTTTTCAAAGAAAATTAGCAACGGGTTGAGCACTCGGAATTTTCATTTCTCGCTGTTGAGGTTTTCTTGCATCTCAAATTCAGTGCTAATTCACTGAGGTCAGTCAGTCGTTTGTGCGGACGATGAAGGTGAACGTCCGGTAATTCGAGACATGGGCTTATATTCTAATAATGTGGGAAAATATTCTAACTGAGGTTATCATTCGACAGGAAAGATGCCGAGGATGATGATAAAAGCATGAGGCATGTAAATGGAAGAATAAGATATCTTCAGTGCAAGTAATTGTTGATTTATGCACACATAATGCAGACTAAATTGAAAAGCTCGCATTTAGATGTTTACGTCAATGCACACTTAAAGAGTTATCAATTTTTCTTGATTACTGAACTCGGAGGGGGGGGGGGGAGAGGGGCGTTTAATAAGGCTTTAATTGATCAACTCATACATTGCACTATTTAAAACATTATTCTCTTTAGAAATCTTCGAAGAATACCTCTAGAAACTTTACGGATGTGTGGTTGTAATGGATGAAATAACAACGTTCTAATTTATCACAGGAATATGCGAGATGAAATGTCTTCCTTCAAAAAAAACATTTCGTCTCCAGTTAGGCACAAAGTGCCGCATAGTGTACACAGTAAGGGTATGCGCTAATAATTATTTGCTTCCGAAAAATAAATCGAAAACTAGAAAAATAAACAATCAAAAAGTGGAACAATGGACTCGGACATTCAAGAATTCAAGTGGGGACGAATTTCATGTTATATCTTCAAAAATGCTTATCTTTTATATTATATACTCAAATGGATTTGCAAATTGATGAAATTTCTCAAGAAGACTCTTAAGATAGAAATCCTCTTTTGAATGGGCCAATGAATGAAGCCGTTTACATTTGTCCGCCTACATCCGTTGCAACCCCGTTGCGTGCATTCACTATCGTTATGTCGGCTGTCAGAATTTTCAAAAGCGTTTAGATATGCTGTGAGTTTTTCATTCTTTGAGATGTAAGTCGGTCTGTGGTTCGGCAAAATGCCGATTATTTATATCTATATATGACCAAATTTCTCACCGTTCGCTTTCTTTTGAAGCAATCATAAGGACGCGAGCAATCTATAACACCGATAAATATTTCAGCGACCAAATTATTCCATCGAAAACAATCGATCGCGAATAATGTTCGAATATATCGTGAATACAATAGCAGTCGACTGCACCTCATTGATTGTCGAAGTTATTTCAAGCGATGCATTCACAGCGTTCATTTGGGCTCTCTTGACGATTTCATCGTAAAATTTTGCTTTTTCAAAGTGACGGTTTTAAAATTGGTATTACCGCATGAAATTAGAAAAATGGTCTAAACTAGTGAAGATGTTAGTGCCTTCGGTTGAAATTTAGTGAGATAACATCCTTGGCGCTGAAATATTTGGAAGAGAAGGACGATGGATATTATTGGTTCCCCTCTCCCTTCCCTTCACCACCCCTCAAAAATCCCCTCCCTGTCTTCTTATCAACTGGGCGAGTGGGGTATTGACTACGACTAGCATGTGAAGCAGCGAGATCGCCATCGCGCGAGCCGTGACTCCATCGAACAACTGGAAAGATGCGGGGGTGGATTGGAGCAACACTACATGATTTTGTGTGAATTCCACCTCCTTCTCTTAAATAAATAGATTCTCTGCGGGAGAAATTTCCTCTGTTTGAAAAGTGATTGGCAAGGCTTTCGAACATAGCGAGAAATACCCATAAGATTACCATAAACACTTTTGTTTTGACTGGCAGCGGCGGTTGAAGAAGGAGGTCAAGTGGGACACGCGAGGACACAATTGAGATAGTGGCAGTAGTTTACTGGGGAGCCAAGTCGAATAAGAACAAAGACAATCAAGGGTGACGAAAGGGTAATGCCGAATGAAGAACTGACACCAAACGCGCTGAAGCCGGACCTTATAGGCCTCAGATATCGCCTGGGGCAATCTAAGAGCACATAAATCGATCAATGGCACTATGTGAAGAAGAGTGAACGAGAGTCGACTATACGATTAAATGTGATCACTGCAATATTGTAACGCGAATAGATATTTCGGATTGGCTCTTCAGCGCCTTACCCAACAACTGTGATCTGTAAACGGCAAATATTTCGCGCATTATCAGACGAAAATTTTTGAAAATCATTCGCATCGGAAAGCACACTCGGCTATTCCTAAATGCCATTAGCAGCTAATGCTGTGGTATGGATCATCCGAAAGATCATGTGGAAGAAATGCGCATGATTTTTGACTGAGCCCCTTAATTTGCTGTGTTTTAATGATTTTTATTATGAGTTTCAAGTATCCAAAAATTCTATAATATTTGCAGGTCAGAATTAGTTTTATATGCGAGCGAATGCCAGGAAAAACATTTTCTTCGTTGAAAACTGATAGGTTATTTATTAAAGTCTATTGGGTAGGCTGTGCTTCATTTTCTCGAACATCGATGAAATCGGGCAGCGATGTGGACTAGAGTATAAAACAAACCATTGAAGAGACGTCCACATGCGGTTGGCAGTGAAACTCTTTTCGCTGTTAATGTAGTTTCCTTAGCGATACTGTTCACAACGATAGTTTTATTTTGTTTCCATTCTGAAAGTGAATAACATAAAAAAACTAAAATGATTTAGCTTTTTTTTATATATATAGAAAACTCCATTAATAATAAGTCAACGGTTTTTGCAGCTAAGCGTCGACGGTCGCTATATTTACTACAGACGTGGTCAAAATGTCCATTTTTCAAGGACTTTAAACTTCGACATAAAGCGCGAAAATGCTATTATTTTTAATGTTTCTACACGAAACTCATATTTCATTTACGGAAATGGAGCGCTCACTCTTCTTTATGAAGAATGTACAAAAAAGTGAGTAGAAACGTTTGGCAATTTCGTTGTTTGTCATTGAAATTTCTATCATTATATGCGGAATGTTTTCGGAGCCATAAAACAAAAGATTTTGAACAATACTTCAAAGTGGAATTCACTGCTGCTAAATTAAGTGGAATCAAATGGTTATTTTAAAATGTTTAATTAATTTTTGCTGTTGAATATAAAGGAATGGGACTACGAGCAAACAAATAAATAAGAAAGTGAAGTTTTATAGAGATTATAGCCATCACTTATAACTAGGAGTCACCTGACTCCGCTTGAAAAGTTCGCTCTCGCAGATATTTCAATTCAAATTATTGCATATATGCATGCAATGAAATAGACATAAATGCAAATAAATGAAATAAGAATAACATAAAAGATAATGGGATTTTCAGAGAAAATAGATTATTGTTATATAAAATGGATTCCGTGAGGCCATTATGCATTATAAGAGAACGAAATGAAATAGTACTTAGATCGAAGAGGGAAATGACCGATGAATTCTCCGCTGGAAGGAATCATCTACAGGTGGATGAAGAAACTTTTCAGTTCGGCAAGCTATGGTGAGAGATCAACTGTGCATTTACCCACCTAATTCACTATAGAGTACTTGTTTACCTATTTTAGGGCAACGGAAATTTATGTTCATTTCAAGTGTCAATTCGCTGGTGTTTCTCAACGAATGGATAGTTCGCCTAGAAGAAATTCCTCACCACATTCTGATGTGACTGTTAAATTTGATAAAAAATTTGCCGTGTAAAGAAGCGCTATGTCTAAGCTCTCAAAGATTCTCCTTCAAAAAGAAGAAACACGTTGTAAAATTAAATATTTTTTGGCAAAAAAAGGGCGTTTTGTGCCTATTTCCTTTCAATACTGAGGCTTTATACTTATCAGTTCCACATAATAATTATTAAGTACAAAGATTTGTAAATGTATTGACCAATTTGGTAAAAGAACTGACATTTACAGTAAATTCGACACTTGCGTTTAAAAATAGGCCAAATATAGTCCCATTCATATGCAATGTGATTAATGGTAATTGTGCATGCGGAAAAGGGTATTGTGGGTTTCGAAATGAAAATAAGTGGTAAGCTTTAAGTACTTTTGAGAGTTTTTATACATTCGACGTAAATGAAGTCGTGGGAATTATCTTCATCTCTTCAAAATTGACACAATTTTCAACTGCGATCTGCTCCCGTATCCGTTCATCTAAACGGCAATAAAAAGTGCCTTATTTGCAATCAATTGCTATATGCTATCATACTGCTAATGAAAAATGAGAAAACTCCCCAAAGATGTTAGCTGCCATATACCTTTTGTAAATGCATCAATCACGCCAAACAATTGCATAGGTAACAAATACCCGCATTGAAGTTTTCAATGCATTCAATTCGTTGCACAAATGTATACAAGATTCATCACAATAATTTGCATTTGTCGAACAAAACCAGTCTCAAGAGATACGTAATCAAAATATTGCAGCATTATACTGGCGGTTGCAATTGGTGTTTTTTCTTTGGCTATGCTCATTACTTTCATATTGAGCATCCTATTTTATTATTACTGTTGTCGAAAGTCCACAGCCGGTAATCATCATAATGTTATTCATCTGAAGACTACTTCCATGAATAAAAGATCTCGAGGGTGCTATCTTTAGGGGTCTTAAGAGAAAGGCTGTCTACTCACGATTGCTTCCTACTTAAGTTATCATTGCATTTTAAGAATTATCAACATATGTCGGTCATCTCAAGTTGTTGAACAAGCATCAATTTTGATTCACTGATGCAAAAATGGTTTATTGTTGATGATGACAACATTTTAGAGCATATAATATCTCAAGTTGTGCCAGATGGAATGTGCAAGGTTGTAGAACACAGCAACGCTAAATCGCACTAGAAGAACTGGGATGACGAGATATACAGACTCTAGGCAATCAAGAATATTGTTGAGATTCTGATAGGGTGAACAGATTGCGGAGGTAGGAAATACATCGAGCTAATATATTTACAACACGTTTTACACAAATCACAATAAGGTGTGATGAAAGCATACCAAACTGTGATTTGAAATTTTATTCACATCCACGCAGTGCTAACAATAATCGTGGTACGATAGGTCAGTTTTGGGCGCGGTTCAAACATATCAGCTTTTCACAATCAGTGTAAATGTTGTTGCAAGAAGATCATGTGAGATTACGCATCACGCATAGACGTTACACATAGGTTGTATTCTACGAGGTGATGCTAGTGACCGGTGGACTTTTTTTCGGTTGATGACCGTCGGAAAGCGCTGCTTGGGGACGGGAATAGTTAAAATCGAATGCACTTAAAAATGCTTTTTCGGTTAGCGGCCAAAGCTTTTCGGTAAAAGTCGAGTTGGGATTGCGAATGAAGAAACAAAAAATCAAAACTAAATTTCATTGGACGGAAAAAAATTTCGCTATCCGAACACAAATGTTCGTTACCATCGCTATTACTAAAAGACTGGATCGCCACATTCTGAATAAAGAGAGGAGGTGGGGAAGCTTCGCTGATTCAAAAAATGCCTTTCGACTTAAACATTTGACTTCGAGGTGTCGAAGTTATGGATTAATTTGAATAAAACATTGCGCAGAAGCTTTGTCACCAACAAGATGCAATAAATATCAAGGCGGTTAAAAAAAGCTGTCACTTGGCACGATATGTACCCTTGTATTCCCCTTACTTAACCAACCAGTTTCGTAAATTACCAACAAATAATTGAACATGCAAAACAATGCACTTTTATTTTAACTGATCCGACCACTTGTACAAATCGCCTGCGAAATGTTTCTTATGAGGATATGGAATTTGCAATCGCGAGGCGCACTACAGTGGATTCATATCAGCGCATATATATGTCTACTATTTGCCGATTAGCTCAAACTTGGGAGCAATGAAAACAGTAATGAGATTTGCTAGGTACCGCGCACCTTAGAGGATAATCTCCTATACCATATCTCATGTCCTATCAACTTCAAAAAAAGATGGCTATTTGGAAGCGTCATAAAACCTTCGTGCAATAAACACGGTCCCGTTCTCATTTCACACCCTGGCTTATATGTAGATGCTTTTTTACATGTGATTTGTGCGAGTGGCTGTCTTAGTTCAAAATACGAGAGTATTATTATACATATTTCATGATTTGTTAATAACTCATGCAATCCGTCGAAAGAGCAAATAAAATCTGAAAGGATTTTTGCTTCCTCTTTGATCTGAAGGTTATTTTCTGATGGAATCTGAAAGAGGAAAGGAAAAATTCTGCACGATAAGCTGCAGGTTCAAATCCAAACTCGATTTTTTCCACACCGTCCAAAAGATTTTTCCTCGATTACCAAATTGACATTGTTCAACGAGCCGCTGCTAACAGTTTGTGGAGTCAGCTTTCAATTTGATGAGCAACTTATCAATGCTCTGCTGAAATCGTTGATACTTTTGATCTGCTCGGAGATCACTTGAGCAAAATGGAGCGGAAAGTGTGTGAATTTAGAAGAGATGTGAACAACTCAAGGATTCGAAACCGATCCAATGCAGTTTTGATTTTAAAAACGTTTCCGTCTCTTAGAGATTCGCCATTTTCGCGTTTTTTTTTTTGTTTTCAGCTTATATGCACATCTTACACGCTTCTTCATCACCTTAGCAGGTGGATGGGATATTATATATGTCTCAATCAGTGGTTTGGGGAAACGAGGAATTCTTCAAACAAAGATGGGGTTTGACGATAGCCTTTTTACAGAATCGGATAATGAAGGCGATGATACCATACCTGAAAGCCTAGTGGAGAATGCACGAAACGCAGAACCTCGTCCAAGTGAGAGGAACAAATATCTACCTGAAAACTACGATGCCGATCAGTTCCATTTCAAAGGTCCACTGATAATAGAACACAGACCGCAGTTCACTTCGGTACGTTTTCATCCATGCAATGGTCCATCTTGCTTCGTTCAGTCAGCGATGTGCAAATGTTTGTTTGTTTGTTGTTTTTTTTTGACAGCTCAAATAGAGAAAGCTTTTCTTCGAACATTCAAGAGAACGATGGAAAAGAAACGAGAAATTCGACAAAGCAAAGAATTCTGTTTTGGTCGATTTTGTAACGAGCGGATTGTAACATACGCAAAACTCGACCTTACGAGTTTGCATGAGGCCGAATTTATATGAGTTCGGCTATAATTTCAAAGAAATGATATAGCGGCGAGTTTTCTTGTTCTTGCAGAAATGGAAAATTTTTACCGTCATTTGTTGGTACAAAAGTTTTTGTTCTTTCCTTTATTGGTGCGCATTTTTGCCCTTGTTTTTTATTTGTCCTGAGCCGAATCAATAGAAGTTACGTTCAGTTCATCAACGTTGTTTTCACCATCTATGTTCACCGTTCAGGAATGAATAGAGAGCCGACTTGATAGCGCTGAAGGACATCTAAAATTGTGGCATAAATACATTCAACAGGTGCAGTTGTGCTCTAACGATGTTCTGCAAAGTCACCGTTGGCAGCAATGACCACTCGTTTGAGCCTCAGTGAAAGTAGTAGTCTGTTCAAATTCAGCTTTGCGATGTTAGAAAAACTTGGTTCACTGTTAAAGCGATGCAAGGCAGTTTTGCTGTACTAATTCATCGATTTCATTTCCCCAACGTTGTTTTCATAAACGTGCGTTTCGATAGGCTATATTTCCAATTCGGTGTTCGTATATTCAAACATTAAGCAAGTCAACTTGTGCCAACATAGCGATACTTACCGATTTTAGTGGCTTCAATATGGAACGATCCACAAAAATATGCGGCGAATCTAGGAATTATAAGCTGACCGCGTGGTGCAACCCAGTGGTAATATAGCACTATTTGAATGTGTTCTTACAGGTTCATGAGTTAGAGCATGATCCACCTCGGGAGATATTATGCGGTGATCACATTGAATTCGATTCAGCAATGAACGAAGTATGTTCTTTATCCTCAGATACAGCAAAATTCTAAGGAAAAATTCACAGCCGAATTTTTATTGCATTGAAAATGTGTAGCGCTCATGGGCACATATATCTGATTCATGTATGTGGCAGATCTATAGACTTTTGCCAAAATAGCGCATTCACAATTTCATGCACTTTTTTGCTGCCTTCATTCAATTAAGAATTTCATCCGGTTCAGAAATATTTTAATTGATAAGTTAAAACGGCAGGGAAAATGCTGTTAAGATTGCTTTGAAGAACTCATGGTGAATAAAATCTTCAAAATTTTTGAGTATCCAGCTCGCGTGGATTACATGCAAGTGTCAAAGAAACAGCTTGGGGACGTATGATCCGATTTTCTAATAGCATGGTAGACGCATTAGCTCAAGCAAAATTCTTCAGTGAAGGATCCCTGCTATTTATTGCAATTGACAGTTCAGCATTTGGCTAGAAATTTCATCTGTTAAATATCACTTCAAATTGGGCTCCGTTTGAAAATCCGTTATAAGGAGATGCGGCTATGTTGCAAATAATGGAAAATATGGCACATTTTCATTTCAACTGTATGAATGATCCTCAGGCGGTCTCTACTGCTTATCGACTAATATTTCTTCATGCTTGTGAATGAATCTATTCAGTGAGATCGATGAGCACAATGCAAGTATCTGATGATTTAGATTTATATATCAAAATATTTTCTCGCTGCTCGATAGTAGCTGCTCTAAAATTATATAACTCGATAAAATATCGGAAACTGTTCTGAGACATAAAGATTCCTCTTTTATATGCTGATATTCACTGAAAAGAATGTAATTTAGGCTTATGAGATTGGCGAAGGGGTTGAAAAATTTGCCGAAAATCCGAAAACGGTTTCACTTCCGAATGAGCAAAATCAGGCGCCTGATGTGCAGATAGGTCGAATTTACCTGATTGCATCTGTAAAACATGGTTTCCAATTCTCGATTTGATAGATGAATTGATGCCGTTAAATTTCTTCGTCGCACAGCAGTTTGTTTGAATAGGAAGCAGAAATATTCGGAACACGAGATAGAAGGAAAATGAAGGAGATAGGAGAAGAGGAGAGAAGAAAAAAGGAAGAAAGAAATGAATTTGCTGTCATAAATTTTTCGTACTCTGCGATACATTTCGTTTATAATTATATCGCCGAAGACTGTGTAGGCGTCTTGTTTGAGACATTTTCCCAAACCTCTTCAAAATTTACTTAATAGATATGAAAGCAGCAATCCCTTATGTCGTATGATTTGATTTAATTAAAAATTCCAACTTTGCTATCAAACACCACGTTAGTGCTGCATCATTCATCTCTTTCAGAACAAAACCAGCAGGATGGCGTGCAGGACGTAAATATAACTAAAGAGAAGCGGCTTGCCTCATCACGTTCTCGAAGTACCCCGAGAACAGGTGCGTCATTGGGTTCTCGAACTACTTCAAAATCACATCCAGAAATGCAAACAAAAAGCAGGTCGAAATCGACAGGCGCTCACTCAGGACCTCCCGTTAAACATAAATCAAAAAAACAGTACACTTCATTCCGACGAATTTTCACGAAGAATTCACAGCGTACGGATTCGACAAAAACCGACAAATCTCAGGCGCAGACGCAACAAACCGGTCCATCGATGAAAATAAACGAGAGGTTTGTTTGCTCATACATAGGTCTCATCCAACAATGTGTAGTGATAGGGTGATCACCTCATTACTGAGCAGAAAATCGTTTTTGCAGTGCGAATTTCAAAATGCATTCTGGAAATGCTGACTTCTAAAAAGATGTATTGCTCGATTGGTGCAGCGTGTTCGACCTTCATTTTTGAATTCAGAGAGAAGAATAAACGGCCCAAATTTTGTGTGCTTCTTTTGCAAATGGCTCATTATTTATCGAGATATAAAGAAGAAAAGTAGGAAATATGGTGGCAGTGAAGGGATATCAAAATGCAAAGTGTTGTAACGTCAGAAATACAACGCTCCTGTAAAACAATTAGGAGCGTGTAGAACTTGGTGGAGTATTGCAAAACAGAGCTCTGAGAGCGTAAATGAGTTGGAGTGGTGCGTTTGCTTCTGCTCATGCACAATTTACGAGCTAAAGCATTTTGTTTACGCAGCCAATATGGAGCTGAAGCACAGGGGCCTTTAGTAATCAGTGAGGTGGCGTGACTAGACTTCACTTGCAGTACAGAGCCTCCGTGCTTATCTCTGAAAAATGTTCCTTGCACCGCGTTTGCGAAATTAAAAATTTTCTGTGCAACATAGAAACTGGCCCCAAATATTAAGCAGCCAATAAATTCCATGTCTTACTGGAATTGGGATTTTTCCGAAAAGTACAAAATTTAGTGATAAGGGAGTACCACTTAATTCATTATAGCTTCGTTACTTGCTTTTGACAACATTCCGATTATCCCACTGGACGAAAGAAATAAAAATGATTGAGTGATACTGAGAAAAACTTCCCCATAGTTCAATTCTTGTCTTATAATATTTGCGGAAAAGCTTACATTTTTAGAGATTAAATAGCGCAAGTGATTGATATGCAAGCAAATTCGCATTTAAAATAGTTCTGGCTTTCTTCTAGAAATTAGATAGAGCTAGATTTTGCGTCCCAATTTGGAACAATGTTATGCCAAAGTAGGCATTTCCAGTGCGCTGGTTCACTTTGTAACAACATTCGCATACATTCCTCTTCATTTTAGCAAAATTCTCTGAGATTTTTGCTGGCTTTATTCTTAGCTAAGGAAAAGAAAAATATAGGAGTGAGATATTCCCACTGTTTTCTTCATAATAAGCGTATAAACCGGCCCAGTCAGTGATCAGGTTCCGTGAATGCGGTATATCCAAGCATGCCTTCATGTTAGTGATATCAGTCGGATGAATTTGGCTATCAATAAAAATCTGTGACTAACTGCAGGAAGAAATCATCTCCGATAGTACCATCGTACGCTCCATATCGCCAACGATCGCGACCGAAATCTATTATCGATGCGGCTAAAACTGAATGAGCTTCAGAAGCTCACATAGCAGTTATAAACACCATTCGCCATAGATAAAAGCAGACATTCTTCAAAGTCCCTGATAAAGAAGTGGAAAACCGCGGAAGTGATTAAATAGTATCATTAGTTAAATTACCGACGAATGAAAAATGTTCGAAAGGAGGAATAAGCGATGTGGACTATTGAGTACATTAATATATGACTCAAGAGATAAATCTGAGGATAAAATTGTCTTCTCGTCTCTCTTTGTTAACTTATTTCTTGATAAGTGATAGCTACGACGGACTCATAATACGACCGAGTTTCTTCGGATAGACATTTAAAATTTAGGAGAAGAGGATGCCAAATGATATGGTGTCCATTATCAAAGTGTTTATTATCAAAGTTGTTTTATGAGGATATGAGACAGAACGCCAATACATCTAGTTAGTTACTAGATAGAGGCTTTCAATGTGAGTGCGACATCCTCATCGCCATTTTCAACAGCACAGATGTTGGAGTCACTCGCCGTAAAAGCGGTTGCTTCCTAGGATGGCTAATCGGTTATAGTCTCGGCAATGGAAACCTCCTCCTTAACACTCAAGTGAGCCTATCAAATTGAAAGAATGCAACACTGCGTTATGTCCGAAGCATTCACAACCAACCACCTTCACACAAAACATTTGATGATCGTTCTAGATGCGTCAGGAGTGAAATATGCTCATGACCAGGGATGCCCAGTCGACGTTGTTAGCAAATGGAACTTCACACGTTTTTAACCGGCGATCAAAACTCAGAGGGCTACTATGAAATCAGAAGTCTGTCACTGCACCACTGCTTTCCAATTATTGTGAGCTAATGTTGAAAACACTCAATCTTATTCTTGCAACAAATGAACATTCGCTAACCTTGCTCTCAGAAGCGATTTCTGGCTGTGAAATGTAGATTGGGTATTTCACACTGGGCTAACAAAAACGAGCAACATGTTCTAGGGGCGGGAACCTAGGATACTCCAACTCTAGACTCGACATCAGCTTCAGTTTCCAAGCTTCTGGGACGCTAAGAAATTCGACGCTAAGAAAACTCCTCAACCATCAAGTCAGCTCTTACATACTTTTCGTATCCTTGCTTCTACAATCTCCCTCTCTAATCACATATGCAGTATTGGCAAGTTTCAAATTTTTATGGTTCTATTATTTATGCTTATACATATTCATAACATGATTTTTTATATATACCACAATTCAGCAGCAACTTTTCAGCTGCAGCTTTCTCTATTTATACGTATTTAGCAGCTCACAATGTGCTTTTACATGAATGTGCGTTGCTGCTTTTTGACGCCGAATTTTTCAGAAGCAATTTGCTGATATTTTGTATCGTGGCTAAGCGTCAGTGTATCTGTTCTACACACAACAAATTAACTGATTATAGCTGTAAAATCAGTCCTCCCCAGCGCATTCTAGATATACCTCATGCTATACTGAATTGGACGACAGTATAGCACTGCCAAGGGGTCTGTTTTTGAATATTTGATGATGAAAAAGACTAGAGATCTAGTGCTGCTGCAGGCTGCAGGCTACGCTCAATGCGTTCGCATCGCAATGCTATACAGCTAGTGCAGAGTAAATACTGATGAGTTTTTGTAATCGATGTTATATTGATGCGAAGGTCGCTAAAGAAATCCGATGATGATTCGATTGATTGAATTATTTTCAACGTTATGCGATTTGTTGCTTTATCGAAGTGCAAAATTATGCGATTTGTTGCTTTATCGAAATGCGGTATTGCGAGATTCTGAGAGTTTCACGTTTTTGATACATTATAGCACACGTTTCAATAAAGAGTGAAACAGCTATAAACGTTCTAAAATTGCTTCGGCAATAGGCAGATTAGTGGTTGTCAAATTCGCATATGCAAATGCTCATCTGCCACGTAATTCTCGGCGAAATCGTGTCCGCATGAATATTATTTGCGGGCAAAAGCGTGCTATACCTCGTAAAACCCCTTGTTGGTGTGGCAGCATTATTGCAGTTTAGCTGAAATCTGCATAGTTCGTTACGAGGAAGGTTTTGATGTGAAGAACTTCTTCATTGATTTTTTTGGCGATTTTTCACAAATCAGTAGAACATTCGTATTTTATTGTTGTTTGATCACAAATGTTGAAATAGCACTTAAATCGATTGGAAAAGTTTGTTATATCAAAACTGTGAGAGTGGATTAATATCGACAATAGCTTGTGCTCTCCACCAATTAACTTAGCTGATATTGTTTGGCCGAGCTGCTGGTCACCCGTTTTCTAATAAAGGCGCAATGTCGTTTTCTAATAGTTGCGATTGAACTAAAAATGACTGCCATATTGATCGCTAATGTAACGCTGTTCCGGCTTTCCGAAGAATATAAATGAGTTTTTTGTTGAAGAATTTCCTGCCTGCATATTTGATGTATTTTCACTTGTGAAGCTGGAGTATTAAAAGAAAAGAATGCTATCATCATTTACGGCCATCATTCAGACACGCTTTCTGCTCATAGCAGTTTAAATGACATTTTTGGGTCTTTCCAGCTGGAGTCCTTCATACTTTGGCAGATTGGTTCTGGCTTGACATTTTTGGCAGATTGGTTTAGATGCTTACGCTTGCGTTCATCTGCTTGTCCTATATTCTGTGGTCCTTTTAGGACTTCACTGTGGAAATTTTTATTCGTTGCGTCATAGGTATTTACCATCGATGACCCGTAAATTCTTCACATTTCGGCTCCAAAATAAGAATGACTCAAAAATGCAATAATTTATTAGTTATCCTGATATATTGTTGCTTGAATATGTCATTGTGGAAGGGCGACGATTCAAATGTTTAAAATTGAGGTCAAATTCTTGTGGTTATGTACCTATTGTTCGGAATGAAAGTACAAAATTACACATGTCTTGTTCCATTGAATGCTCTCCTTCTCCCACCTCAACCCAATCTCGCAATTCTCAGGGAGGGATGAGTGAATGGAGGAGGTGGGGACATCACTCGTGAGATCGATACACCTTGTGATCCTCAGCTTCGGTCGATAGACCGGTAATTCGAATTCTATACGGTCCAAGGCGGTTGTTGCCATACGAATACGCGTCTGAGGATCAGTGGTTCTTCAGTCATCATCAGCAGCGTTGCAGATGACGGCAGTGTTACCTTCTGAGAAACAAACGAAGCCAGCGTTTCCCAGAAAGTGGTTCCGGAGGATGCATAAACCAACTGTGAACAGTTTGTTGAAGCGATTGGTCGAATTCTTGCCCATACTCAACTGGTTGCCAAACTATAAATTCTCTACAAGTATACTATATGATGTTTTCGGCGGTCTAACCGAGGGAATATTTCACGTCCCTCAAGGCAAGGCATTCGCTAATATTGGTCGATCAGCATTTAACGTTTTTCATCAACCGTGAATTAGGTCGTTTTAATTGAGTCATTGAAACTTACAGTTTTGAAGTGCTTTCTTCATCGTTAAGACAATAAACACTTGATGTGATGGTGATCCGATTGTAAGGTGAATAAGGAGGATTTATGTTTGAGGTTCAGGTGCGATGATGCGACCAGCGCAATCAATAGTTTAAGTTTGTCCGCTTGTATGCGCTGTCGCAAATTTGCAGAGACGCAGTGTCGCAATATCATGTTTGTATATATGAAATATGTATCTTTCGCCTTGTGGTTCCAAATCTTTTTAAATAGAACAAAAGACTAAATTTCGCTGGCATAATGTATGTCGCGGGATGATCTCCTGCACCAGAATTGAAAAAGTTGCATTTGACAAGTGCTGGACTTTCATTTCAAGCGGCTGGAATCAACCAAAAGAATTCTTTCGTAGAAAATCTGTGCGCGCGGCATAGATGTTTGGAAAAATAAGGATCGGCACATTTATGTTCTTATCATTACAAATATGCAAAGATTACTTTGTGTATTTCAGTTTTGCTGATAACTTGTGTAAGTAATTAGTCGGGTGAAATGAGAGAGAGTTTCGTGGAACGCCGTTCATAATAATGACAACCGTTGTTCCATGACCAAGAAAAACTTCGTTCGCAGACGGGTTCGGACCTGTGACTTCCCGATTGCAGGGCGAATGCTGGACCATCGAGCTACTCCTAACAAACCATCCAGGACCTAAGAAGTTACCTATATACTTGCACAGGATCCCGTCCCATCTAATGCCATCCAGTTTCGATTGTTAGCGGTATAGGCATTATTCCGCATCAGAAATGAAGGGAGCTAAACAGGGAATAATGGCAAATGAAAGCGTCCGCGGCAACTCGGTTGTGAGCATTCGCTCGGCAAGCAGTCAATGGACAATGTGCTCATCGGTCATGGAACAGAACAACGATACACAAGCCAGCAAAGATGTGCGGGAGCTGCCATGATATGCATTTTTGCGCTCTTACCGTTTATTTAGATTGATTTCCATGCTCCCATGAGGAAATATGCAGAAAAAAGCCTGCGTGTTTCATCTAATCCGGCCATCGGTACAATTTTACCAAACGATGTGCGTTTATTTTTTGTGTAGGTCTGTGCACGAAGTGAAAATCGAATCGGTTTAAAATGCATGGGCTTTCTTATCGCCTCGAAATGCTTGTAGCACCTCCCGACGCCGATGGACTGAAGTAGAATGCGTCATAGTGGTAACCTATCGTGTAAGTTGCTCCATAGGATTTCTTAGTACTAGCTGCATTGTTCTCCGAGTGGAAGCGATCATGCGGATTGAGAGACGTAGAAACACATAGATGCAGCAACGATACACCGTGGTTTTCCTTGTGCGATTTTTGCGTGACATGCAGATTTGCACCTTCGTTAAGTTTCGCAAGAGAGATGGTAATGTCATGCCTGTATTTCTACGTTTTTAACCATCTTCTCTTTTTTGTTCGCAAACTACGCAAGCAACGACAATTACATTCAGTGGATATAATCGACATTATTGGTAACCTGTATGCGTGATATTGACCGATCCTCCTATCTACAAGTTATTTTACACTTGAACGTGATGATTAATTTGCACATGATGATTTTATAAGCCATCGATACCATCGATCCATAAGGACTGAGCAACAAGTTTTAATTAAAAATGCGGTTTTAATAAGTCGACACGTTGCCATACATTATTTCCTCAGTGGTTTCTGATGGGTTCAAGCGCTTATTCGAATTGGCGAGCGCTTCTTCATACTTTCCCACCTGCAAAAATCTTGCCCATTTATATAGCGGCTTGCCACCAGTGTTCATGAAAGGTGACCGACTACCTTTTATCCTTTCTGCCAGATGATTGATTTATCGCATGTGCGAACGCTCAGATTCTTTTTCAGTTGAAGGCAATCGATTATAGGATAAAAAGAAATGCAAAGTTTCTGATCCTTTTGTGGCACTTCATGGGGCATTGAGTAAACGTCAGGCGGAGATGGACCAAATTGTCCTACTCTTTGCTGCACATGAGTAAACTTTAGAACATAGTAGGCGATTTTCAAATGCGATATATCACTGAAGTGAGTAAGTTACTGCACAACTGAGGTGGTTGCGCCTCTGTACAAGAAACATTTTAAGGAACGTATATACACACTGTGAGGCTGCTTGTTGCTTCTTGCACACTATTTTGAACTAATTGCAGAAATAGAATATTATCACAGTAGTGAGTCTATCTCGTTACTGCGCATAACTGTTGGGATTTCGCTACATGGTGTTTAGGGAGATTTGGCTTCGCATAATTTTTTGCTTCTCATCCACTTACTCTCAATCCAGAAGTATTGTAACAACGTCTGCTACTTCCTACTTGCCTTTAAGGTTACGAAATGGGCAACTCCCGAACTGTTGTTTTTAAAAATTTGCTTCCTATTTACTTCTTCTTCCGTATTTCAGTTTAACAATACTTCTTCATCGTAGGTGTGTAAAATTGAAACGTAACTACTGATCTCTTGCGACAAACCACAGATACGATAGCATATTTTTTTACTCTTCCTTAAAGTACCTTACAATGGGTGGTTGGATTTCTAATAGTATCACTCACTGGTTACTTGCTTCTAAAGGTTAAAAACAAACTTCTTTAATTCTTTAGCTTTCAAATGATGCTTGTTTTATTATAAGTTTTGCTCAAAATTCTAATGTATTTGCAGTGGAAGCAAATAACTTCGCAACAGTTCGTCTCCATCGTTATTTGTTAGAGATTGTTTATCGCTCAATATGGTGCAGATACGGGTTGCCACCTCATAACCTCGTTCTGCTTATTTACATAATCTTACAAGAGCTAGATTTTCGATGATTTGTCTTACTCGCTACTTATCTTTTGAAGTTTAAATGGAAGCATGGATGTCTGGGCAGTTGATGTACTTAGACGAATGGTTATTTCAAGTTTTTACTTAGTCTTCTAAATTTTGTGTGGTTGAGATAGTAACTTTGCAGCAAAACTTGCTATTCGTTACTGGCAACACGTGGTCGAGAAGTAATCCTCCATATGTGTTGACGCTAACAGGAAATAGCAGGCAATTTATGACGACTGGGCTGACTTGAGCATAATATGAGCGCAACAAGTTTAATAAGTTTTGAAACTCTATGCGACTGACATAAATGCACAGCAGGAACAATGTAGAGCGCAGCGAATATTTGCAACGGCGTTGAATGCGCGCTTATTGAGTCGTAGGTGGAATGATGGGAATAGTAAACTCTGGCAACGGGAAACTTACGTTATGTAGTGAACTGATTCATGCAACTCAGAATGTTCGTCTGCTCAAATAAAGCATTCGATAGATTTCATCATCAGCAGAACAACGAATCGTCTGTGAGAACAATTTTTATCTAATCAGGAGGAAGAAAAGAGCTGCATTCGCCATTATGGTACTACTAGGTGGAGTGTAGAATGTGATACTACTATATAGTACTATTACTACCACCGCTACAGCTCGTATATGAATTGTAGAATGTAAGGGAATTTTCTGAATTGAGGGCATTGGTGAAATTTGCCGTTTTCTCAAGTGCTCACTACTTTCTCGCTCAGAAGCTGACTACGGTGTGTACAACCGTTATGCGGTTGCCTGACTCTTATTGCGCATTTTTTCATAACCATCCGAGCACAAAAGCTTTTTTTTTTACTTTTAGGAGTACGTACCGAACACAATATACGATTTAAACCAACAGTATTTGCTACCATAGTCATGTGAGATAAGTGAGGCGGAGATGTACTGTTGCTATGGCAGCTTGGAGTAGCTTAGAATATTGACCAAAAGTTAGAAGAAATCATCCGTTTGTGTACTGTAAGTGCTGATTATAGAGGCTTACTTTTTAATTTCCCATGTTGTACCTATCGCTGTTATGCGCTCCTTGAAAACCATGTTACTCGGTCTGGCTTGAACTTTTAAAACGGTGCACACCTTCTTGTCCGATCCGCAGCAGGCTCCACAAATGTGCGGGAATTCTGTTCGGTTCGGTCTGACGCATAGTCTACTGACCGCTATTTATGTAAACAGGAACGGTGCGAGACTAGCTTTACTCTATTGATGTAGATGACAAAGACGTGGCTTTTATGCTCCACTAGCTAAGTTTTCTGGGTGAACAGGCACACACTTATGCAAGCTCTTGAAAGAGCGAACTAAAAGAAATGATTTGCAGGAATTGCTTATGCATACATGTTGAAGCTGCCAGCCGAATACGGTCTTTACGCTTCTATATTTCCGGCACTCTTTTATATGTTTTTTGGTACCTCTCATCATGTGTCAATTGGTAAGTCATTCAGTAAAAATTCTCATTATTCATCACAAGCTCATGTCATCAAATTTCTTTATTATCGGATAAGCAGCACGCGACAGATTACACGGAAATGTTATTAAAACAGCATATGTTTCTGTTAAGCCTAACGCGTCATTCGGACCTGCACCAGCTTGTTTCAGTGATTGTGCATATCGTCTTATAGCACAGTCATGGCAACAGTCGCCGGAATTGGCGCAGAGCTCAGTCATGTATGAGGTCTAAGATAATGTTTTTAAAATGGAAGTAGATGAAAGTGTATACAACTTGGGGCGATGATAATGGTTTATTTAATATTTCAGTAATCCATTAATGCGATAGCATTGATGACTGTTTATTTGTGCTACTGCAAAATGCCCACTGAGAGTTTTAGATTTTTAGTTAAAAAATAGCCATTCCACCTGTCGAGCAAATTGTCTGTCCAGCAAAAGCAGCAAGTGTAGAGGTTCTATTTATACAATGGACGTGTGTTAAATGATATAGCGGATTTCACTGCTAAATCTGAGGTTCAGGTCTCTTAGCAGAAAGCCTTTCGCTGGCCAATTCATCAACATTTCTGATTTTCTGTGCACACCAGTCGTTCACGTAATTGCAAGCATCAACAAACAAACTGCCTCACTTTTATCCTGTAAAGTTTCTTTTATGCCTACCGTATTGGTGACAGTGGCAAATCCGAGCACTTTCCAGGTGGATTTGCTATAATCACGGTGATGGCACTACAAGCTATCCGTGATGGTGAAGGCAGGTATTTAGAAGAAATGGCTTTGCTGAATGCCAGCGGTACAGCATCGTCTGACATTTCCGAGGACGCTGACGCATTGCTGCAGTTGCGCTGTGCGCTTGCAGTTGGAATAACGCTGTGCACAGGGGCAGTACAGGTAAGAATGATGTTGTATAATAAAGTCGTTCGAACAAAACATTGGAGGATGTCAAATCCGCAGTAGAGGTGAGGCAAATGGCTACATAATTTTTTAATGAGTATTAATATTAGCGTCGAGCTGAAGTAGCGACCGACTGAATGAAATAGCAAGCATACTGAATCGATGCAAATCATTTATACCTACAAAGCAATACCGCTTCGTTTATTGGTATGATGCAATGAATTGCTGTTGACACAAAGTACATCGCACTGAATGGATTATATGTTATATGGAATTCATGTCGTGCACAAGTGAGATTTGGAACACCTGTTAGGAGCGCTGTGGCAGTGATTCAACGATAAGTTATGATACCCTTCTCTCAATGAGATACGCAGAAACTTCTTATAAAATTAACTGATTGAACAGAGAATGTGCTCAGTAGGTCTCTGCTTAGATTGTTTTTATAAGATAAATGCTCTGCTTACAATACTGAAGCGGTAGTACATTGCGCTTGGTCACCTCAGTGCTCTCACGAAAGATAAGGTCGTAACATCGCCCTTATTCACATCATCTTGCGATTCTTAAAATTCTTTTTACTGCAGTTTCTGATGGCTGTTCTACGACTGGATTTCCTAACCGTATATCTCTCTGATCAGCTGGTTACCGGTTTTTCATTGGGAGCAGCTGTACACGTTATCGTCACACAGATGAAGGATTTAGTCGATCTGGAAGGCCTTCCAAGACGAAGTGGCACTGGCAAAGTTTTTCGGGTTTTTTTTTATACTATTCACCCTTCTCATAAACAGCACTTCAAGCACAGTGAACCTAATTCACTACTCAAAACGAAATGATACAGTGTTTCCAAACTATTACATAAAATTTTCTGGGCGTGGTTTGCTGTTTGCAGTCGCATTTCCATATATATCCCTTCTCCTTATCAGTGTATGTACTTATTCTAAACAAATGGACCAGCGTACCAAAAAAGGTGAAATGATGTGAAGTCTTGAAAAAATCAATTGGCCTGTTTTCTCATTGGAGGTAGATAAACTTCAAAATGTCAGTATTCCGTCACAAAAACAAACTTTAAGTAGATTAAAATCAATTTCTGCACTTTTGCAGCGTAAACAAACACTCACTACTACAGCGAAAAGTGTAAAATAGTGATCATACACATATTAAATAATTTATGCATTGCCTGCAAAAACTGACTGGATTTATTCAGCCATGCTGTTAGGTTAAAGTTGGATTATTTTAGAAAACCTACGATTTCTTCTCAAATCTTTATCGTGCCAATTGGTATGCTGGTTTTACTTCGCTGATCGGTGGAAGTGCATTATTGCTTAGCAGATGGCCTCTTGGCCTCATACTGAACAAATATTTTCATAGAAGTTTCCCGGTTCCATTCGAACTGCTATTGGTACGTTGCTTGACTATTTTTTCACGCTGGCATTTTTATGTTCGTTGAATTTGAATCATATGTGATAAGATACTACTATGTGTAATGCAATGGTCGAAAATAGACACGGCCCTTCTTGTGGAAAATACAGGAGTTGATGTAGAAAGAACTTCTCCAGAAAAAAAGTTGGGCAGGCGAAGTTTCTTACAAATTTGAGACTTCAAACAAACCTTAATTACGCTTCCTTGAACCCAGCTTAGAGTTCTCCGGGTATCGTGAGATAATCATCCATTATATACCGTTGTTGCTCATGGAGATAATGCGATTGCTAGTGTCAGCAAGCAATATAATCATTTTTGATATGTCTATTTGGATGATCTCAATATTCTCGAAAACCCAATTGGATGACTAAGCAGGAAACTTTCTCTGAAACTCACCTTTACGAATAAATTCTGTTTTACCTCAACCAGTGGCTCGGTTCGTGGTAAGTGCGCCATTGCATGATTTCTTTTGAAAGGCGTTCCTGCGTCATGTTTCCGAATTGCTTCACTACATTTTTGCAATACATTAACCTGTTATAACTGCAGATGTCTGTGAATATTTGCTGCGTCCATGTAGCTAATTAACCACATGGAGCTAACTCCTTCCCGATTTTGCTATATAGAACTTGGTCTCAAAAAATGCACTCAAGGTATTATGCTTTCTTACGACTGCCATCGTTGAAATTTTATTGTGCTATTATTGAGGTAATCATTTCAACGGCACTGTCAACCGTTCTCGGTCTTCATACAATTCATAATGTTCGCGTTGTTGGCGCAATTCCTACCGGGTAATATTTTCATCAGTCGTCAAAAATTAATCATATTTTGTTGTAATAATAAACCGACATTTGCACGTATAAATTAAAGTTGAGAAAACGTCTTTTTCATATGAGCGGTTCGCGATTTAGACATATCGCGATTTAATTTCTCTGGCTTGAGGTCCTCACTGAAATATGTGCTGTGGGATTGCGTGGCATGATTTTGCGTTCTTATTTACATTCTGGACCGCTTCATTCAAATTCTCAAGGTGCTCTATACAGGTCTTGATTGCGGCTTGTAAAGGTGTTTTCTTTTACTTCTAGCTACTGCTGGTGAATGATATTTGTTGTTGCTCGCAAATGTCATTTATTTCATTAATTGTTCGGCTGAATATAGGACACCCTGTCAGTTTCCTTTCAGCCTCTCCTAAACGTTTTTATATTGAAAAGTATTTTGCCATTTGTTGTTGACTAGTAAGAAGTGCTGAGTTTGGATTTTTATTTGTATATCGGCAGAGATTTTGAGATAGTTGTGGAGTTGTTCAATCCATTTGGAAGGGACTCTTACAGTTTCCAAGGTTATATTCGCCTTAAGTCGCTTGTAAAATTTTAGTTAACGCAGCCGAAAGAGGAAAAATTTTGTAAGAATTTAGAGCAAATTATCTGTTCAGTGATTTATTTTGCTCAATGCGTTTCGATTCTTAACAATGGCAAGGCAGCGCTGATCATTGCGGTATGATTAGTGGCAGCTCATTTACAAATGTTCTGACGATTACTTTCCATTCTTCGCTTGAATGCTCTCAGATCGTTGTTGACTACCACTTGATCTTATTTTTAATGCCCTCCGAAATATACCGATTCCTCTGTTTCAGGTTACCTTCACCTTCCTTACCACCATTTGGCATCATTCAGTATGTGTGGAAGGATTCGTTTTCAATTGCTATCGTAATTGTTGCAATGCATGTGTCCGTGGCAAAGATACTGGCTGTAAAGCATCACTACCACGTTGACACTAAACAGGTGTTTTTCAGCTACCACCATACTCTCGGTCTGATCACTGGTGGCGGTGCTAATTAAATAGAACGTTCTTCCACAGTACAGAATGGCACAGTCGTTGATCTGCGACATGGAACTATCGAAAAATTGGTTATAACGACATATAATTTTTGCAATAGGCGTTCACACTTTGCTGTATTTTTTCACTTATTTACTTTATTTACTTTAATCGACAAAGCATTCATTACGAATGGGTGTCTCTTCATATCGCTTCCACTTCCGGGTAAGCTGAAGTTATAAGGTAGCGTGAAGGTTAGGGCTTAGGCTCGTCTCCTGCCCATCGGATACTGACGAGTCGATTCATCGTTGTTCCACTCAAGAAGAGGATTCGGACTTGCTCCACCGCCTTCGTCCCTATGAGGCGCCTGGTTGGCGTGAGTCGGTAGGACGGAGCCAGATAGCCTAGTCGGAGCCCTCTTTAAACCGACCGCGCAGTAACCAATACCAAACGATGAATGTATTTTTTCATACTCAACAAAATTTTGCATGATCTGCAGGAAGTAACATGAGGTGGTCGCGTATTTTGCAAACGATCCTCATGAATGTCACCCAAACGTTTAGCCGAGCGAATATTAAACTACATAGCTTCCTAGCGCATTTTCAGCAACAATGCGATCAAGTCAAACCTTAACGATTCCTTGATTTCCGCCAAATCTGCTCCATCTGCGTTTCATTTAACGAGTAAAACCAGCACACTAAGAAAACAAAAAAGTCACCGCTCGACCATCAGTAATATGCACGTACGGGTTTGACTTACTGACAACATGCTAAGGCACTCAGCAAAGTTGCAGTTAGATAGCAAAAAGTTTTAAGTGCGCTTAGCCACGTGAGTGAAATTTTTTCCTGTTCTATCATATGTCGACAAAAGCAACATCAGCGCCATATATTATGCAGTTTTCCTGTAATCTCGAGTTTCAACTCGAGCTGACTGGAGCACCTGCTTTGGGTATCTCAATAGACAGTACTGTCGGACATCTGCGATTTGAGATCTAAGTGATGAACTCGAAGCACTACCTCCTTGATCGTCATGTAGTTTGTGGGCTCATCGCCTACAGTTTCTTGTTCTCCTTTGCCGTGCGTTAACGGATAGAACGAATTGGGACTTGTCGGAAGATATTCCGCTTTTAGTGTTAAACAGTGACATACAGTTGAAAGACTTGTTGGCCACTTGAGGTGATTCTTGAGGCTATTTGACGAGGGATATTGTTCCCGATGCTGTTCCTGACAGCGAGATGTGGGAAAGGAGCAAAGACAATTGCCAACGTTTTGTACTTTTCTCCACTTTGCCTGTAACCTTATTGTAAGTGCCCTCATCCACCTCACTTCCGCATTGGATCCTTCACTATGAAGCCACTCTTTCCCTCACTCCTTCTCCTTCGCCAACATTTATCCTAGCTAAGCACTTCCTCAAAGTAACTGACAATGTATGTTTGATCGGTATCATTAGTTTTTTGAGATGTAGTTGCGACGGCACTTTGGTGAGTTGTCCGATGTCGTTTATAGAGCAACACTTGAAGGTTGAAATCTTCGCAGGTATTTTGCGCGAAAGCAATGTACTTCATAGAAAAACAAGCGAATTGCCATATAATCACGAATAGAACTCTAGTTCATTATGCTGAAATAAGTAAGAGTCTGTATTGAAGATTGAGGAGGGGGAACGTTATAGTGTGTTCGCATTCCACTAGGAGTTGTCATGAGGTGAAAACTTTCTTAAGAAATCACATGTTGCAAAAGAACGTTTGAAGCTGTACAAAAAGAGCGGATATTCAAGACAATGCGTACCCATATTTCCCATTTGATAATCACCTCCTCACTGCGTTGACAGGATCCATCTGAAACGAAAGGTTGAGAGGGAAGCTTTGTAGTGACCAGGTTTCAGTTCACGGATAAATAGTTGAACTATTTTTTGATTGGCGTTTTTGGTGCATAAATAACAGGGCAGAATGAATGATTTTTCTGCAACTTAACTGACCTATAACGCCGCTACAGGAACTGTATGCCCTCGGAATATCAAACATGTTCGCATCATTCTTTCCGGTTTTTCCGGTGTCGTGTGGACTTGGAAGAGCGTTCATTTGTTCGGAGCTTGGATCAAAGACGCAGGTTTCCTTTCCATGTTCAACATTCTCCTATATCCACTTCGAATGTAGCGAACGTTATTTCAGCTCCCTTATTTCATCGTTGTTAATTCATGCCTTTCTATGCGAACTTTGCGAATTTGTATTTCCAAAGCATATTGTTGTTATGTCGCGTAGGTGTCTTTATATGCACATCTATCTGTCTGTCCTGTCATTTCACCTCTAGAGACACAGAAGCTAGAGCTCTGCAGCTGTGAATTTTAGTTGTTGAGGCAGCAGCTATAAAATTCATTGGGAGCATTGTACTCGGCGGGCTGACAGGCTCTACCATCTTTCACCAAGACCAATTGAATCCGAAACGAGTGTTTTAGACAAATGAAAGTGCCCAAAGATTACCGCGCCGGATTTTCGTTCTACGCTGACCGATAACGAAATAGTTGAAAAGCATGTCAGTGGAATTAACTAGCATGATATTTCCATCTACAAACCCTATCAGTTTTTAAATATTCATAACTTATGACAAATAACAGAATATTGTTGGGCATTGCTTTTATATTTAAATTATATTTAAATTGTCTGAATGCGCGTATTTTGACTGACTGAAGTTCACTTTTATGCGCTTTCTCAAATCTGCTCCACAAAATTGGACTAGAGCGGCGCCAAATCTATGCGTGCGCATAGATGTGACGCCAGAGCTACAAATTTTGGTGAGTATAATTCACGAATGAGATAATTCCTTTACCAATTCCTTTACACATCAACTTTAAGAAAAATTGAATCTGGAAGGAATTTGCCAACATCTCATACCGCCTAAGTTCAAAAAAAGAAACTATCTTTTGGGAGGGTTTCGGGAGCGATTGAGTGAATCAAAATACCACCGTTTTGCATATTTAATATTTATTGGGAAGCTAAGAAATTCCTTGATCAGATGAAATAAATACAAAGGCATGTTTTCTGCCAACTTCTCTTATGCTGTTCTTACCCTGGTTTGTGAATCGAGTGATGTAAAAAACACCTTGGATGTTTATATATCCTTTCGGGTTTGGCAAATCAACGTGAAAAATGGTCCCTGGCCAGTGATGAACTTGATATGCATCAAATTTCGTAAATCCGGCTCTAATATATTTTCGACTTTGAAGATTCTCGATCATGAGCCAAGTTGGACACATACATGAGCCAAGAGGTGATATTGCGTTAACAGATCTTGCAAATACCATTACGCATAATAAAGAGTTGTTGTTGCGAAAATTAAAATGTCAGTTGGATTGGTCTGAATATGAATGTGCTGCTGGCAAGTTCCATTATTTATTGGCAATTCAGCTGATTGCTAACATAAGCGAAATGAAGAAGCGTACATTATGCTAGCTGTCTGGTAGATTTCGAGTGTTTGAAACAAAGGCCAAAAAAATACCGAAATGTGGTTGGCACTCTCGATGACCAACAGTCTTCATATATAATGTTTCCTTTTTGCTGTAAACCTCGTGGAATTTCTGAGACATTGCCGGGCCAATATAGAATTGTTCGACCACGAAATATGCAACATAATTTCTGAAGGCGTTGCCGTCCTCCGTCATGCGCAATTGTAGAACTTCTGCTGCCCTCATAGTGGGTAACAAAAAGTGGCAGGTTTAGATTTCTTTGGCCAAAGAGATCAGCTGCGGTCTTTTCCCTCCGACTGTCTGCCCACCCTCCCTCCATCATCTACTCTTGAACCACTTGAAAGTTTTGAAACTGCGTGTGTGGCGCTGATGGCAAACGCTTTCACATCGGAGCTGCAGAAGAAAATGCAGGGAAATCGGGTCTAAGTTGGCCGAATGGAGGAGTTGGTCTTGTTTTTCTTCAGCCGCCTGATTTACTGGCCACAACGATGCCTTTTAGCATGATAATTTTATAAACCTTCCTTAGAAGGAATGACATCGGCGATGTCAGCTACTAGAAGAATGTTTTGTGGTGATCGAATGAAAAAACATAGCGATGCCATGGCCCATGAAATTTAAAACCTTCAGGAATTCTGAAATCAGAGGGTATTCAGAGGAAGTGAAACTTTGCTTTGGTGTCGCTTTTTTGAGTTGATCGCTAAATAAGGTGTGCTGCTGTCTAGAATAAAAATGGAATCATTTTTTGCAGCTGAAGACGATTTTTTCATGTGCTTTTCTCATTGTGGTCCTCCTTTTCGTTGGACCATACCTCTACAACTTGCCAATGGTTTGTTTCCAATTCCAGTTTGCTTTCAAAATTCGTTGTTATCCGGAGTACTCGCTTATTCCAATATATTCGCGAAACTTTATGGACCATTCAAGAATTTTTCCTTGAGGTATTTAATTCGGAAACGAACCATTTTCAGTGAGCTGATCTATTCCATTAGCATTTTCTCAACTGCATTTATAAATCTTCACAGAAAAAAGCGTACTGGTAAGCTTGCAACTAAAATATAAGAGAGAATGGGTGGAAGGGGGGGAGGTGAGTGGATGATTTAATTATATTTGAAGCAGTTGCATGGGATTTAAATACTTGTTCATGCAGTCGTTACTGATTCAACTTTTACAGTAAGGTTTACGTTGAGCAATTTATAATGCATATGGAGCCGTTGCACACAAACAGGCAGATTTTTTAATTTTCAGTGTATTCTTGCAACAATTGTTGTGCTCGTTTTAAAAGCGGTATTCATGAAAATATCTGAAGTGCCGCACCTTTGGCGATGCTCAAGAATTGACTGTGTAAGTTAAAATTGTTTTTCATATACCTAAAGGTGTCCGCAACTGGAAGCCTGGAATGGATGCAAATGGATCACTTCGGGTTACTGGACGAATTATGTTTTACAATGAGTTCTTACTGATGTCAAAAAATATCGGGATGTATCAGTGAATAATTTTTGATCCTCATTAATCTATCAAAGTAGTTCATTCCTAACCATCTGCTGTCCAGGTAAGGAAAAATCCCCATTGTAAGCTCAACATGATGTATTTTATTAAGGCTTAAGTTGCATCCCCCATTTCTTGGTTCGAACAATCATTTTGTGTGGTCTTTTTGAACACATTGCTGCTATATTTTCTCATATGTGCAGGATTTATGATTTGTTTTCTTTTTTTTATTTTTTGGAGTAAGTTTTTCATGAAAATTATAATATAGTGCAGCGGAATCGCGTTGAGGGCGTCTGTTTTAGAACGTGCAAATTTATTGAGCGTTTGCTTTTGAACGAGTCGATGTCAGGTCACGTCCCCGGAAAATTATTTCTCCCCCTCATCCCCCACCTTCCTCATCCGTCGTTTCAAACTCATGTTTACAGACGTTTGCATGTAAGGATGTGCGTGTACTTTTACCTGTTCAGTGCTTTCAGCTGGCAAATTGTTGAAGCTGAATCGGAAAATTTGGCGAATATAAGGCCTGCTATGTGTGATCCCCTACCATAATTCAGCCCTGAACCACGTAACTGTGGGAATGTTATGATCATTTAAATAACAAAAAATTTGCATATATTTTTGAACTGGTCAAGTGACGTTTTACACCGTTCTTTTTACACCGGCTTGTATTAGGAAACTGTTTTCAAATATCTGTAGAAGCAGTCGTTTAGGTTGAAATGTGGCCGCATTGTCCTTCATGTTTGTTGTTTGGTGTGATAAGAGGAACTTCAAAAATGCTTAATCTTGCGAACTCTTCTAACTCGGATTTTGAATGGTTTCGAAGAAGAATCTCTTTGCAGATCACATTGATATTCTCGTGTTTCGCAACAATTGTTTTCAATGTTGTTTTGGGACTGATAATCTCAGCCGTATTCACACTGCTGACAATTCCACTGCGTTATCATTTGTATGTTTACTTTTTTCAAAGGAAACTATGCAGTTGCTCTTTAATTGATCTGACAATCATCCCGTTCACTTCATGTTTTTTTCACTTCAGCTTCTCAATTTACTGCAATTTACATTTCGGCACACGTTAAGCGGTTATAATTTTAACAGTTATTGCCTAACAATGCTTTTATATGGTTTGAATTGCAACTGCTCTTCTAAATACAGTTTTGGCTCAAAAATGTGCTCCTTTTTAAAAGAATATTTCATCTATCTAGCTTCTCCAGTCATCTAAAGCTGCGTATAAGTTCTCGTTCTCTTTCCCTCACAGAAAGCCAGAAGTAGTATGAGACTTGAGGATTATACATTAAGGATAATTTTATATCTCTGTATTGCTTTTTCGAAACTTTCGAATTACCACTTCGCAATTCGTGAGCTACGAACTCCTTCAGTCTCTCTTTGACAGTCGCTGCTGCCAAATAGTGTCGTCTTAGCAACGTGTTTTGATTATGTACCATGTGTTTCCCAAGGGCTCAGCATAATTTATGCGGAGTGGCTCAACGATGAGCTTGAGTGCATACTGCAGGCCATTTTAGACAATTCGTTTTAAGTCAATGTGACTCCATCAGAACAACTCACTTTCTACATTGAACCCTCCAACGTTTGCACATTCACACAATATTCTTGCAAGATCTATGTGGAAAGCAATCTGTATGTTATTTTCGTAATCACCGCGTTTACTGATTTGGAATATGGGTCCCACAACCGTGTAAGGCCCATTTTTACATCTATTTTTGCTGCATCTGTGTGCTGAAAGTGGTGGCATTTTCAGCTTCGAGTAATTGATTTATCGTTATTATGAAATGAAAAACTTTTCAAATAGGGTAAAATAAAGAGTTTGAAGTGCCTCACCAAGCCAACTGAAAGAAGCAAAAGGAAGCGATTTATATGTTGAATCGGAAAGTTATAACGGATTGGTGGACAATTCCAAGGTTTATGTGTTTCGCATAAATGGGCCCATTCTCTATATGAATGCACCTTCAATTCGCACAAAGATATGCATGGTAAGTTTGACGGTTGCGGCTTTCAAATCGGTTTCAGCAATTATGTAAGCATCATTATGCAGCCAAAGCAGAATACAGTCTATTATAATGCTCAATTTAAATTCAGAACTGGTTTTGAGCAATGAAATTGTCTGTCGTAGCCGAGAGACGTGGAAGCGTAGAGGAAACGAAACTTAAAGGCTTGGTAGAGTAGAGGCATCGAGGCGTAAGTCGTAGAAGTGCAGAGGGGAGCGGCGATGATTTCTTCTTCCCTCCTCGATTGAACGGTGACGTGGCTTTTATAGTCACATTTAGATCCATTGTTCCCATCCACATTGTTTGGTTATCTTAATGGGATGTTGTTGGTTAACCATCGTCGAAGCGTGTTGTGAAAGCATTCGAAGCCTTAGTCGCATCGTCTGGACTTTGAGGCTGTCATGAATTTGTCGGTCGAAGGCTGCTTCGACATTGTCTATGATATCATTGCTTTCTGGATTATCTTTTGTGATAACTCACCTTCGAGGTGACAGTTGACCGTTCCAAAAAGTCGTAAAATGCAGAGTGAAATCTGATTTCCAGGGACGTTGAGATCCCTTCCATTCATGAATTTTAACTTATACCTTAGCAGGTTTCGCGTATTCTACACTTTTGCATTCCTACAGTTTTGCCGCTATAAATTCGAAATAACACTACAGCAGATGAATTTATTCCCATAATACGTTAAATTTCAATAGAGATTCATGCAACATATTGAAAATTTTCGATGAAATTTGCTGAAGTGTAATAAACAGCCATTCGATGAACTTTGACGCTTAAGTTATGTTTTATAGGGCCAAAGATATTTCATGACATCCCCAGCAGAAATTTTCATTTCATCAGTGCTTTATAATCTCGTTGAAGGATGATGGGAAGAGATCTACTGAAGAACAGTATTATTTGAATATTGAAGCACTTTGCGAATTTTTGCAGAAATTCGATCAATGGAAAGCGCTAACGAAAGATATGAATTTACGGCATCCAGATAATGGGCGCACATTTGGGCGAAATGTGAAGGTGGCCCCTGGTGCAGTCATCAAAAACGAGGTATGTTTTCTCTAGTGGAAACTTTTTTATAGCTGTCTCTTGTGGACTGCACTCGAAATCAAAGTATGCTTTCTCGTTGAAAGCAATAAGAATTCGAACACTTTAAAGATTCATAAAGATGAAGTTAATTTCGGGTTCAGATTTAGTGAGCTCCTAATTTACAATAGAAATGACTTTAAGGGGAGCGGGTCGTGCAATACTATTAGCATGTTCCTGTCTCCGTATATGATCGCTAGCGATGATCCTCTTCAGTAATACTTTGACATTTCCGCCATTCTGAGAGCTCTCTTTTGCCTATCATATACCTTCTGTGCCACTGCCATTCACGTTGTGTGTCAATGAATGAAAGGTATCCTAGCAAATATCAGTGTTCGCGCTTCTAATGTAACCAACTCTCAGCCATCTAATGAGGTGCATGCTAACACTCGGAAATGCTCACTATACTACATAATAATGTGTAAACAAATATTGCTGTTGTTTTCTGAAATGATCGTGCTGTATTTGCCATTCTGTGAATCTATACTCAAATTTAAACGTACAGACTGAAAGGTTTTTGTCATAGCAAGAATGCTTTTCACTTTTGACATCTCACTGGACAGTGCTTTAATTACCATTGATCCACGAAAGGTGGCGTCGCTTCAGGAACCTAGCAAGCCAAGCATACTCGTTGTCATCGATTTCTCGGCAGTGCCTTTCGTCGACGTAAGTGGCGCGGAGTCGATACGTCAGGTTTATTTTTCAAAGCTCTTTCGATCATGCTTCAAGGAGAAAATTTAATACTAATACCTTGTTTACTAGATTCGCAAATTTCTCGAGACAAAAGCTCAAAAGCAGTTTAGTATTTATAGTTTGAATCGCGCCCACCCATCAGGTTCGAGGTTTATCACATCACTCAAATATTTTGGAAAAAGATCTGCATACATTTAACATCGGCCGTTTCTATATTCTACACAAGCCACATAACGAAAGTACTAACCTTCTATACATTTGCGCGAGCGATCTGATAAACTAAGGTATTGCAGCATTGTTTTACTTTTGCATTAGCACGGTAGTTATTGCATGGGATGACATTTTATCTGTTTTCTATTTCTGTTATGGAATTCCCACACAGAAGGCATTAAAGTTCATATTTGGCCGATCTTCACAGATGAGGAGGTGGGATAAGGTCGAATTCTTGCTTACTTCTTCATAAAACCGCAGGAAACTATCTGATTAACATGAATGCTACTATAAGGGCTTCCTCTTGGGTCTGTTTTTCAATGAAATTGGTTCCCATTTCAAAACTTGTTGTTATCGAGAATTTTCTTCGCTGTTTCTCTTAATGGGAATATTTCCAGCTCATCAAAGACTTACTTGCTCGTCGGGTGGATGTGTCGTTGGCAAATGTCGGCGGTAATCACTTTCTTGATGAACATTTTCCGATCGCAATCATTGAGTTGCTGTTGTTGCGCCTTTTGGATTTGAAATTAACTACATCGAATTCTCCACTAACTGGTTGCATAAAAACTGCTATGATATCATATACTTATTTTTCATTATGTCTCGCAAATCCTAGAATAGATGTGCACAGCAAAAGGAAGGAACCATATAGGCAGTGGAATTATTTTAGAAGTTAAATAGATGATGCACAAGGCAGTGTTTGGCATTCTGGCAACTTCCATTTCCGAAAAATCCACCTATAAATTAGGTTTTAAGTTGAGATGGGTTTATATATATCATGGACTGAGCCGTTGAAGTCAACGGATCTCATCACCGGTGAACGCGCATGTGTGAGACGAGTCCAATTCGAGATATATACTCCTGTTGCACCTATCGCAGATAAACCGTGCTCCCTGATCCGGCCCACTTGTGCCCAGTAGTCGTCGCGATCTCTTCACTTCCAGTGCTTGAACTCGATATCCTTCAAATCGCGCAGTCCTCTCTCGGCATGCTCTCATCCACAGCTCTCTGTCATGTACTATGTCATCCTTCAGCTCCATTTGACACGCTTTCAACGTTGCTTTGACTCTACCCTTGTATCGAAGCAGCGGACGTCCTCATTTCCGTCCCCCAGAGGCGAGTTGTCCGTAAAGTAGTTGCTTGGGAATGCGGTTGTTCGGCATTCTAATGACATGTCCAACCCAACGTAGTTGGGATGAGATGATGTATGCTTCGATACCAGTTATCTTGCACCTTTTCAGCACTTCAGTGTTCCTTATTTTGTCTTGCCAGCTGCTGTTTGCAGTTTTGCGTAAACATCGCATATGAAACTGATCCAGCCTCTTGATGTCTTTTTGATATAGCGTTCAGGTTTCGGTGTTCTTGTTCATTTTTATATTTTATTTTGCACTCATAGTTCTTAAATAATCTCATGTTTTTAATTAATGGTGCATTTATGGGTTTAAATAATTTCGGAACCACAGAGAAGTGTTGTTAGCACGACTGCACGGTATACCGCAACTTTAGTGCTCAGTTTGACTTCATGTCTGTTCCAGAGACGTTTGTATAGTTTGCCAAATGCGGTACTCGTTTTCGCCAATCTTCTGGAAGTTTCTGTGTCACTGCATGCTGAGCTTGTAAGGGGGCTGCTTAGGTATGTAAAGTTATCGACAACCCGAAGACTGGATCCGTCAACCGTTACGGTGTGTGATGTAGGCTGCTGACGATCTGGGCATTCTCGGTACATAACTTCGGCTATGTACCAGTGTGTTCAGCTAGGAGCCATCTGGCGCGTCCCCAGGTTGCGGATCGGGGAACGGCCGCCAGTACGACGGCTAGCTGCGAATATATTGAATAAGCGACCGCGGACAATCTAACTGCGAAATCCAACAGGGTGTGGCTGGGGTTGACGGTGGCACGCCAGCGCCTAAAAAATGGTCACAATACTCAACGACGGTTTCGTGTCACGGCGAATACGGTCCGCCGAAAAAGACCGCCGCCGCTACTGCCTTGTAGGTACTTCGTGAAAGAAGAAAGGCTAGGAGAAAGGAGCTTCGAATCATAGTAAATAGCACCTGCAGTGGGCTACGATTGTGTATCGGAAGGACAGTTTTGTATGGTCAACCTGGCCTCATTTCTGGCCACACTGCTGCGCACCCACTGCTCAGACTACACGTCTCGATCTTCGTGCCTGTAGCCACCGGGCTTTGGGTAAACAGAGAATGGGAGTTGTCTCACAAGCATCTCTCACTTAAATCAAGTCATTGTGACGGTATAACTCCGGTGAAAATGTTGTGTGAAGCCCTGCGACGACAGGCTTATATATATACATATATATATATATATATATATATATATATATATATATATATATATATATATATATATAGTTTTTTGCCTTCATTCTAATGCAAGGGTCGCTTTTATCAACTTTTGTGCTTTCAGCTCTCCTATTTGCGTCATCATACACCTGTATTACCTGTATACATGTGTGCATGCCATCATACAGGGGGCGGGTACACTTGGACACGATCGTATATCATCAAGAATTTAATTTCTTTTATCAATTTCCTGCACCTTCCCTCTAGCAACTCCTTCTTCTCTGAACAGCAAATGCAACCGATTTTCAGACGAGCTAAATGAAACCTTGAACCGTTTTGGAATTCTCAAGGAAGCACACAGCCCACTGGGACAGTCGGTCGCCGATGCCGTGAAAAGCTGGAATAGTATACGGTTAGACTTTTTTTCACTTACACTTTGTGTATTATGGGGTGCTTGATTTTCTACACTGTTAAAAGTTGGGGTCAGTGTAACTGATACATTGCTGCCAATGTTGGATGCTCTTTTGCTTTTGGCAGAAGGAGTTGCGACTGGTTCATACAACTAACTTCTTTTTTATTATTGCTTCCGTATGCTCACAAGTAGCTAAGTTCATAATATGAGTTCTGTAGCCGTAGGAACTTTACGGTAACTGTAAGCGATAGGTAAGAACACCACATATCACAATTAGATTGGCGACTCAACGTTGTAGAATTGCTGCTTCAAGTCATTAATTTCACACATACGTAAGCTTGGAACAGACAGTTCTCAAAGATTCTGTAATAAAATAGTAAGGCCATCGTTTATGACGACCAAATTATTGTTATGGGCTTTTACATAATCGTATGCTATGAACCGCAAGCGGTTTTCAAATGAAAAGTGCTTGCGGTCCACGATTTACAATTAACGAATTGCAGAAATGGTTCATTCGGCAGCTGTTAAAAATTTTTTCAAATCTTCGACATTCATTCCTGAAAGCAGCGCATTTTATGGATATCTGTTTAAGTACGATTTACTCAAATTTCTTTTCAAGAATTAAATTCATATATGTTCAAATAACTTCAGAATAATTTATAGAGAAATACTGGACGTCCATTTTGAGAGCACAATAGATCTAATCATCAATGACGAAAGCAGTTGGTTTCTGTGATGCAACAAGGACATGATTCGTGCCGATACATTCAGCTGCTTAAATGTTCCCGTATGTTTTCGCATGTGAATTGTTTTTGCCGTATAAGTGAACAAGACATACAAACATATTGCGAGTTTAAATTCGCTTCAATTCCTCCGTTTAACAAGATTTGACATGAATCTCACTTATACTCTATCTCTGATTGTGACGCTATTGGTGTCTAGAGTGAATGGGTTCAGTACCGTATTGTAAACATTAAAGTAAGTCATCATTCGCACTGCCGTGTTTATGCGCGGAAGCAGATTATGTCTGCATCACTGCTCAAGAGTGACTTCATTATCTCTTACTTCCATATGTGGATTATTCGCTATCAATTCAAGCAGTCGAAACGGGTCTTATAAACTCCCGAATGCATCGAAGATTGGTGGGGATTTCGAAGTGAGATTGAAGCCTAATTTGATAAAAATTGATTAGATTGAAATCTGGATGTCTTATAAGTCCTTTCTCTTAACTGAAACCGTTACGGATAGGGCAAATGCAGCAAAAACTGACGCGGTTGCGATTTCGAAAACGCCGAGTTTGACTTAGTTAGGATTTCTGGGTGGATATTTTCTCGTGTATTCTAATAGGTTGCTCACAACTGCCTTTACAGAATGGGATACTTTTGTTTCGATGCCAAGGACTAGTTTGTTTTTTTAATCCCAAGGACCCTATTGGGGCTGCCATTTGGCACATTGTTACTGTCCCAAAGCTAACACTCTTCAAGCCGTTCAGTAGAAACAACGAAAGGGTATTAGAATGAGCGTGCCGCCAAGAATGACACAGCTGTGTGTGGAACATTCCAGGGACTTGTTCGATCGCTTGCCCTGTTGGCAATCAATATTTTCCATAATGACACAGCTGTCATCAACTGTTGCATGGTGTAGTCGGTTGCGTAATGACAGCTTGCGACCATTGAATAATTCTTATTGCATGGGAAGAAATAAAGTGGAGACACTGGAGGATCGATAGTGCAGGGAGGGGTGTAGCAAGATTCGGCCACGTTCAGGTGAATAGGCTACAAAAGGGTGGAATTGAGACATAACGCTTTTCACATGAATCACAGTTAATTACATAAATAGCATGCCATAATATGGTTCAAAAAGTTTGTTACAGCTAACATTTACAATGACAACACTGCTTTTTATCGACTCAGGTAAGGATCGGCACCTTTGCCACACGCTTACAGGATAGGTAGAACAGTGACCGAGACAGTGTACGCATTAATGAATTGCGACCCCACCTTACCCAATTCAGTCGTCACAACGCTGAAATATATCTCATAATGTTGCGAAGAGTTATGCTGAGCACATCTTGAAGAGCGCTGAAAGGTCTGTGAGGATAAATGGTACGGCGATGTAAAAGTTCAATTTTTCCATGACATCAAAATTTCATATAACGCATTGATCATAATGAATGGCAGAAGTCGCCGATAGATCCAAACAGCAAAGTGCATGAAGGAAGGAGATTTGAGAGTCAAGGCTAGGCATATTTTAAAGGACATTAAACTTCCATAGGTACGAATCATTAAGTGTGATGAAAACATGCTTCGGAAGAACATCAAATGCTTTTCTATGACACTCCGCTGCATTTCGACATTGCGTGTGTGCATTCTTAAATCTCAAAAGCGCATATCAAGGCCTCGTTTTCGTCGTCGTAGTCCGTATCGACTTCAGTATGCGTCGTACGACGAAGTAAACCAGAGGTGCATGGCTAGGACTGCTCCTACTTTTGTTTAAAATCGGTCGGTTTGTTGTACCAGTAATGATTGTCACGCCGATTGCACTTATGGCACAATTACTAGTGATTAATGTTGTTGCTAAGTGTTGCTTTTCTTCTGTAATCTTGACATAGGAATGAAAGGGCAGAAAACAAGAATGCCTTTCTTCAGCAACTTGCGATGTCTATAAGTTGTTTTTGGTCCGGGCTTCTTTGAAAAATTACTGCGCGGAACTAGTGTGATACTTCATGTTCTATTCTGTTCGTAATTCTAAAGACGCTAACAGAGGTACAAACTCTTTCACGGTCTATGTTGATTAGGCATCCGCAAATATTCTTATGTAAATAGAGTCATTCATTCGTTTAGCAATCTGTATTGCCTATCCTGTGACCACTGCTGTCTCTGAAGAAATGCTTTAAATATTGTCGTGGATGCGCTGAACTTCATATCTATTACTCATCTTATTTATATGTGGTTTTTACTTGTCTCTCGCAGTGTTTTAGCATGCTATATATTATAGTGTGTCACAAATGTGCTAACGTTATTTCAGTGCTGCTAGACTGAGGTTGCCATTTATCAAAGAGAACAACTTAGCAGTCATGTGGCCAGCATAACTTCACTGTGGAGGCACTCAGGAAAGGAAGCATAAGCATTGCTGACTTGCGGGTATTGGCATTAAACTTCGGTTATCTTTAATGTCGTCTTTAAACTCTCATGGTCTACCGTAGTGTTGCTGTCTGTTGACTGCAGTGATACAACTTTCATGTCTGCATGATGCAAACGGGAAGCATTAGTATTTATCTGCTCCAGCTCACCGAGCATGCGGGTAAAGAATACTCTCAAAAGAATGATGTGTTTCTTTAAGACGCCACGTCAAAAAGCTCGGTCTATAGTGATAAACGCATCAAGCTTCTGAATTTCAAACTCTGTAAGATAGCCCCTTGCTAGGCTTATTACCGGTCACGATTTTCGTGAAAGCATCAAATACGGAATGAATCGGAGGGACGATGGAAAGCCATCACAGTGCAACTGCAGCAGGCAAAAAACTTAATTTTGCCGCAACAAAAATGGTTAATCGTCTTACAAAGGTTGGAACCGTATAACAGTCATGCCTTTTACATTGAAACTGAACGATTCTAGGCGGAGGTGAAATGAAAGTCTTGGCTTTATACCCATGGATTTCGTTGATATGACAGACTTTTCCAAAATAGCTACGGACATCTCGTGAAATGCGCTTTGGCACTTATCACATGCATACAAAACAACAGCGAGATACAGCAGCGGTATTATCGAAAAGATTTCCACACCTTAGGAAAGTTTCAGTTCCCAGATTAGCTTCTAACTCGTGTTTTCGGTACAAACCCCATCAGGGTCTTGTACCGAAAATGTTCAATGTTATGGTGATTCCGACTGATGACGTTGATCAGCACACTTAGCCTAATTGTGATCTAGTGGTACTTCCACACCGTCACTTCGTGATTTTTAAATTCACTGACCACCAGTTGTTATCACCTCACTCTTGCTATTTCACAGAAACAACAACACTGTCCATCCACATCGTCCTCCAAATGACGTCGACATGAGTTATTTTGAGTAGTCTTCAATCAGCTTTCTTATGAGCCTTTTCCTAGATAAAAAAGCGAGCTTACCCAGTCCAACGTTAGAGTTAGAAGAACGGACACGTACGACGACTTTGCGACTTTGATTCGTACCTCTCCTGATGTTTCATGGTGGTGAGAGGTATGACGAACGCCGCCAAGCGTGTTTTAAACAGCATTGGAATCTCTATCAGGAAAGTACCTGAACTTTTGCAATTCGAATGACAAATTCGCAATATAATGCACCTGCAGAATCATCTACCGGTCTTCTTCAGAAAGAGCGGTCGTTTCACGCTGTCTCGGTAGGGTTGTACCAATTCAGGTGGAGTTGTATCAATAAACAATAACTGTATTTACATAAAAAAGTATCCACTTCTTCAGCACGAACATGTCATGAAATATTTCATAGTGTTGTTGGCACTCTGAGGATTCAACAACAGAACACAAAATGAAGAAAAGAGGGCAGGTGCGACCAGGAATTTTTTGAAGATGGAGAAGAAAATAGGTACTTGTGCGATTATACACTGTTGAGGGGCAGAATTTGTCGGAAACTGAAGTCAGAATCGCAATCTAATCACCTCACAAGCACAACCACTTACAGCAACTGCTTGAAAGCGATCTCAATCGTGAGTGGTGATGGCATAGGCGCACCAATTTCGACATCGATCTATTCAGGAGGACTTCAGTGATTTTGAGGGAATTCAAAAACCTATGGGAAGTTCCTTTTGGTTTCTGCGTTTTGGGACACATATGCTCTCCGTGTTGTAAAAAATCAGCGGTAAGATATGAGGTCTACTTGTGCGCGATGAGATTTTTGAAAAGACGCCTAAAGAGACGATGTTGAAACCCAGTGGCGATGTTAAGTCGAATAATTTTGTGTGATAGAAAAGTTTCCATCTTTTATTCAGAATACGAGTCATTCTGACAGAACTTTCATCGCGATGTAAATACCCTTAACCTTGAGTGTAAAACCTCTTTTCGTCATGCGGTCCAGCCGAAATACATCGACGACTCTAACAGTGATTACATCGAGCCGTAAATAGAAAGAGACGGGGACCGTCACGATTCATAGAGTGAGTGATCTGAAGTTTTCCTTCTATCAGAGAGGATGTTGAACGATAGCGGAGAGAAGCCGCATGAGCCAACCCCGCCGAATAAGGTCGAAGCAAAGAAAAAGACAGCATCCTTGCAAGCGCTGACCCAATATGATGGTACACGAATGCATGAGGGGTAGTGAGTTCTCTGGGAGAAATTTCGCCTGCTGCCTCTTCGAGGTTTTCCGAATAGGACCACTGAGCTCAAGTTATATTCATGACATTTTTAGATTTGAAGATATGTTCCTAATTTTGTGTTACGAATTTGTTGCGTTAGAATCACTATGACTCTCCGACAATCATTAGTCAATCACCTTGGCGGAAATATTGCAGGACCGTTCGGTATTTGCGCAGGATTTCGTTCTCTATCTTTCTCTTCAGTCCCCTTTCTTCTTCTCTCATTTTCTTTCACTTTTTTACCTTCTCCCTCATCCAGTTCTCTCCTTTTTCGATTATTCAAAGCATTTTCAAGCCAAAATTTTTCGAAAATGAGCCCAAGTCCTCTGTGGGAAGTGTTACGCCAGCATCCGTTGCAACAGAGATTTATATGCTCAACATAAATTCGTAAATTTATGGGAATAGTAGTCCTGTAATTGTAAAGAAGATCGGGGAACAAAGCCACCATAGTCACACTTCCATAACTGTGGAAGGCAAGAGTCGACAAGGAATTGGCTCCGTGAAGGGAGCATTACATTGTGATGTCACGAGTCGAGCAATGCATGACATTTGCGAGCTTCAAAACGACTGAGCTGTTACAATACTTTATGACATAGGAAAGATGAAGCTTACTGCAAGTGAGAAATTAAGAACGCGTGGTTCTTCTATTGCATCCCTTGCAATAACAATATAATCCTTGTTCGTTTCTTCGGCAATATCCTCCCTTGCAGTCCTGAAATGTGCAAAAACGATGTCAATCATGAAATTTTTCGTAGTTCCAGGAAGCATTGTAAGTAAAAAAGCTGTTGATGCCTTTTTAAGGAGTCACACTAAAGGAGATTTTGCTGGAGCCCTTCTCGGGCGGAAAATTATTATTATTATGAGCGCAAAAGCGCGTTGGTATAAATCAATTCGCTTGCAATTTGCCCAGCGATTAGCGGTCGATTGGACATTATCATGAATTAGGTGTTCAAATATCGTCTAGGGCAATTAATTGATGCTCCTTTTGGCATAAACAAACCTTTTCTTTGCATTCACTCGAGCAAAACTTGCTTAAAGCCCGAAACCCCAGGTCACCGTTAGTCAAGCACGGGTCTCCATTTGCAGTAGCGGCAACCACAGCAACGAGTAGCAGTGCAATGGCGAAGGTTTTCATCGTTGCTAATTGACGCTGAGGATTGTATCTGTAAATAGAAGCAGTATACCACATTGCAAAGGATACTGAATGTTTGCTGCAGCTTCCTTAAAGAATTCTTACCACCTATGTAAAAAGCGATTTACTTATATCTTCCCTTATAGAATTTGTGAGCAATCAGCTATGTTGCTTCAACGGTTTCGGTTGAAGAACGGCGCTGCAGCAGCGTGTTCGAAAAATTTGTTAAAGAGGAACGCCCTCAAAATTCTAGTCACTGCTTAGAATTAGTGGTCTGGTCACATATCTTTTGACATTGAATCCATTTGTCTTAGTGAATGTCGACATGGAGTTCGATGTCGACATTCATGAATTATTCATGAATTATTCATGAATATCGACATGTCGACACAATTATTCATGAAAGGGTTGGATGGAAGACTCACAGTAGAACGTCCAACCAATCGAAGGGGAAGGTGAATTCGTCGTCTGTGATCTGTGTCCCCTTTTATGTCCATGTGAGGGACTTTATTTCGGATGCAAATATTGTTTTACGAATCTCTTTTTGTGCGAACATTATTTGCGCAGCTTTACAACGGTCAGATTTCATAAGTGCATGCAAACAATACATGATGTGCTCCTATTATTGGAGATTTTATTGTGCCTCGTCGGCATTATATTTACGGCTCTATATGTGACAGCTTTTTTCGTATGTACACAGAATGTGCTACCCTTTACAGATGAACTGGTGTACGATGTTTATGCCACCTTGCGCAAACAACATTCACCTGTCTCAGAACGTTTGTCATATAGATTCCAAAATGATATGCCAAGCTCGCAATCGATGTCCTTATTTCATCCAACACAATGTAGATTGCATCCATTTATTTAAGGAGCGTTCATTAAATGACTTGTGCTTTTCCTCCTACGAATTCCATTACTGCTTCCTATGGTATGGTTGTGTTTCCGTGTGCCTGTGCATTTGCCCATGTGCCTTGTGGGCCTCACCTCTTCCGTATTTTTAAGCAGTGTACTAGTGAAATTTCCCGGTACCACTGTCTCAGGATTGAATACACTTGGGCAAACATAGAACTGCGTGTCCATTTCAAGAATGGTCTATGTTGAATTATCCGCTAATGTGGTCATAAAATACATGTAGAATAGTCCCAAGAACATGATTTCCAGGCGGCTCGCCTTTTTATCTCATGAATGAGACACAGCAGATATTTTGTCACCTCTTTACAGTTTTCAGTACCAGTGGTCTGATTAGCGAGTTTGCAAAAAAAGCGCATCAAATCAGCCTGCTTGGAGTCAAAGTATACCTCCCATTCAAACTCGAACGGAATTGAACATACACATGAGGAATGTCAGACATTAGAAAGTGTAATGCCACGCGCATTTTTCTGTTCTACTTAGTGCTTGCGGTGTAGTCCGAACTGCTGTGTGTTGCACTTCCGAATCGAGGCGAATGCTGTGGGATCGTGTTGCGAATGTACAGTGCATCAGCAGTCATCCCGTGCATGAAGCAAACAACTGAACAAGTTGCTACGAAAGACAAGTGATAAATGTTCCTTTTTCCTTGAAATTGGTTTGATTACTGTTTTCTGTTGAAGCATTTGAAGAGTGGCAGATTTCACAGATCCCTCACTTTTTTGGTCGACGAGATAACTATCAAAAAACACGCTCATGGGTGATTGCCTTTTAGACACTAGACGCAAAAAGCTGGATGTCTGCATCATCTCAGCTTCGGCTTCTGAATGCTAGCGAGGAGGTCATGTGAACAAGTGCATCATGTTTTTCCTAAATACCGCTCAATTACAGCAGCGTGAACGGATTTATACAGATTGAAGTAGTTGCCGATGAATTGAATCACATGAACGCAACACCTGAGTCTCAATTTTGAGGGTATTGTGGCCGATGCTTGTGGGATGGGATCATCGTTTTATGAATTTTCTTCGACATAGGCTAGCATGCATTGCGATCTCCTCACTGCCGTGAATTCTGAGATCATTGCAGACTGTTTCAATTCGTCCATGGGCCAAGATATAAAAACCGCTCAAAAATTCTGAGGTGGCAGTTTTGTGTAAGAAACAACGAGTAATACAGCTGTTGCAACTTTGCTCATTTATTCCTGGTAAGTGGCTTCTTTGCTCGTTATAAAATGCTGCTATTGATTCCCCAGTTACAAAATACGCTTGGAAGTTTTTCGATGAGAATAAGGAAGCAAATTAAGCATCCGAATTCACAATCGAGCATCATTACCAAGTAAATTTTCTGTAGCGTATTTCATGCATTGAACCCATGTGGTAATGAGGACACCACTTCTTTGCTCGTTTGAAGAAAATGTATGATCTTTGAATGCACTCACAGTATTACCCTATGGTTGCAACAGCTAATGCTCTAATAGATTGATACAACTTTTTATGTAATACACCTTTTCGAGATACATCGTTCTAACAACTATGAATGGAGCCAGCAATTTGTAGTTAACAAACAAAAAAAGAATACACCCTTGAAACGGATGAGTTAAACTCTTGTTCGTGATTGCGCAGCTTTAGCCTATAATGGTGACAGTGATGTACTGGCATAATTATCGAGTGTGGTTGTCGCAAATTTCTTGAGAAAGAGTGTTCAGCACGACACCTATCATCCCCATAGTAACCCATCATTGCATGGGACACCATCCATATACCCTGCCACAACAGGCCGTATTTTACGCATCCAGCATAGGACATGACCGCCGGTTCTATGTCGCCTAAAATACCCACAACTCGAAGCTCCTAACAACTCATCATTAAAGGCTTCCACTAGTTGGTCAGTCAAGTCATCTCGAGAAGATGTGCGGAAAACGATGCATGACCGATTAGAGGAACGCTTCTTGAAAAAATGTGTCATTAGGAACATATACATTGGCATCTGATGGCTCCTATAAATAGCAAGGAATACATGTAAATATATACGATTGCTACAGACAACAAGGATAAACATTTCGGAACATCGCATACCTATGGCGAGGTATTCTGGAGTTACAGCGTCCAACCTCATGCAGCTAAGTTTATTGTGATGCCTTATATTCGCGGCGCCATTATTTACTCTTCATTTTCTCAGTCGGAGCGTCTTCATTAGAAGGACCGGTGTCATTTGAACTTTCGAAAATAATTTTCAAACATTCTTGCTGTACATATTCAAGAAAGATACGAACGGCTATAAAGTGGACAGAATTTGTGAACATCTCCATGATGCACATCTATTTTAGCCGTTTCTTATGACTATGAGTTCATATTTAAGAGTTGATTCCTGCGATGACCAACTTATGCTACCTACATATGAAATCACGATGCACCATGGCTGTCTAACGCCTCTAGCAGGTATGGCAACTGCGCGCGGTGGAGCCTGACTTTCGATGTTGAAATCGAGATGAACAGTTCAGAAATCTGCCGATTTTCCATCTCAGGCACACATTACTACACTTCTTCAATAAAATGTGTTTATTGCTGTCGAAAATGTTGTTGTAAGTATTTGTTCGAAGGGCAAAAGTGTGTACGAGGCTGTGCGTTATTTGGAACGTGCGTACAAGACTGCGAAGTTGCTTAGAGCCTCACCTTCTCCCTCCTCGAGAAACTTCATCAAGAAGCCCCTTTATGTTTGAAGTAAATCTGCACATTTTGCAGAAATTTTTACATCCTATAAAATTTGACGTACTTCACCAAACAGTTTTCTACCTACGAGTTGATTCGATCTGTGTACAACTGGTCGATGCTGAATAGAGGTCAGAATATGCAGTGCAATAGATTCGAACAGTCAAATTTATTTGCTTAGCCGGAAGTTCTTCGACTGCAATCGAAATGCACCATGTAGTTCGATTTAAAAATTTACATGCAGTTAGACGGCAAAACATTGCAAACATTGCAACATGTGGTTAAGCACATTTTATATTGATTCGCGTTGATTAGCAGCTTAGTCATGAAGTTTAGCTGAAAGTTAACGTGACCAACGTTGATCCATTTTTGCAAAAATTTGGCTTTTTGCTTTATTTGCAATAATTTTCCTTGAAGGCTGATAGACTTCAGATCGTTTTGCGAATAAATGAAACGAATTGATGGGAAAATTTAATTCAAGTATTTATATTAGTTTTTTGTAAAATATTTCCTTTTTTATTGGGTACAAGTTTCTTTTTTAAGGTGTTTCTCACGGAGATAGCTGAGAAATGCCTTGATCAGTACGCTCGCACTTCATGAATGTCAATTGCAAACATAATAGCTGATCAACCAGTAAATGAGAAACGAATCGCTATGTGTTCTATTCCACTTTTTGTCATTTGAAAAAGAGGATAATATAATGAAAACAAACAGCACTTGATAATTCAACGAGGTAAAGAATCATAGTTTTACAAGGCGACTTCGCATTGAGGTTGTTGTTCTTATCATCAAATGTATTAATGAAACTACTCGAAATTACCACAGCAGCAGTAACAAATCAATTTTGCGACACTGCCTTACTGTGGCTTTTTTCCACGTGACGTTCGCTTCTTCGTAAATATATCCCTTGTTCTCGCTTCATCTTGATTATTTATTGAAGCATTCGAGGAACATTTGAAATCAGAAATATTTTACCGGACTCGATCTCCTATATGAAAAAGGTGCAGGAATATGGATGAGACAATGAGTACACAATTAGTGCAATTTAAGATATTTTTCATCTCTATTCAAATGTTTTTAATTATTCAGAACCGTTAGGAAGTGGTGGCACATAATTGGCGTGTATTCAGTGCACGTTAATCTACAATCTTGGTCTGGCAGTTATGAGGGAATAACAGTGCTTCAGCCATTTTTAGAGCTTGCAGAAGAGAGAAATATCCTTTGTGGCCACTGCATTCCAGAAGGCTTTTCGAGCTTCAAACTTTTATAGCGTGCTGCTCAGGAGCCATGACAGCTCAGCGGGAGAACGGGGGAAACGTAAAATTGGCGTCGAATATTTTCTTAGTTTGTTGCTTCAAAACACTCATTCTCAAAATTTTTAAAACGGTTTTTCGATGTGTTTAAATGATGGGCTCACTAAAATCGTCGATATATGCAGATGAGTTGTTCATTTTTCTCTCATGACTGCCATTCATCACTCACGCTTTCTCTATGATCTACTCTGTGCCTTCCGGTGCACTCTCCAGTGCTTTGGGATGGACCTTTCTTGGACTATGAAATTGACGTCGTTGAAAGGGAACGGTACAGGAAAGCCAAAATGAGATGTAGGGCTCAGCAACGCGCATATCAGGCCACTTCCGCATAGCGGTGCTGGATTGTTCACCTCTTGAAGGAACAGCGTTTCTTTGGAAAAACTAAGGAATCCGAGAACTAAAATGACTGTTTCCATGAACGTTTCCGTTTTCATTCAAACACACTACAATATGTGTTTGCATTGAAATGACGATCCGATGCGCTTATGAGGAGAAGCGCGCGTAGCCAAGGATCATTGGATGCATCCATCACATATTCCCATTACTCAGTCAGTTCTGTCCTCTGCACAACTGATGTCAAGCCACAACCTAACCCTTGTCTCTGGACTTATTGCCTCATGATACTCCAGTATAATCCAATGTCGGCACAAATCAACCCATCTTCCAAACGCACCAACATCTACACTCATCACACTTTCTATAGCTCATCATCCGAAAAAATTGGCAACAACGTCAAAAGTAATCTCAATCTCGTCGCTGGTTACCTTGAGACACTCTTATAACGTCCAAAATTAGGCAACATAGCTCGTCAGAAGCTTCTGCAATATAGATGAAAAACAGATGAGAATGCTAATTTCTTCGTGAAAAGCTGTTCGAGCCGCACCAGGGTAGAAGTAAGCGAGAAAACTTTTGAAGAAACTCTGACGAATCATGCTTTAAATCGCTATTGCCGGACATATCATTTTAACATGAGGCGTCTGAAGCAGCTGTTTTTGAAGAAAGGCAAATAAAACTCTCTGCAAATAAAGATTTCTTTGAATCAAGTAACATCAGCTAAGCAGCCAGATCTCATCAACATGCGCCAAAAACCAATTCTATGAGCGATGTGTCTCAAGATAAGTCATTCGCGTCCGGAAGAGTTTTCTCTAATAGCGGAATCACTTAAAGCGATGTCAGCACTGAGTCGTATATATTTCATAGAAAATCAGATACTCACTAGCCTTTCACGCTTGTTCGCATGCTCCTTTTAAACGGATTGCCATATTATGTGATATGACGAGGTGACGAATACGACGTCGAATGCCTGAGCTCCTTAAATAGTTTATCGCATAAACAGAATCCAATTTGCTGCACTTGAAAAATCAAGAGAACTTGGGAGAATTAGCCTTTGCTTCCATATGCGCTGCCATTAGATACGTCCGCTCGTACAATGCTTGCATACGCAAATCCGCTCCTGACAAGATCCGCCGCCTCTGCAGAGTTGAAATGCAAAAATGAACGCCCATCTGGAAATTTCCTCTAGTTAAATTTAATGATTGGGAGCAAAAATTACGTTCAAGCTTCTCTTTTTCATGAGGGGTGGTTAATTCGGCTCCATTATGACCCTTCTTGAGCGTAGTTTCCAATAAACGAGCGAAAACGCATCGGTATAAATCAGTTCATTGACGCGTTGCTCCTCAATTAGCGGTCGATTGGACGTTATCAACTGATTAGGGGTTGATAAACCGTTTAAAGCACTTATTTGGTGCTCCTTTAGGCAAGCACAAACCTATGAAATATTGCAATGCCGGGTTGCGTGAGCGCGATGCTTTGGGCTAATATCCATATCGGAACACGGACTCGCACCTGCAGTCAGGCCAAACGCAGCAACGACTAGCAATACAACGGCGATGGTTTTCATCATCAGGAGTCAACACGGAGAGTCTTGTCTGCAAACAGAAACCTCTGTCTTGCTGTGGAGAAGCCTGAAAACTTCGCTGCCACCTTTTTGCTACAAGAGAGGAAAGCTTTTTGCTTATATTGCTCGCATAGGAAGACTTGCTTGCCTATTCTCTAAACTGCGATGGCTGAGTGCCGCGGTTTGGAAACCACCCCTGCTGCAGCGGACGAAGAGAAACTTTGGACCTAAATTAGGCGATCGTCTATCTTATAAAATTCAGTCGATTCTCATAATGAATTTTGGGGATCGAATACAACTTCTCCTAAAAGATATCGACACGGGAGTAACAGAGAAACTTTGTGCCACTCAAAATGAGAACGAACCGATCATCCATGATCCGAATTCGCTCTTATATCCATGAGTCGTCGTTGTCAAAAATGGTCAAACCGCGAGCTGACTCGAAATGTTTTTACGATCTTTTTTTCGCAAATGCAAATAGCCTGTTTCAGGAATCTCTGTTTCATAAGCACCACTTGCTACATATCTACAATGGTCAAATCCGATAAGTGCAAACAAGGTGATCCTGATTGATTCCTATTATTGAAGGTTATAGTGTTTCCTAATCAGCATCGCATTTCAGGGAATGTGTGAACGTTTCCTGAAAAATTTTTTACCAAATTTTCACCGCTCTGCGGAAACAATATTCGCTAGTCTCAAAAGTTTCTCTTGTGTATTATAAACTAGCTTGCAGAAAGTGCAGCTGATATGTCGGTAGTCCTCCACTGTAACGGTGATATCAAGCACGGTCATTTAATTGCGACCTTAGAGTTCATAAAATAACATGAAGTTTAAATCTGGAAAAAGGTATGTTGGTGCGTGTATCCGAGAATATGAACTGTCCAGTGGTCTCAAAAATGAAACCTGTGAAATTTAGAGGTACCGGAAAAATGTGATGAAAACCCTCTAATTAGCCAAAAAAGTTTGCTATCACTTCACAAAAAGTCGAATTTCAGCATGCAGAAGAGTTTCTAGAATATGATCAGGGAAGGTTTGGTCTTCGCCGATGGTTTTTTTATCTGTCGGCAAATCCCAGTGTCAATGGCATAATAACTTCCTCGCTGTTTTAGCCTGAGCAAAATTGAATTGGCTGGTGCAAAGGGCCAGGTCTACAGAGGGATATATTGCCACGGCACATTTTTCTGTTCTAATTAATGCATGCCTTGTCCTCAGAACTCTTATAAGTCACATATCTCAAACAAGCATGACAGAATGTACGACCTGCGTGACCAGTTGCGCAATCCTGCACTAGTCATATTCTGTGTAAAATAAACAATCGAACAAGCTGATTCCACGGTTCTGATTATGGCTGATTCCTTTCACCTCAGTAAGCAGTGAAATCTGGTCATATCGATAAGGCAAAAACAAATGAAAATCTTCCCCTTTCCACTCAAAACCGATTTCATTTCCGTCCTTTTTGAGGACTTGAACGTTAGAAGATTCAACAGCTTCTTTACTACAGCGAAAAAAATACGATTCCAAAAAATGCGATTGACTTGTGAACGTCGGGATATATGGGATCAACGACTGCCTCGTAGACATTACGAGCTTACGCTGAAGAAAGATCGGGGAACAAAGCCACCATAGTCACACTTCCATAACTGTGGAAGGCAAGAGTCGACAAGAAATTGGCTCCATGAAGGGAGCATTACATTGTGATGTCACGAGTCGAGCAATGCATGACATTTGCGAGCTTCAAAACGACTGAGCTGTTACAATACTTTATGACATAGGAAAGATGAAGCTTACTGCAAGTGAGAAATTAAGAACGCGTGGTTCTTCTATTGCATCCCTTGCAATAACAATATAATCCTTGTTCGTTTCTTCGGCAATATCCTCCCTTGCAGTCCTGAAATGTGCAAAAACGATGTCAATCATGAAATTTTTCGTAGTTCCAGGAAGCATTGTAAGTAAAAAAACTGTTGATGCCTTTTTAAGTAGTCACATAAAAGAGACTTTGCTGGAGCCCTTCTCGGGAGGAAAATTTTTATTATGGGCGCAAAAGCGCGCTGGTATAAATCAATTCGCTTGCATTTTGCTCAGCGATTAGCAGTCGAATGGACGTTATCATGAACTAGGTGTTCAGATATGGTCTGGGCGGATTACTTGATGCTCCTTTTTGGCAAAAACAAACCTTCTGTTTGCAGTCAAGTCCGCAAAGCCAGCTTAAAGCGTGATACCCCGGAGCATCGGTAGCCAGGCACGGGTCTTCACTTGCAGTAGCGGCAGCCACAGCAACGAGTAGCAATGCAATGGCGAAGGTTTTCATCGTTGCTAGTTGACGCTGAGGCGTATCTGTAAATAGAAGCAGTATACCACATTGCAAAGGATACTGAATGTTTGCTGCAGCTTCCTTAAAGAATTCTTACCACCTATGTAAAAAGCGATTTACTTATATCTTCCCTTATAGAATTTGTGAGCAATCAGCTATGTTGCTTCAACGGTTTCGGTTGAAGAACGGCGCTGCAGCAGCGTGTTCGAAAAATTTGTTAAAGAGGAACGCCCTCAAAATTCTAGTCACTGCTTAGAATTAGTGGTCTGGTCACATATCTTTTGACATTGAATCCATTTGTCTTAGTGAATGTCGACATGGAGTTCGATGTCGACATTCATGAATTATTCATGAATTATTCATGAATATCGACATGTCGACACAATTATTCATGAAGGGGTTGGATGGAAGACTCACAGTAGAACGTCCAGCCAATCGAAGGGGAAGGTGAAGTGGTGGTCTATGATCTATGTCCCCTTTTATATCCGTGTAAGGGAATTCATTCCGGATGCGAATATTTAGTTTTGCGATTTTTTTTGTGCAAACAGTATTTGTGCAGCTTTACAACACTCAAATTCCATAAGTGCGTGCAAACAATATGGGATCCGCTCTTATCATTGGAGACTTTATTGCGTTTCATCAGCATCTATTTACAGCTCTACTTCTGACAGCGTTTTTCGTGTGCCCATGGAATGTGTTGGAGTTCATGATTTCGTGTAGCACTTTTTGTCATCTTGCCGGAACGAAAATCACCTGTATCAAAAAGTTTTTCATACACATTCCAAAATGGCTGCTTTTCAGCAGGGATATGGACTATGATTTAGCTAAATGCAATAAAGAGGGGATTCGTCTTTTAGGAAAGAGCCACAAATGCTCAGAGTATGAAACTTTTAGAACTGCAACCAGAACGAACGTTAAATTTTACTGTTGTATAGTAGTAGCGGCGACGCAACCAGCAAATCTTTAGCCATTTTCAGACTCCATATACTGAATTTATTACCTCACATCCCTACACAAGGCAGATGAAACAAAATAATAATAAACGCGGACATTTCGCCACAGCCGCTGAACACGATGTTCCATGAAGCGGATATGGCGCCAATACATAAAGGGTGAATTTGAACTGTCATTACATAAAAGTGTCATTTGAACTTTCGAAGATAATTTTCAAGCATTCTTGCTGTACATATTCAGGAAAGATACGAACGGCTATAAAGTGGACAGAATTTGTGAACATCTCCATGATGCACATCTATTTTAGCCGTTTCTTATGACTATGAGTTCATATTTAAGAGTTGATTCCTGTGATGACCAACTTATGCTACCTACATATGAAATCACGATGCACCATGGCTGTCTAACGCCTCTAGCAGGTATGGCAACTGCGCGCGGTGGAGCCTGACTTTCGATGTTGAAATCGAGATGAACAGTTCAGAAATCTGCCGATTTTCCATCTCAGGCACACATTACTACACTTCTTCAATAAAATGTGTTTATTGCTGTCGAAAATGTTGTTGTAAGTATTTGTTCGAAGGGCAAAAGTGTGTACGAGGCTGTGCGTTATTTGGAACGTGCGTACAAGACTGCGAAGTTGCTTAGAGCCTCACCTTCTCCCTCCTCGAGAAACTTCATCAAGAAGCCCCTTTATGTTTGAAGTAAATCTGCGCATTTTGCAGAAATTTTTACATCCTATAAAATTTGACGTACTTCACCAAACAGTTTTCTACCTACGAGTTGATTCGATCTGTGTACAACTGGTCGATGCTGAATAGAGGTCAGAATATGCAGTGCAATAGATTCGAACAGTCGAATTTATTTGCTTAGCCGGAAGTTCTTTTACCACGATGAATTTTCACTCGATATTTCACTATATGTACAGATTTGAATAAAATTTGTTCTTATGTGTTCTGTTCTAGGAATGAACAATACCTCACTTGCTAGTTCGTCAAGGATAGAGGATTTCTGCGTCCTGAGCTGATCGCATTCGAGAGCACCGAATATCAACAGTGATGTTGAAATTCCACTGTAATTTGTATGCTCTGGCACGTTTTTCTGAAGAATTACAGCCGTCGTGACATAAATATGTCTATTGTCATGATCTGTCTCATTGCCCAAATAAGTATCAGTATGGCGATTTGGTAAAGGATTAAAATACCCGGTTTTGTGTTCATACTTTTGCTTCCTACCTTTCACGCTCACCGTCTCCAGGCTAAGGACCAGAGAGTTAGGTATCTGTTCTCGTCTTCTATCTCAGTTGGTTTTTAAATGAATGAAAGCGAACGGGTCGATGCCAAGGGTTAGACATGAACGGAAATCTGCTGCAACGGCAGATTTGTCTGTTACGCTTCATATATGCAGTGTGACCACAAATGGTATAGAGTGATTTCAAGTTGCACACCCGAAGCGAGGAGGAGAGAGGTAGACCTGTATGGCCAGCTGCACAATATTTCAGCAGTCATCGCACGCAGGTAAACAACGACCGAAGCAGCTAATTTCACTATTCCAATTTGAGCTGACTTTTTCATGTCACCGAATCCTGCAAACAAAATTTATGAAAGGCAAATACTTGGTTTTTCTTCTTTTGGATGGATAATGTTTCATTATTGCCAGATATGAGAAAGCTTTAGGACCAGTATATGTCGGTGGCAATGAGAAAACTGCGAAGAAGTACTTACGCGGCATCTGCACTTGTCTAACAATCCTAGGTACACAGGCTAATTGCCTCAACCATTCCAGCTTGGGCCTGTTATTACTGGAACAGAGTGTGTTGACATGCGCATCGCGTGTTTTGTGAATACCGCTGAATTAGCAGGTTTTTGGAGGCTTAGGTTATCGCCGATGAATGGATTCTTTCGAAGCAATTGAATGAAGTAAAAAAGGAAAAGGAACTGCACAAGTTTACTGGAGCACCCGCTGCACCGAGACTACGACTGGTCTCGGCGGATGTTAGCGGACTTTGCCATCCCAACACGCATAGGGGAGAGCGAGAGCCATTTCTGTGGGCATCGCTAATGAGCCACGAATTCCCTCACTCCTGGCTTAACAGAAACAGAGGAGTTGAAAAATTAGCCGCACATTGCACGAAGAAACAGCGATAAAATTCTCCAACAGAAACGGGCATGATCACAGCACATTTATTCGCATCACGTGGTATCAATTTTCCGCCTGAGCAAAGGTTATACAGTCACGGCGCATCTGTTCGCGCTAGAAGATTTAAGTTGTTCTTTACAAACAGTCAAACATTAGCGGCGCGCTGTTCCACCAAAAACAAACAAGTTTCCACTAAATCGAGAGTAGAACACTCGCGGCACAGTGGAAGTTCAAGCTCGTGTCGGCACAAAAATGAAACAAAGAAATAAAGCAAAGTTATACAAGAGGAGGTGAAAATAGTAGAACTTCGCAGCGAACTCTATGAATACTGAATTACGAGGTGTATCTTTCGATGGAAGCAAGAAGTGCCTAGGAGGTTTTTTTTAATGGTGTGAGCGAAGGATCGCATCCTCAGAGTTGAAGTAAATGGACGCCCCATGAAAGCCATTATTCCAAAGAGATAACGTCAATGGGACAAAGCGCTGAACGGTCCAACAAAGGGAAGCTTGAATGCAAAAGTATCGAGAGTGGCCGAGCTGGAACACGGAGAGCTACTTTGAGACAAGCTCAGCGATCGCTCCGAAGTATTACTGCACTCGGGGCAGGACCAAACGCAACGTGAAGAATCAAAAACTTGGAAAACGTCATCTGATAAACAGAGCATGGGGATATTCCAGGCGATATGATCTGGAGGAAATGCTTGCCGGCTGTTCTCGAAATGGTATCACTGGCGGTCACAGTAGATGTTGAGCTCTGGCTTATGGAAAGGGACACATACGAATTAGAAAATGAGTGATCTGGGCCACTCCTTTTTCTGGAGGATAAAGAACGGCTGAGGAGAGTAACGGCATGGGGCATGCTAACTGTAGTCGTAAGAAAGTAAAAGATGGCACAGAGCAGAGAAAAGATCGGAGAAATTAGAATAAGCACAGACTATCTAATGACGAAATCGATGATGTTGTGCGTGCACTGGCACTGACTATTGGCCTAAGTGATTTCGCGGAAGTTGTAGAAAGGGTGCTTTTCTTGCTTCTCATTTTCAGAGGGCAATATTATCAATGGACAAGAGGCAGTGGGTTAGCTGGCATAAATTTCGCTTGCTGCTTCCTTCGACGTTATCAGAACAAGAGCAGTGGGCTGAAATAATGTTTTGAAACATCTCCCTCGCTCTTGAAGAGGGGTGGAGTGTTTTACAACTTTAATCATTTGTTACAAGTATTGTTTGTTGCGAGAGTTCCTGCAAATTTTTGTTTCCATTGGTGAATAATGTTCAAGGAAGTTATGCAGGGCTATTCATGATATATAAAGGTTCTTGTATCTGTCTGTCTTTCTCCCACCTATTCTTCAGTTATACTAGTTTTTGAATCCACTAAGGATATTTCCAAGCATGACTTTCGGTGAAATCTGTGTAATTTAGAGTATGGAAGCCATTGACCCCTGTAATCATAAGGATCCAGGATGAAAGCACTCGAGTTTTTCCTCATTTTCTTGGCTATCCTACGGGCAGAAGGTATTTCGTAATGGAAGTATTTCAACATTATAAGATGAACTGAATCTACCATCCCGATGAATGACAAACACTCAATGTGTTTCTCATGATATTTTCCTGCATCTTATAGAAAATGTTGTGACCTTCGCACAACCGACCACGCAGGTACGGCTCCTAGGTTACGCTGAAGAAAGAGGGCAATCAGAGAAGTCAGCCCGAAGCGTATCCAACACACACTCTGGACCTCGACAAAGAATTGCTGGCATCGAACGCTAATAAGATAAAAGCAAACGCTGTCCAGTTATAACAGATCGGTCATTTATTTTCCTTCATTACGTAGTTCGTCTAATAATAAGCAAACTAATGCATGAAAAGGCATTACAGTGAGGAAACTGGTAAGCAGACCGAAATTTGCATGTGCGCTAGGCCTAGCTCCAACAGAAAAGGCCAACAGACAATGCGGAGCTGTAATCCACCCTGGCACAATGATAACCGTTCATATCTGTTAATATTATGCCAATTTGGTCGCAGTGGAGATTTGACTGCTTAGTACAAAATCCGACACTTCGCTGAAATAGCAGCCCAGCTAAGGCTAGCCAACAGTGCTGCCGTAGGTCGGTTCCCATGAAGCAAACCAGCAGGGCCCGAGAAGTGATCGGCTGCATGAGAGAAGGGGTGATGTCTCAATGTCATGTGTTGACGAGTGGACGCCTCAGAATGATTGAGTCTTTGAAATACTTTATTCTTGGTAAACCACGCTATTTGCTGCACTTCATCAATCAAGAGGACTTGAAAACACGAGCATTCACTTGTTTCTGCTCGGCCATACGGTGCCTCTACTCTCACACAACTTGCACACGCATTCCCGTCGACCACTTCGCTTCTGACAAGATCCGCCGCCTCTGCAATCCTGAAATGCAAAAAACGGATGCCGATTTACAAATCGTCTTGTTTCGTGACATGGTGCTGAGCCAAAAGCAAAGTGGATCATTTTCTCAACATGGCAACTGGAACTAGATTCCGATAAGGTCTTCTATTGGAAAGGACAAACCTTTGCTCGGCATGAACTGTTGCAAAGCCAATTTGCACCAGCGCGAAGCCCCGGAACATCCATGGTCGCACATAAATTTGCACCTGCACTCATGCCGGCCCCAGCAACGAGTAACAATGCAATAGCGAGGGTTTTCATCGCCAGTATTCAAAGTGTCTGCAAGCAGAAGCAATCGGCTGTGCTAACGGAATTGCTGGAAGTTTGGAGCAGCTTTATGCAACTTTTCTCTCACTTGAACGAAAAGCTTTTTCTCTGTGCAACTCACTCCTGGTTGAAGACTTTCTTCCTTCATTCAATTCTCCATCATAGCTAAAAGAGTTGATTTGGTGAGCGCTACTGTAGGGGTCTGTACTCAAATTGGGAAAAAGTAGCGCTTTCCTCGCTGGAAGAGATCGTCTGACTATCTATCATGTAAAACCTAATCGATCTGGTCTAGATGTGGAGTATGAGTACAACGTTTAATGAAAGACATCGAAAGGGGACCCATATATTAGAATTTCGAAACAACCAAAATTGAAAGTGAGCATGTCAACTGGGAGCCGGATTTCCTTTTATATCCATAACCATCCGTCATCGTCATGCTCTAAAATGGTGGAGCTGGCAGATGGTTTGAAACATTATGTTTTTGTTGTAATCTTTTTCGCGAACGCAAATATTTTATTCCGCAATCTGTGCTCGAATGAGCAGGTTTTCTGCTACTTCACAGCGTTCAAATTCTATAACGCTAACGCGGGATCCATTGCCATCAATGTAGATTGCATAACTTTCCATCGGCATCGCGTTCGAACTTTACTATTAATTTAGCAATAAAGCTTAAACTGCGATGGCTTTTTCTTATGTCCACCGAATGTTTAACGTTTTTCAATAAATTTAATCACAGAATTTCGATCAATTTGTCAAAACAACATTCGGCTATCTCAAACATTTGCTATTACATAGCAAAATGGTGCGCCAAATGTGCAATCGATCCACCAGTCGCATTTTTGCAATTTCAGTACCAAGCACAGTGCTTAACATCACCCGTTTACTCGAAGAATTCATAAAATAACCCAACGCTTTAACCCAAGTTTTTTTCGTTGGGGCTAATTTACTTTTTCCTCTAAACTGTTTTGATATAGTCGGCTTACGATTACAATTGGTTAAGTGTCTGTGCTCCAATCTATGCCTATCGTCTGCCGCGAAGACCCACGAGCGAGCCATCTGGCTGCTAGAGACATGAAATTGAAATGCGTCTCAATGCAACAACGCATAAAATTGTGAGATTTGACTTCTTGCCTTAGCCACCATATCGTTTCAGTAAACTGGCGTTGCGGTTCGTGTGGAGGCGTAACTCTCTTACGTTTTGTCAGCGCTTTTCTGTCTTTATTGTTTTATTCTTGAATTTGTTTGCTCAACTTCCTTATCATCGTTGGTTGTCAATGGCATTGACGCTTCGCAATCTCTTAGCCATAGCATCTCTTTCGTTTACGCATCAGCAAAAAGCTATCTCAGCTATTTCAGGCCATGTTTTATGATGTTCTTGTATTCGTTCCTTGGTTACGTAGCGCTTTATTGTCGTGTGAGAGTACGATAAGGTTTAATTACCCAAGTTTGAAGTGTCGGGCGATTGCAGAACTGAGCAGTGTACCCCGACTCTTGTGAACAAATTTGAGACGAATCCCAGAAGGTCGGTAAGAACTGGCTGAGAAAAGTACGGACGCAAGTGGAAGAAGCCTCTTCAAATCAGGCCAGTTTGTTTATTAAGCGCATTTATATATCGTTTAGTGCTGAAGATCTCGGGCACTTTCGAGTGCAGCAGAGAACTTGAAGAGCATAAAGAAGAAAATATGGGCGGTTCAAGAAGACAATTCGCGGTAAACATCCGCAAACCCGCACGTGTTAAGCAGTGGTGATTGTCATTCTTCATGTAACCTGGTGGTCGGCACAAACGCAATTGGTGTTGTGACAGGCCTGCATTGTTTGTAAGTTATATCCCATATACATCGTGATTCTTAGCCCTGTTATTCTTTTTTCTAATAGACCAGTGGTCTTGTTGTTTTCTTCCTTGTGGTCTACAAACGACCCGCAGTTTCGTTTTGTTCACAACATCGTCTGTTCACCAGCACGAACTAGGAAACTCTTGAAATTTTGCGGCTACTGCGAATCCGGAGCTGAAAACTTTTGAATGCACCTAGAACTTTCCAACCATCTCATAAAAAGTGGGGATTGAACTTCCCGCTTCGGTTTGTAAGGCCCACATAGATGTCACCAAATCCTGTAATTGAGACAATTCAGCTCATCAAAGGCTGACGCTTTCTGCTCCACTATTCGGATAAATGCTGTTCCATTACTGCCAATATGAACAAGTTTTAGGACTAGCATATTCTATGAGTTCTTCACTTCTGTGGCAACGAGAGAACTGTCGAGATGTCGTTGCACGCATTCTAAACACATCGCCTGATTTCCTCAACCGTTTCAGCTTTGGCCTCAATCGCTTACTTTCAAATATCAGTCATTTGGTAGAGAGAGGAGGCTTCATAGAATGACATAAACTTTCAATCCGGAAAAACTCATTGTGATCATTGCTTTGCTATTCATGTGTGCCGGCGTCTTTATTTACGTGCATCGACTGTGCTGTAGTTTCAACAGTGAGACCATTGAAATTGAGAGTTGCCACCAAGATGTGACTGAAAATGCTCAAATGAGCCTATAAGTTTGCAATCACTTCACAAAAAGCAGAATTTCGACTCACACCAGTTAGCTGCCAAACGCGTGCAGATGGGTCGTTTGAATGTGACTTGCACGAGTGGTTGGTCTAGGTATCAAACGAATGACTTTGCGCTGATGGTTTTGTTATCTCATGGCGAATTCCGATGCAAGTGGTATCATGACTAAGCTAACAAAGAGGGCCCACCGTGTCGGCTCCTTTTGTGGTTTCCTCGTTGATTTAGCTTGAGCGAAACTGAATTGGCTGGTGGATAGCCCCAGATGTGCAGAGCGATGTGCTGCCATGGCATATTTTCTGTTCTAACTAATGCATGCTATGTCTTTGGAACTCCTGTAAGTCGCACATTCCAAGACATGTTCGACTTATACGATCAATCGCGCAGTGCTTCACCAGTCACCTTTTGCATAAGATAAATAACTAGCAGTAATCTGAATGGATTGATAGCGATTTAGGTAGTCGTCGATGAATCTGAGCATTTTTTGGCCACAGTGGAAGCTTGAGTTTTGAAGGGAATTGTGGGTCTATGGATTTGCGAAGATCTCCTCGAATCGTCTTTCACTCATCCTTGTGCTGAATAATCCGTTATCCTTTCCGTTAGACTACTTGGATAACCACGTTCCAAATGACCATGACTGCGTATTTCGAATCCTGCAACTCGCAAAGCCCGAAAATTGCAGGACAATTCGAAGACCATTGGAACTAGCAATCTTAGAAAGGTGAATGATCTGGCAAAATCCCATTGCTCTGTTAGTGTTGCAACAAAAATACCGAAAGAAGCAGTTGCTGCACCTCGATGCGTTGTCATCTTTGCAATTGGCTTCTGTGGCAAGTGCCATGTGATTCCCTACGTAGCAAACAGGCATTCAAATTTTCGGTGAGCACATCAAAACAAGTAAAGAACATTTTTCTTCTGAGCTGAGAGCATCACCCACACGAATCCGTGATCAAACTTCATTGCTAGATAAATCTACTATCGGGGATATCAAATCTGTGAACGCCTACAGCGAGAGATTCTTGTTCGCTTGATGCGAAATGTATTACCTTATAACGCACTGAACATATCATCACTTCATAGTTTGGGCAAATGGATCGTATATATAAATATGATCGCGATGCTCTTCTGTTAAATACTCCGTTCAACCGAACACATTTGGCGCTACTTTAAAGAATTTTATATTTTTAATATCAGAGAAAAAACCCTCCTTTTGTTCTTAACAAGCGAAAAGGGGATAAACTCTCGTTCGTTTGTAGTGCAAGTCTTAACTCTGTCGAATGATGATGAACTGAGATGATTAGCGAATATCGTTATATATGAGAGACGGAGTGCAGCACAACATTGAATATCTGCTGCTGTCGGTGATGTGTACTTAAGCCCTAAATTTCTTCGCTGAAGCTTTTATGCATACTGACTTCCAGCCCTACTTTTAGCTGTTCATGAAACTCCAGCACTGAACACTTCATGTTTCAAATGCTAACTACCGGTCATTTCACAGGTGCGCGTATTCTTTGCGATAGCAGCAGGCGTAGAACACAGATGAAGGAAGAGAAGGAGAAAAAGGGAGAGAGAGCTTCTAACGAGCGTCGCTGCTTGCCTAGTCAGCAATAAGGTTTATCGTATCCCTCCTTACCTGCCGTGATGGAATGAGATACAATAATAGCTGCTAAGCGTATATCAAAGAGCACTGAAATTTCTCTCAGAAAAAACAGGACTTTTCTGCAAAATCAAATTCTCATATTCCGTGCAATTTATGTGAACCATAGAAGTCACGCGCTGTATCGAGCAAAGTGCATGACGGAATGAGAGTTGAAAACAAAACCAAGCACATTTTGAGGAGCACTGCAAGCTCCGTCAGAATCATTCATAATCTGAGCTGAAGACAGAAAATTCTATAACACAAATGCTATTCTATCAAATCGTGACTGAATTGTGATGTTACCTTTCAATGCGTTGCTTTTTTTTAATTCCAGATGTATGGAGATGTTTTGCCGAAACCTATCATGAAAGAGTCTATTAGCATATTGGCGCCTTACTTGTTTAGTTACCGGAGAAAACAAAGTATCGCACTAGTTTCGCCCAGCTTTTTTCATAGATCCGTGAACCTAATGTCCGCTAGTCAATAAAGCAAATAATTGAAAAGTGGAAAGTATCTCTTTCTACTCGCTAATTGCTTTAGAGAAGAACCTCATAACGCAAGCTGCTCGCCTAGCAATTACAACAACTTATTATGACGTCTTGATGCCGATACTAACGAGCACATGTGGTCCCATAGGCAGATCCCTTAATGTCGATTCTAAAAGCCTTAGCTTCACGCAGATGGATTTGTTCAATATGGCACAAATCCTTTTGAAACGGTAATACAAAACACAACAGTCACGATGCTTCTTGAGATTCATAACACCCATAAAAGCCAATGACGAAATACAGAAGCGGTTTCATAGGGGAGAATTCTGACCCTACCAAGTTTTCTGTTTTTAATACAACTTATGATATTATTCGAAGAATTAGCAAATATTAGCAAATATTCGAAGAAACAGCTGTAAAATAATACTGCACGAAAGTCATGGCACCCTTTGGAATTTTACTGATCTTTTCTGAAAATGATTTATAATCGGCGGACAGTGATATAGAGTTAGTCTTTTTGTGAACTAATATGCGCGATTACAGGCACTTTATTCAAAAAGATGGCAGCGCAGCAACAACGAAAGAGTTCGCCAGAGCGCAAAAGGCAGAAGGTTTCAAGAGCATCCTGCAGGAGTCGTGAGCAAGGAACATGTACACTTCGAACCGGTCCAAGCTCTAATCAATTCCGAATACCCGATCGCTTTTTTCACGTCGCAACTTGGTACGCCTCACCGTATTCGCCTTTTAGAAACTATTTTATGATGCAAGCCACCCATATGTAGTTGTTGCGCAGCAAGCATTACAACAAATGGCATCAGCATTTTAACAAAGGCAGTCAAATTATGACAAAGCATTTGAATAAATGGATCTACTAGAGCAAGCAATTATCGACGCAAAGAGATTATGAAAAGTCATACAAATTTTGCCATTTACTTTTCAACTCTGATTTTAAGATTGCAAGCTATTTTTGTGCTTCGTGAATTTTTACTCAAAAAAATTTGCACTTCTCATTGTGATGGCTTCAACCAAACAGAAAATGGAATCATCGCCAATATACATTATTCACAGTGATGCGATGGTATAACTCGAAAAATACAATCAACGCAGAACGAAAATGTCACGATCAGCGTAAATTAGAGGTCCGAAATAAATGGATGAAAAAACGTGATTGGAGATGGTAAGCTGCCGTTGTTACATTTGCACTGAAATTTATTCGGTGAAACTGAATAATGTCATACCGGTTGCCGACAAACCCAAAATACGAAGTCAGTGCAAATGAGCGAATAACAGTGAAAGAAAGAATCGTCGACGATGCGCAGATAACACGTTACGGCAGTGACAAAAAAAACAATATGGAGGATTTTTTAGTTTCGGAACAGTCTTCTATCACCACTAAACTACGAAAGTGAAAACAGTGAATTCGGTTTTGTTAATCTCCCACGGAAAATTAGCTGACACTTGACCACGCTAACCACTTGTAATACATGAGAAAGCAGCCTTGTTATCGAAACTGCTACGGAAAATTTTTACATCGGAAAATTTCCGCTTCGAAAATATGAAAATTTCAAATAGTACCAAATCGTTTGAAGATATGAAATCCAGCAAGTTCATATTAGCAGAAGAAACCTCATCATACTTAATGTCATCAAAATTTATCACTTTCGTCCCTAGAAGACTGAAGGATTTCCAATCTTGACGAGTGTATTTATGCAAAAGGAGTCACAAGTTGACAATAGATCCTCTTATGTGAAGACGGTAAATAAGCATCCGAATTTAAACAATCACCAGATCATCGCTTACTTTCTCACTTTCTTTGATTTTTACTAGCGTGCACATTGAAGTTCATTCCGCTAGACAGCTATCCTATTATTTATCAAAAATAAAACAACAGCTTCGGTTTCTTCAAGAAATGAACTTAAAGGGACGAATCAAATTTGCGGGATTTTTGCTTATAAGATTATACTCCATACAATTCGACCGTTTCCTTTCATCAGCTCAATCAACGAATAAATATTGATGGTATGATCTTTACAAAAAGAGAGAAATCGAAAGTTAACCGATCAGAGAGGTCTGGCCAGCCGAGTTTTACATGTTGCCTAACGTAGTAGTGGACGACGATGATCGATGGACAGTTTTGAACATAGATAAGTTGTCGGTACAGTTGATGGGTGGAACATAAAGAATACATATGGATGAACAACAGAATATAATGGAGAGTTCATCGTATAGCAAGAAAGTGTAATTAAAATAGCTTAATTCATATAAGGGCACGCACTGGGTGCTATTTTATTCGTTTTCTTGGCCTTATTCAGCGATATTCTCTTGCCGGACAGCCGCAACTGCCGGAAACAACCGATAAGCGACGACGTTCCAATCTTTTCGGCTGTTGATGCTGAAGAATCATAAAAAAGTTTAAATCTCGCAGTCGTGAATTATCAGGCAAAAGATGCTGATAGTTATGTATATTTGGAACTCGAATAGCAGCTAACCTACTGAAGGCAATTGATAATTGGTGCCTATATCCAGCTACAGCTACGCGAAAACCAATTAATCGGAAAGTGGATCCACGGCTATGTAAAAAAAAAAATAAATAAATATGCATCACATTACAAGGCTGCCTCTCAGTGAAATAAATTTCTGATGGAAAAATCAATAATAAGTAACGAAGAAATGATTGCAGACCTCATCAACCTGTGGTACACATAAAAAAGCGAGTTTACCTTTCCAGACATGGTCGAATTATTTGGTTTTTTACAATACTCGAGTGGGAATTAACACTAGAGAAGATGACCATGCAGGCCGCATAATTATGCGCTTCTGGAAAGCCCGCTGCTCACAACGAATTTAAACGATCTCTTGCAAATCTTTATTGCGAAAGCACATAACAGTGATGTCTTGTAGTTTTTTTCCTTGATTTTTGTTGAAGCCTAATTGCGCCAGTCGGGTCACACAAAAACGAGGTTTTTTCCTACAATACTATGATCCAATAAAATATTCCAGGTATTATTCCACATACTTTAATGTGCTCTGGTAACTAATGAGGTTACTGTACAGGTGGACGGAGTGCAAAAAAACATATCGTGCTTATATTTTGACATTCTTCTCAATCAGTTTCTTTTTGATATTGGCATGCAGATTTAGGCGTTCACTAATGAAAACAGACTTGCGACACCGCCGATGTTGACCGGGAGACTTCTGAAGAGCGCGATCGATTCGGCACTCGTTTTTGTTGGCAAGCGTATCTTCTTCTGAAAAAAAAATTTACTTCATCTGTTTGGCAAAACAGGCAACTTCATTGCTAGTTACCTCCCACCTATTCCGAAATCCAACTCAAAAAGGATCCATTCAGACTAATCTGAAATGATATCGGTTTTACTATACTGTAACAGACAATGGAAGACTAAAAACCTTGAGATGTCCTACTTAACGCCCGTCTTGCAAAATGTTTGAATTCTTCAAGCAGTTCCCTTGCAGTCACCCTCTCGAACCTTCTTTTTCACTCAGGACATACGTTGCAATCATTTGAACTAGCTGAATAGTCGAACCCTTCTGTCGCGAATGTCGCGAAGTGAATAAAAGAAGAGGGGAAAAAAGCAGTGAAGAAAGGAAACGGCTATGTTGTGGAAATCGCGCAGTAGGTGAGTCAGCCATGCACTCCCTGCTGCACGTGATGTCCATATAGCCCATGGTGCCGTTTCCTCTGACCGCCAAGCACTCTCCCTTCTTACCGAAGACTTGCATCTCCGTTGGTTCCCAACGAATGAGCAAGCCGCGTTATCTCCAGACGATCTCCATGCATATAAGTGGGCATCTAAGGATTCGAGGGGCAGCCGGGACCAGCGGACGGACAAGTTATCCGTCCAAGTATCGCTGGGTCAAAGGACCCAAAAACCGCCATTCCGGAGCAATCGCTCCAAAAAGGAAACCGTCGCGGGTGCCAACAAGGCACCAAATAGAAGTTCGGCGGCCGCTCATAGCGGCCACAGGCAACGGAGCCAACAGGCTCACAAAATCCTGCGCTTTCGCGCATCGGCCATTCCCAGTGATCATTTGTTTCATCCGCTTTGTATATTACCCTCCCCACTGAACCACCCTTCCCTTCCTCTTCCTCCGTAGGCCCCCATTTCTCACTTTTTCCTTTTCCCCTATACATTCATTATTAGTTATTATGCATGGCGAGGCAGAACTGACTTCATCGACTGTAAGTGTAATATCATGTGCTGAAAGATGCACGCTGGTGTTATGCCATCGACCATCGCAAAGATTTGCTCCAAACTCATGCTTGAGATCTCGAGGTTTTGCACTGTTCACCAGTTCGAAGGTAGTCTGCAAAAAATATGTATTTCTCCAGTAGATAAGTTTCCTCTATATCTCCTCCATAAAACTTGTTTCTAAGAAGCACTAGTTCCTTTGATTACCAGCTTTTTGATATGACCTTGTTTGAACGTACTTAGATAAAAAACCATTTTTCGTTGAGAGGAGACATTTTCCCTCATGACCAATAAATAAACACGCCAAAAAACACGTTGCAATATACAGTTATTGAGGAAAATGTAATAAAACAACGAAATTAATTTCCAATTTGCCTGCTTTCAAAGGCAAACTATTATACTGTGCAATAAGGAAGTGAAATAGACGCAATTTTGTAGCAATCGAATCAGTTCGCTTCATTTTTTTATTGTTCACAAAAAACCGTATTTTATCTTTTCATGTGGTCGGTGGACAATGTTTTACCCGTCTTTTTTAGATGAATATTTACCACTTACCACGCCATCCTTGAGATAAAGAGCGACTCGGATACTTTCCGGATCCTTATTCGTCATTAGACCCATAATGAGACCTTCGTCAACACCAGCACGGAACTGTACACTCATAAGCACATCATCTCGGTTATCGTATGTCCTCAGAGGATCTATAAATCATTAGTGTGTGTTATTACGAGTGGATAATGTGGCAATATTCAGCGATTTATATGAGGGTTGCATAAGAACTTAATAAAATAGGTTTCAGAATTCACTGATTGGAGGCATTATACTTGCTGCTGACAAGAAAAACAGCAACAGTAGATCAGTGCAGGATTGATGCAAGACGTCATTTAAGATGGGCTACATCTTTTGAATCAAGTATTCTGTGCCATCTCAATGTTCGATTGCACAGATTTTCAGATCGGACGTTTACTGGGATCAAAGAACGGCGGAATGCATCATATACTTTTCGCGAAAAGACCATAAATGTCCTCTGAGATTCCACTGTGATAACAGTGCAAACATTACATCCTCAGCGCACACTTTCAATACATCACAAACGAAGTTGCCACTGCTGTTGTTCCACAACTGCCAACGGTTTCATACTATTACTAGCAAAAAATATTCTTAAATTATACAAAAACACTCGAGGCTATCCAAACCCAGCGAATTATTCAGAAATTAACTGTTTCAACAGTTTTTCAACAGTTTTCTTATCAAACCGATCGACCGACTATTCAAAATCGACAAGTAAACAATTCGTTCATAGTCTTCGCTCGATTAATTTCATCGAAAAAACTGGACTTGAAAGTTATAATAGAACAGCTCAAATATGCTTGAAGACTGCATTTCTGCTACGAAGAAAATGTAGTAGCAGAAAAAGTAGTTCTTCAACTTCAGATGAATTCATCAGGCTCCGAGTTGTCTTAGTAAGATGAGCAGCAATGTCAAGGCAACTATTATACACGCAAGGAGCTTATAAAGCCAAGGCCTGCGCACAGCTGAAGAAATTACGAAGTAAGTAATAAGAGCCAACACATTCTTCTACTGTTTGCAGCATTCCTTTCATTAGGTCCTGTCCACCATTTCCACTCGCGCTAATCATGATCCTAGAGCGTGTAAATTACCAAAAATGAGATATCCTCCATCGTGAAGATAGATCGATTTCGATGGCACGGAGCAAGGTATGACGTCTCGCGTTGATGCAAGCAGATCGCGAGGTTCATCATCAACCAAGAAGTCACTATAAAAAGTTGATAAGCAACTCAATCACTCTAACGTCAATAAAACTACTTGAAACGACTGGCCCTGAACAAGTTAAAACCGTCGTCGAGTTGATTGTTTTTTAATTGTTTGACATTTCTGTCAACACTGCCTCGGGATTTCCGAAGATCTAAACATTTTACAGACCTGTAAATACCTCCACAATGTAGTAGTCGGATGCGAGTGAACAGTGCCTTTGTTAAAAACTGCCCATGCGATCTGAACATGTCGCACAAGATTCTTGACCGTGTATGTGAGTGGAGAAGGAAAAAACAGCGAATTCTGATGCAATACAAAACTATGCCCAAGTTTCGGAACTTGATGTCGTTGCAACTTATTTTTACCCTTAAAATTATGAAGTCATGAAGAACTAGCGGGAATGCACGCAGAGATTATTTATCAAATGTGAATATTGCGTAGATATGTGACAAATGATAAAGTCACAAGAAAAGCAGCAACATCAAAAAATTCTTCCGCAAAGCAACGCGCAACATTCGACCAGTCGAACCAGCTCGATCGTTTCATTCCGATCGTTACTTTTTTCACTATCGATCAGTAACTGGTTAAGACGCTCGCTACAGAATGTTTAACTATTGTCCATCGAAAAGCCGAGTCAACCGACATAAAGCGATTGGGTCGCAACTGAGTAAGTCAGATTTTGAGGGATCCCCTTCCGTATGGTGCGTTGTGAAGGCAGGCATCAAAACGTAGTCGCAAACTGCCATTAACGCCGCAATTGCGTGATAATTTGGAGACTTTTGCTAGTGCTGACGAACAGATAGCAAAAACGCATCGATATGGTCATGGCGTTCCACGTTCGCAATGTCTCTATCGTGACGGATACGGCCAGGTGTGAAATACTTTATATACATAGAAATAATAATGAGAACAGAAAAGTTTTTCTTGAGGGAAGGGGAGGGGGGGTGGGGTGGGGAAACAGGGTGATACTACTCATAAAGCTTTGAGGATAATGAACATTGTAAAAAAATATTCTAGCTCTACGAGGAGAATCAGAAAAGATATTATCCCCACTATTGGTAATCTGCCAATGTGCTCAGCCAGGAGCCATCTGGCTCGTCCCCAGGTTGCGAATAGCGGAGTGGCCGTCAGTAAGACGCTTAGTTGCTGGTATAGTGAATAAGCAGCCGCGGACAATCTAGTGACGAGATTCAACAGGGTTGGCTGGGGGGCACGCCACCACTTAAAAAATGGTCACAAAACCCAGAGACCGTTTTATGTCACGGGGCACACGGCCCGCCGAAAAGACCGCAACCACTAATGCCTCGTAGATACTTCGAGGAAGAAGAAAGGCTAGGAGAAGGAAACTCCGAATAACAAAGACCTACGTCACCAGCGGGACGGTCACCAGGGGAAACAGTATCGGCCATAGCAACATTGCTGCCAGCTGCATCGAAGGGGAATGATGAAATCGATGATATCACGGCTGTTCAAAGTATTTAAAGTATTGATAATCTGATACTACAAAAAGAGTACGAGCCTTAAGTACGCATGTGCACGCGTTTGCATTACATCTTGCATCTACACCAGCGGTGCGCAACAAATTTTTTCATCCGGCTATGATTAATGTGTAATCCATCAATCGATTCGCTACTACCTTCACCTCATAATAGCGCCATCTTCCCATCACAGAGAATCTTCTTATGAAAGAGATTCTATGAGAAGCAAGTAAAATGCTTACAGCAACAAACGCTTGCAGCTTCAAAGACCTATGACAGTTCACAGACCAACTCACCGTATGCATCCAACGAAGGCAGGCATATTTAGATTGAACTGCTTTCGATGACGCGATATTACGCCACCTACGTACATTCGCTTCCGCATCACCTTTGGATTAGGGACGTCCTTCATTGACTGCGCCAACATCGCGTCAACCTGCAACAATTTGTGTGCGAGAAGTTTTCTTTTGAATTATATAAAGAAGTGCATTGGGAGGGCTACTATGGGATGATCATATCGCAATCTTACATATGAGGCCGTCTGGTTGCATGAGAACTCAAGCAAAGATGCAACGTTGTAAGCTCTCCATGTTGATAGCAACCGTTTATGCAAAGAACCGGCTGGAAAATGGTTTTTAACTTAGTAAGAAAAAAGGACTTATAAAGTTTGTAAGTTTAATTCATTCGGTTGAAGTGGCAATAGAGTGAGGAATCCGACTGGTTGAATCCTGATTCACTACAAACCAGTGGCCAGTGAAAACACGCGCAAACACAAAGACACGTACAACGGGCTTATCATATAGGCTGGAAATTGATCATGTACACTCTAAAATCCTACTCCATTCCTATTGGTGACCTCCGCAATAAATGACGTTCTCTGGCAATGGAATATTTGCAGTTTCACGGAAATTTTGCTCTACATCACTCGCCTACACCGTGCACAAATTTTTTACGGCGATTTATAAAGTCGGTTGGTGACTTGATATCCATGTGTAGCGAACGCGGAACGGAAGCGGCAAACAAAACGAAAATGTTTTATAATTGATGTTAGACGAATGAACAACTGACCGTAAGGCGAAAATTGTACTGAATGAAATCGAAGTTACTGTCGAAGACGAAATTTGGACCGATCAGCTACCGAAAATCGCAGTGACGTCGGACAGAATCGAATTGCTCAGCGAAAGAATATCGAGATACCCAATCAGTGAGTATCGAAGCCGATCGGCGAACAAATATCGAAATTAGTTAATAGGCTTTGAAGTCGATCGTCGGAAGAATATCGAAGTCAGTGAATAAATCGAATTCGAGGAGAGCTAATATCGAGGCGTACGAATGAATGTCGAAATCGGGCGAAGACATAGAGAAGAATCAGGTCTAACTGTCGGTAGCCGCCACTGTAACCGCAACTCGCTATCGTAACTCGATGCGCAACTCCAACCGCAACTCGCTATCGTAACTCGATGCGCAACTAACTCTCCTAATCTGTTGAACGCTTTCACATCGTTGAGCTCTCCCCTTTGTTGGCTTACTCGGTTCGTTCATTTGGATAACACATTCTTTGTTAGGAAGTGAGACAGTACATCATTTTTGGAGGTGTGAGAGTTGCTAAGAATCGTCATTGTTTCGCGTTAACTCTCCACACTTGCACTGGCGCCTTTGTCTAGTAGCGCCTTCTTTGATCCTTTATGCCGCCATGAATCATCGCTACATCGCGATAATTCGCGACACTCCCAGCCGACAAATTCTTCCTGGATCGAGGGACTTTTAACTGCGCGTTCAGCCTAACAAACTGTTTTTTGTAGACTGTCACGCTTGCCTTTTCGATAAGTGACTCGGTTTTCTTAGAACAGTTGTGATCGATCGGCAAAGGTCTACATGCACTCAATGCTGATCCCATTGGGCACGGATGTCCTCTATTAGTCGGAACTGCTGTCGCTATTTCGAAGCTCGACATAAGTATGATCATCGCATTCATGAGCAGGAAGAAACGACTGATGTTGCTTTGACTGGTTCCTGGTGTCGACTGTTTCGCAGTTTTCTTTTTCGCCGCTGCGATGCGTTCCTCCGCTATCTCGGTTGTCGCGCTATGGCATTTCATGTTGCCTTCATCGTCCTCTTCGGGATCTTCCCTTTCCAAGTGAGGATCTCCCGGTTCAAATCGTCTTCTATCATTTTCGTCGGGTATAGAATTGTCGTCATTCGTTACTTCGAGCGGAGCAATTAAATTAATTGGTCGTATGCATTCTCGTCCATTTGCGAGCTTTAACTTCACTGCCCGTACAGCGTGGTCTGCGCTTGCGATCGTACACAGTACTCGAGCTAATTTCCATACGCTTCGAGGGGCATCTTCTCTAATCAGGACAATCTCATTCAATCGAGGAGAACGCGAGTCACAGGACCGAGGATGACGATGTTCTAACTGGGTGCGCTGTCGAAGAGCGTTAAGATACATGTCGGACCAAGTCTTCCAGAACCGGTTCAATGTTTTTTGCGAATTTTTCCATTGTTGCAACAATTGTTCGCGGTGAGAGGAAATTGTTAGTTCTTCTTGTGATTCCTTGATGCGGAAAGTGATCTGAGCGTTTGGCGAAAGGAAATCGATGGGCCTGATGTACTCCATACTGTCTTCTGCGACGTAGGTAAGCGGTCGTTCGTTGACAATTGCTTCTATTTCCACTAACACTGTTCGCAATTCGTCTTCTTCGAGTAAGCGTCTTCCAACTGCTCTACGTAGCGATTCCTTGACGAGTCCCACCATTCGTTCATAAATGCCGCCTTGCCACGGTGCATAGTCGGGGATGAACTTCCATTTTATCTTCTTCCTTGCTAACTCTTTTGTGGCAAGGTCGACTACCTTTTCTGATAGTAGAAAGTTCTTGCCGTTATCCGAGACTACCATTTCTGGTTGGCCTCGTCGCGCGATAAATCGTCGAAATACATTGAGGCAGGCTTCGGCGCTGAGTGATTCTGCTAGTTCGAGATGGACTGCTCGAGTGGTCAAGCAGGTGAACAGTGCAATCCATTTCTTTTGTGAACCGTTTGGCGTTATCACGCGTACGGGTCCCGCGTAATCCAGCCCTATGTGACTGAAAGGCCGACTGCGTTCGATTCGAGCTGTTGGGTATTGCGGCATAGGTGGCAGTTTGAAGGTCTTTGCCTTCCATCTTTTGCATGGCATACAGTTCCTGTTAATCGTTTGCTTGACTGTAGCTCGTCCCTTAGGTATCCAGTACTTTTGATTCAGATTTACCAACACGTGATCGGTGCCGCTGTGCGAGCTTTGCTCATGCTGTTGCAAGATAATGAGCTTCGTGATGTGGCTGTGTCGTGGAAGATAAATTAGAGCTTCATGCATGCGTCCTGTTGTTGTCCAGAGCAGGTTATGTGTGTTCCATTCTAGTTTCCAGCGCGTCGCTTGCTTCATGTCGTCTTCTTCGGACTGCGCTTGGCGCATTAGACATTCTTCGGCTTCCTGAATCTCTTCGACGGTGAGCGGTCCCTTCTCACTTGCTTGTCTCGCCACTCTCAGCGGTTTCTTAGCTATCCTCTTTATGAACCGTAGTGCTATGGCTATCGTTGCCACCAACTTGTTCCATCGGCTAAACCGCGTAGGGTCAATGATCGTCCCGAATGTCCGATGAACGTCTCGAGATTCGGTAGGACAATTTTCTGTTGTGGTCAGTGCGTTGATAGTGTTCAACTCGTTTGTTGCTGTTCCCTTTATCTCGTCGGGTTCGACAGCATCGTCTTCACTGTAGCTCCAACGAGGCCAGTTCCCTTCGTTTAGTTTCAACCACTCTGGTCCTTTCCACCATAAAGAGCTCTCACTGAGCTGATGAGGTGTGATACCTCGAGTCGCCAGGTCGGCTGGATTCTCGCGGGTGTCGATGTAGTGTATTTCCATTGCCGCCTTTTGGATTTCTCGGACCCGATTTTGAACAAATCTCATCTTCAATTGGTCGATGGGTTTGCGAACCCAGTGCAGGACGCTCTTTGAGTCGCACCATAGGTGAATAACTATGTTTGGCGTTTCCAGTTGCTCCTTCACGAATTGTCCTGCCCGAACACCAAGTAGCATTCCCATCAATTCGAGTCGCGGAATGGACATACTTGCGATTGGCGCAAGTCTGCATCTTGCGAACAGAAGGCTGGTTTCTTCGCGGTCCTGTCTTCGGCTTCTAATGTACACGGTAGTAGCGTAAGCTTTGCTGGACGCGTCCGTGAAGACATGCAGTTGTGCGTTTCTATCTTTTCTGAAAGCATAACGGGAAAGATGAGCGATATCTCCGCCAGCCCAATTTCTGGCAATCCTTTGCCATTCGAGTTGCTTGGTAGCGTCTAATTTGTCGTTCCATTCGTAACCATCCTTCCACAGTTTCTGCAGGAATATCTTCATCTCGACGAGAGCTGGTGCTAGAAACCCCAAGGGGTCGTAGCAGCTCGCTACGAGGCGCAAGATTTCTCTTTTTGATGAAAGATTTTCGGGTACGTCCGGAATTCTGACGACCAATTCGTCCTTGATGGGATTCCAAGGGATACCCAGAAACTTCATGCGCTCCGTAATCGTGTCAGCATCTTCGGGTGGGATTCTTTTCATAAACTCCTCGTTGTTGCTGGCAAACTGCCGAATATTCATTTTTGCCGAGCTGAATAATGCTTTGGTCTCCCAGTATAAGTGCTCGGTTTCTTCTGTGGATTTGGCATTCAATAGGACATTGTCCACGTAGAGATTCCTCAGTATTTCCCGTGCGGTTTCGGACTCCTCGGTTCGTAGGTGTTTCTCTAGCGTGGCTGCGAGGAGAAACGGACTCGAAATTAGTCCGAAGGGAACGCGGCAAAAGCGGTACGTTATTAGGTTCTTTCCTTCGGCGGGTAGATTTGCGTCCTTTACCCACAGGAATCTTGTCGCGTCGCGGTCTTGTTCGTTCAGGCCTACTTGCAGAAACGCCTTTTCCACGTCGGCAGTGATCACGTATCGGTTTGCCCTAAATCGCAGCAGTATCCCGCAAAGATTTTGGAGGAGAACGGGACCTCGCAGGAGATTGCTGTTAAGCGAATCTCCGTTCCTATCGGTCGCACTTGCGTCAAAAACTACTCGCAGCTTCGTCGTTTCCTTTTGTGGGGTGATTACGGGTTGATGCGGAATGTAAGATACAATTGCTCCTGTCGGTTCTCGTGGTGCTCTTTCGATTATGTTCATTTCTTCCTGTTGTTTGAATGTTCTGTCGTATTGTTCCCACAGCGCCGCGTCTTCTTTGATCCTTTTGAGGGTCGATTTTAGTCGTCCCAGACACAAACCAAAGTTGTATGGGACTCTCACTTCGGCCGTCTTCCACGGCCAGCTCACTGAATATCGTCCATTTTCGTCGCGTCTCACGGTTCGCGCGAATTGTTGCAACGCGAGTGAATCCATCGTTACATCGTCTGCTGGCTCGATACCAATTTGTTCCAATTTCCAATAGCGGTCGATGTCTTCGCTCGTGGGGGTTTCCGTTAGAGCTGTGTTCGCCAATAGCTCTCTCTCATTGCCGATTGCATTTTCAAGGCGTCCCCTTCCAGCAATCATTGCGCCCACTTCTGACTCAATTAATTCGAAGCCCGAATTCAAATGTTTCGTGACCCCACTAAAGAACTGGTGGTAGTAGTCGATGCCGATTACTACACTCGGCGCCTTCCACTTCGTAGGCAGCGCCAGCTTCGCTACTTCTTCGCGCTGGAGAACGTCCAAGTCTTCTCGAGTTAGGTTGACAGTTTGAATCTTTTGCGTAATTCGTTCAATGGATTTCGCTTCTACTTGCTTCGCTGAGCCATTCATTAGGTGAATATTAAGCTTGACTTGCTTCGAATCGTACGTTGTCGGGTTCTCGCTTCCGAATCCGCATATCGTTAGCTTCTGCGACGAGTTTGCTTGTAACTGTAGCTTCTTCACCAGCTCGTTTGTCACAAAGGTGTTTTGACACCCTGAGTCGAAAAATGCAGTAACTACTGCTGCGCGTCGTGGGTCATTCGGGTCCGACACCAATACCTCCTTGCATAGAAGTAATGCCGTTAGTTTCGTGTCTCCTCCTCTCGTTTCTTCTTGATCCTTGTTGCGAATTACTGTCGTCGCAATTACCTTTATTTCCTCGTCACCTTTTGCTTCGTTAGTACTGATTGATCCTTCTCGAGCTGTATTCGCTGCTTGCACTCGTGTGCGTCTAGGCGAAAATTGCTGTGTTGGCGTTGCGCGTTCTTTGCATAGCGCCGAGCTATGCCCTTGCTTCTTGCAGTGGAAGCATTCCTTCCTTTTCGAGCAGCTTTTCGTTTCATGTCCTTCTCGTAGACAATTGAAGCAGAGCTTTTTCGCTATCGCCCGTTGTGTGCGCTGTTGGGCCGTTGTGTATTTCTTGCACTGGTCGCTCCAGTGCCCTTCCCCACAGAAAGCACAATGTAGTGAGCGAGGGGTTGAAGCTGTGGCTCGTTGTGAGTCGGTTGAGGCTGGAAATGCAGAAATATAAGGTGACTTATTTGTACGGATAGAGCGAGGAGATCGGTGAGAAGTTGGATCGGGTCGCTGACGTATTGTGGGTGAATGAAAGGATCGTGTAACGTTAAGGTTTGGGCGAGTAGAATCGTGATCTCGAGAAATTTGTTGCGCTTTCTGCCGTTTGAGTGCGAGTTTGCGGAGGGTTTCGCGTAGTGTTCCTACTGACCAGCGTGGAGATTTTTCTTTTTCGTCGAGAATGTGTAATATGACCCAGTGTGGCAATTTCTTCTCGATTGTACGATGAATGAGTCGCGTTTCGAGATCTTCGCCTTGAGTCTCGAGTTGGCGTAGGATGCACTCGAGTTCGTCCACTGTTGATTTTATGTCTTGATGTGCCTTTGGAAGATTTTCAAGTTGGGTGTAGAGAGAATTAACGATTGCATCGTGCGAGCCGAACTGTTGTTCAAGGGCGTCCCAGACAATGTCGTAATTTTCGGGTAAAAGTGCGTATCCTGTGACGGCCCGTGCGGCTGCTCCTTCGAGTGAGTTGAGGAGATAGTTAAGCTTTTGGATCGGCGAGATATTTGGATTATTGCCGACCGCTGTTTGAAAGGTGGCTTTGAATTGTGGCCATTGTGCTAAATCACCATGAAAGGGCTTCAGCTGTAATTTGGGCAAGCGTATGTCGTGTAGCGTTCGGTTAGTGGGTTCGGGAGAGAGTGCTCGTTCTGGTTGAATGTACGGTGGGGTAGCAGTATGGCGTGCAGTTGCAGCGGCAATCAAATCGGTGATGTAGTCGATATGTGAAGTTAGGTCCGCGGTAGTATCTGAAGCGGTCATGAGGACCTCTAGAAAATTGTCGGGATCATTGGTTACTTGTTCGTAAAATGCCATTTCGTCTGCTGGAGTTGAGGTTGTTTCGAGAAGGGCCAGCCATCTGTCATGATGCTGTTTGATGGCGGTGATGCGTTGGTCGATTCGGGTGCGGTGGTTGAGGAGTCGGCGCCTTTGTTGGTCAAGGGCCTCTATTTGATCATCGAAGGGGAGTTGGGCATCCGGTTGGTTAATTGTAAAAGTCCTTGCTTCTTGGATAAGCGCAAGGAGAGAGCGCTTCTGAATCGAAATGGTTTTGCGAAGTGCTTTGGACATATTGGTTCGCAGGGTTGCGTTTGTTTAGCAATCGATGGGGTTCAATTCGTGGGTACCAAATGCACCATGTAGCGAACGCGGAACGGAAGCGGCAAACAAAACGAAAATGTTTTATAATTGATGTTAGACGAATGAACAACTGACCGTAAGGCGAAAATTGTACTGAATGAAATCGAAGTTACTGTCGAAGACGAAATTTGGACCGATCAGCTACCCAAAATCGCAGTGACGTCGGACAGAATCGAATTGCTCAGCGAAAGAATATCGAGATACCCAATCAGTGAGTATCGAAGCCGATCGGCGAACAAATATCGAAATTAGTTAATAGGCTTTGAAGTCGATCGTCGGAAGAATATCGAAGTCAGTGAATAAATCGAATTCGAGGAGAGCTAATATCGAGGCGTACGAATGAATGTCGAAATCGGGCGAAGACATAGAGAAGAATCAGGTCTAACTGTCGGTAGCCGCCACTGTAACCGCAACTCGCTATCGTAACTCGATGCGCAACTCCAACCGCAACTCGCTATCGTAACTCGATGCGCAACTAACTCTCCTAATCTGTTGAACGCTTTCACATCGTTGAGCTCTCCCCTTTGTTGGCTTACTCGGTTCGTTCATTTGGATAACACATTCTTTGTTAGGAAGTGAGACAGTACATCATTTTTGGAGGTGTGAGAGTTGCTAAGAATCGTCATTGTTTCGCGTTAACTCTCCACACTTGCACTGGCGCCTTTGTCTAGTAGCGCCTTCTTTGATCCTTTATGCCGCCATGAATCGTCGCTACATCGCGATAATTCGCGACACCATGACAAATAACTATGAATGCTAGTGGCGGAGAAGGTGCACAATAACATAAAGTGGGCCGACTTGCAAACTGCACCTGATTTTGACAGAAGTGATCACCGCGTGTTATTCCCAATGAAGTGGCAAGTGTAGGCACCTTCAGAAGGTGGAGCCAATAATTTAAGAATTCGTTAGATTAGTGGGGAGAGGGGGGGGATTCGATGCCACATACGACCACGAGATGTCGATGTGCGTCTGCATATCCATGTAAGTTTGTGCGTATGCATCCGTGGAAATTCTTCAAGTGCAAATTCACACTTCTACCTTTCAGAATTTTTTGGTGGCCTTTTAACCGACAACAATTTTCCCCTGTGCAGGTTACTGAAGTGGCAATGGTAAAATCTTTTATTTTCATCCTTAGACTTACGTTTCGTTCTTCCGCTGGTATGATGCCAGATTTCTGTTTCATATACAGTATGCATACAGGTAGTTTACTTCCTGCATAAGAAACCAGTGAAAAGTGTTACTGTAACAGATACTCTGCGCAATAATGGTTTCAAATTTGCATAAATGATACGGTAGTTACTATCCTAACGTAGAAGCAAAGATCTGTGGCGATTGGTCGGTGTAATGGATTCATTCCAAATTATACAATTTCTTAAATTGGCCGTGCTGATTGTCCAAAATGAAGATTAACAAAAATTGTGACCAGTTATCGTGGAACAACGAACGGTTATGAACCACGTATGGATTCTAAAACTGTGGAAAATTAATGCGATTAAAAAATGATCTCATCGCTTGCAGAAGTTTCAGGATGCCTTGATCAGCAAAAAAGCCGATAAGGTCATATCACGTAAAACGACATGAGAAAGATCTTCAGCTGCACAAAAGAAGGAGAGCGGGATCACACCCGAAAAAGACGTAGTTTCAACAGCCAATGGAAAACTCGGACAATGGCTTGTTGAGGAGGAAATCCTCGCCAAAATGCGACCTGGCTGAACAGAGAGACACCTGGAAAAGGCAAAGAACTGTCCTCCGATGGAAACGTGTTTTGGAAAGGATGAGCACGCCAGGCATCATCAAATACATCAAATAGTGGAAGATTCGCTCTTACCTTGATTAATATTTCACGATCCTGCTTGAGAATGTGTACGTTATGCCATATGTCATCGTTCAATTTTCCCGATTCATATGTGAATAACTTTGGCTGTTTATGGCCTTTCACCTGAAACTGCATTCGTTAAGGATCACTTATATATGTAAGACAAACTCGTAAAGCTTGTGAATGCATAATAGTTAACGATTATAAGACGAACGAATATCCTTTACAAATATATGGTTAATGTTTTGTGTCACAGCCAAATTTTTAACCCGGCTGATAGCCACTCCTTTCGATTAACCAAGAAAAATATCGGCAGCAGCTCAGCGATACAGCATTTTCCCGCATACGAAAAAAAATCGCGTTTGCCCTTGGCTGCAGAAAATGTTTTCGTCGATCATTAAAAACAATGACATCTTCGAGAATTTTCTCAAGAAATTTTTTTCTATGAAGCAAGTGAATGAGATAAACAATTAAAGTGTTGAAAGGTAACAAAGTGAGGCCGTAATTTAACTTCCAGGTATTGGATGTGCTAAAATAGCTTGACTGAAAATGGCTAAAGTTTTCGCAAGACACCTTCCTAAACCAGATTATCTGAAACTCATCCTATATCCAGCCGAAGTGAACTGTGCGCACTTTACAATGCAATTATTGTTAAATTTTACACAATAGCAGCGATTGAAATCATTCAATGGCAGAAAGATGAAATAAACGCAAAATTTGCAAACAGAAGTCAAAGAGATAATTTTAACACAGCTAACCTCCAGCTGAAGGAGGCCATTCACAAGGTTCAGGAAGAAATAGCGTGTATAATTTTTGTAGTTGGCCCAAATCCAAAGCATCGAATTTGGTTGGAGAGTTCGGAAGGAAAATTCTAATTTGAATCTGCAAAAGAAACTTAATTCTTATCGAGTACCTCTTTCATGCTAGCAATAAATGAAGCCGACCTATAAATAGTTGTTTTCCACACCTCAATCAACAATTACTCTGGACGGAGCAAACTTCAATTGCAACAATCAATTTGATGCTTGAATCTTACATAGTGGAAACAACTGTCCTATCTCTGCTGAATCTGCACTTCTCCACCTGCATACATTATCTGTTGACAGCACCCACTCATTATCGTTTTTGGATGCCTTGACTGCAATTAAATAAAATATAAGAGTCTCGGCGACTGAATTACTTCATATCCTTCTCAATCGACTCAGAATAAATCGCCAGTAAATATTGACACTTCGTTTTTCTACTGGGGCTGGCTAAAGTGAATCAGTAGCTTACTTTGGGTTCTATGTTATTAGTTTTATTGGTTTACTTATTAATATTCGAAGGAACTGCTTCTATAGATGAGTTGCAGATATTTATCGATGATGTTGCTGATATCTGTACAAGACAGTGTGCTATTTTTTTTTTGAGTGAAGACCTTCCAACAAATCTATAAAGACGAAAAATTTTGTAGGAGCGATAGGAGGCAAACAGTTCTTCTTTCTTTTCATAAAACAAAAAGAACGTACTGATTAACATCCGGATATTGGCCCTCGAAGTTAATTCGACTATGGCTTGCCTCTGTTAGACCAAAGCGAGCTGCCCCATCGCCGTCCATATCGGCTAATTTGGTGATAGCGCACTGAATAGATTAGTAATAGCTTAGCTGATTATCGACGGATAACGACAAAATGCGAGTAAAAAAAGAGAGGAAGGGGGGTGGGGAAAGGGGTGAGTAAAGATGTTCTAATCATTAACAATATTTCTTGACATACGCGTGAATAATAGTTGCCTTCTTCAGAATGGTTCAGAATATTTGCGGACTGCATTTGTTGTGCTGATTCTCTAGCAGGATCACGAGGACCGGTTTATAATCAAGAAAAATATAACAATGATCGAATCAATGTCAATTTCGTGGAATGAAGCTTGGGTTCAGCGAAACGGTTAGATGAATGTGGAATATGCTGAAATCTCATTAACAGTTATTCTTTCGAGAGCGAAGAAATGCTTCGAGGAATTACACCTCTGACGGTGCTGCAAAGAAAATCTATTTTTTACTTCTCCATCCTCTGAATTCCGCTATTCCCTGATAACCTGAACTTCGAAAATGTTTCGAGACATCGCCTGGATAATAAAGTCAACTCACTAGCAAGAACAGCTAGGATATGTACAAGGTAACAGTCTTTGCGGCGTTGTGGTTAGAAGATTTGGAATGTTGCACAAACAGGGAACGGAATTTTTCTAAAGGTGACTGCAGTCGTTTCCAATTAGCAGCTTTGCCACTGTGACCACTCGTTTCGGTGTGTATATAATTTCCTATAGACGACGAAAAAAATCAACAATTGTTGAGAAGTCACATTGCTATGATCGAAAAACCAAAAAAATGGTTAGGACCAATGGACATTCAAACCTGCTTCTTTGCGGGCGGCCGATTTGGGTGGTCTCCGTTAGATGGAACGGTCGATACCTTTTTGCTAGGCACAACGGTTGTTTTAACGACAGTTTCATCGGTTGGAAGTGTCTTCACTGTTACATCTACATGATTCTCTGTTCCCTTTCCGGCTCCTCAAAATATATTCGGTGATTCTGTGTCAGTCAGAGAAAACAGAGCTGTCAGCCAGATTGAGGCGAAATGCGCTGGGAATACTCGAAAAAAGACATGTTATAATGACTTTGCAGTTAATCACATGATTAAAAGCCTTCCTGATGAAACTTGAGGAGAACGAAAAGAATATGAATTAAAAGAATATAGGAAAACGAAAAGAATATGAGAAATATAAATTTTTTATTTGAGGAGCTCTCATCAAATTTCTCGAGTTTTTTGAACGTCTGCTACATGGAAAATTCGAAATTAAATAAAGACCACCTTTTAAATACGTCCCAGAAATCTAGAATGCTAATCATGTCGTTTCAATGTGCATGCTTAAGGGCGCTGACGTTTTTATCAGATCTTGTCCGATCAAAGTTCAAATATTCATTGAAAATTCGCAGCAATGAAGAAAAAAAATTTTTAGTGAACAAAAACATGACCATTCATAAGGAACGTCAAATTTGAGTTAATTAGTGGAAATAAAAAACAAAAACTGTGCATCTGCATATCCACATGGTTGTGAAGAATCGCTCGCCGATCGACCTCTGTTCTCCTAGACTTAAAAAAATTTTTTTCGAAAAATTTCGGAATCGTTGGAGAGAAGGATCGCCAAAATTTTCTCGAAAAGCACAATTTTGAATGAAGAACATGCGAAAGTATCGCTTACTATGCATTTTATAATTTTTTAAATGTCTGGAATAATTTTACTCGTTCACTGCCTTATGCTATTAGATCCAAAAAAGCAGACAGGCGAAAAGGCAGGGGTGGCCACCTCATTTCCCGGAAAACGTAAGCCAAAGAAAATCCAAAAAAGTGCAATAGACTGGGTTTCTCGTCAACTGAGGCACAGTTAGACATACTCAACAATACCAAGTAACTGAAACTTAAATCTTCCAAGTTCTTCTAAACGCTTCTAATGTAACAAATTACTAAAAGATAGCAAAAATCCGCGTGAAATTTCCTCAGAATAAAGCTTGGATGTTGTAACTCGTACACTCCACGCCAGTATATCCCTCCTACTGACAGAAGCGATGAGAAGTAAGCAATGAAAGAAATCACATGCAGACAACTATATATGATTTCATTGTTGCGATGGACATATGTCCCAAACGATTGGGCTTACAAGTAGGAAAATGGGCTTTCTCTCGAAAGATGATTTATTCCTTTTAAAAGCACTAATAAGAAAAACGATCCCACTAAAAGGTAAAATATACTCACTGAGTTCTACACCTGAAAATTGAAGAAATTTTTTAAAATTGCTGAAATTAAATTGAAAAGAAATTAGAGCAGAACTCTGAAGCAACCTCAAATGTGCAAAGGAAAGTGTCAGTTATTGAAGGAAGCAATTAGAAAGGCAACATCCGTCAATGCAGTCATGCGCATTAATGACAGTAAGTAAAACAGAAGACATTCTTGATAAAGCGTGAGAGATCAATTTTTTTGCGGAAATGACTAGTCGTATCAGCGGTTCAAGAAACTGCTAGAAAGTGTGCTTCGAAGCAATTTTATATTTCGTTGATGTGAGTCCCACAACCGGGTTAATTAATGGTTAATCATTAATTATGACTGCTAACACGATATTGCTGCTCGAGATTAGGCGAAATGGCGACACTGGGGAAGGAATTTTCTAAAATTCGAAAATCAAAGGCAATCAGAAATCAAAAAGATGAGAGATATCTGTTGATGGGAAAAAATGGAATGAAATGAAAATATAATTTACAAATTACATGGTTTTATGTTGTATAAATCACCGAAATATGAAGGAGGGAGACAATGAAGAAAAGCAATAAAACTGAAAAGGTGCTAGATTCGAGCAATGAACGCTGAATATAAGTTTCTTCGCAGGTCCACTTTTGACGACCAGTCATAACATGCAACTTTCACAGCATGCAAACCTGTGAGTCATACTGTGTAGTAGTCAAGGAGAGCTTTCTGAACTGTTAAGCAGAGGGTTCAGATACTTTTCAAAGGTTCAACAACTGATATTTAATACGAGTCCGAAAGTTAGCGGAATGATGTCTATTCCGCCAAGATTTTTTAGTGCGCTGTCGTTCATGCGGCGTTCAAGTATCTGGCTACAAGCACCGCTAGCCACTGTGGGTGTGAGAAGACTTTACTGTTTTCTAAGCATTGCATCCATTTTCTTAATACAAATAATTTGTCAGGGTCATGCAATAATTGTTTAATGTGAGAAACAAGAGAGAATGCAATTTGAGACCAAAAAATAGAAAATGCTAAAAGCGGTCAAAAATTTCAGCAAAGAAAACTTCTGCTCCGCCGGTAGGATCTAAACCTATTAGTGTCATTTTACTAGTCGTAGACTCTACAGGCCAAGACGACAGAGAACAGTTTCCCTCTCTAGCTTAAAAAATTTAAAATGGTTGCATCAATTAATGAGTAAGAAGAGCACAAAGAAAAGTTATGCATCGAGTTAGCAGTCAATGAAAGAAAGAATGTTAGTGCGGCGTGAGTTGATCGCATGCACCCGTATCGCTCTCTAAATACCTCCTATGCTATCGGCGTAGAAGTATTCTTCAGAAGTTGAAAGAGTCGGTTCCGTTATGTGAAGAGACAGCCGCGATGCCTTTCTTTCGAAGGCACGCTCGTCTGCTTGCAGTGGCTCGTCTGCAGGCAAACAGAAAATCCTCATAAATTATTCACTTGCTAACAAGTTGACATGTGCAAAAATTACCTAATATTGTACTTTTTTGATAATGCAAATCAGCATATTTGTAACCTGAATTACTCAACAGCCTGAAGCATCATTTAATGCCTTATTTCTATTTTAAGAGTCAGCTGTCATCGGTTGAAAAACTAACTACTTGGCTATATGCTTAGTTTTGCATGCGCTCCACGACATTTAACTCTAACGACTTACTGCATAAGTAACGAGGCTTTTGTATGAACGAGGGGTCACTTTAATTTCCATAAAAAGTATGTAAGAAAGGATTAAACATATGAGAGAGATTCAGCTATTGGATATTCATTGCCTGCATTTCTATTATACATCGACCCAGTAGTTGAGATATGCATAAATGTGTCCTGATTCTCATCGGCAAAACGATCACAACGAAAATAGCAATTCTCAGATGATAATTCAGATATTCCCTTAGTACACTTTCATGCTTCTAACGGGTTGAGACATAAGCTCTTGTGGGCTTCCATTCAAATCAAGTTTCTCCCTGCAAAGACTTTCTTCGGCAACGATAATGCGTGCTGCAAGATAGCACAGATCGTAGTCTCTGCGATGGTAGTAAGTGAGCGAGTGGCAACTCTGTGCTTCTTGGTCTGCTTCAATCTAATTCACTGAACAAATGCCACTTCTATACAAGATAAACAAAGAAAGAAAACAAAACTGTCTGTATTTAAACGAATGTTGAACTTGAAACACAACAAGTACTTTAATCATTGAGTAGTCCCCAGTGAGTGATCAAAAGGAAAACAGAGGGCTATTATGGTGGGCAGAAACCAATTAAAACAAGTCGCGATCTCCATTCTCATATGTGCATCCATGACCAAACTCTAATAGCAGGCTAAATCCCATGCATTTCAAAATGATCTCAACATAGAACTGTTTTACATTGGACTGAAGACATCTGATGAAGAAATTTTTTTTCGCGGAGAGATTTTATGTAAGAACAATAAAAAGGACACAGAGTACACATACCAGTGGACTGTGAAGTGTCGAACGTTTGCTCTGCAGCACAATAGCCAATTATCGCAAAGTAAGCCTCTGGGATTATTTGGACGACTCTGCAAGCAGAAACAAAGTAAAAGAAATTTCTTTCTCACCTTACTCTTTCCAAATAATAGCGATGGTTCCATTGCAAATGGAGGCACTTTTATGCGCTCATTGCAAACCTTCTGCATAAATACAATATAACAACTGCAAGTATGATGCAGTACACTGGTGCTGGCCTATATCTGCCCGATGGCTGTCAAATCCTAAACTATCCAATTCGTTTGACCCATATAACTTGCACTTCTCGGAATCAACTTTTATTTTTCATGTCCCATATCTCAGCAAGTGAAAAACTTTACAACAACGTGAAAAATTTTCAAATGCTGCATAAAAATGAGACCTATTTTCATCTCACAGGCGTTTTCTATGGAATCGCGATGGACTAAGTTGCCTACGCGGTGGTAAATTTGGCGAACTCTCAAAAAGCTTTCCATTCAAGAAAATTTTCCTGGCTACTTCGCTGCTTAAAAGAAAGGGAGCGGATTTTAGTGGCGACATCAACGAGCGTCTACTGGGCAGTAAAAACCAGTGAAGTACTTAACGCATTGATCGAGGGGTTGGCCAGTTCACTTTCATGATATCATTACAAATGATATGCTAATTTTCCATTGCCAATTGAAAACCAAATTTAGAATTCTTTATCAGTTCCTCTTCGCTCCAAAAAATTCGCATAAGAAAGAAAAAGTAGTTTCGAAAGTGGAAATGGATAGAAAACGCTGCCATTACTTTTCGGACTTCATCCAGACAGGAATATTTAGAGCTTTAGTAGATGACCATCGAGTCGAGAAAGACCCCATCATTGCATAACTGCTCAATCGTCAACGTTACAACTAACAAGAATAAGATGCTAACCGATATTCGCTATAAATATCGGAGACGCATCCAATGAGTGGATCATCAACAGGCATCTCGTTGCTTGGGGGCTTGGCAGCAGGTGGAAAGCCACCAATAAAGATCTGCGAACTTGGCGATCCGATAGTTGCTTGGTCTGCCAACGTACCGGACGCGATTTCACGATCGTCCGCGCGCAAACGAACTCTGTGGAAATACGTCTTTTAGATACATAAAAACGGTGCTTTAAAAACTTGAAAATCTTTGAGAGAACAATAGGTCCAAATAACTGTTCGCACAGAGGCATTTTACAGTTATCTGAAATAACCTGAAGAATTCTCTTCATTCATTCTCTCCCCGCCCTCATCCCTACTTTCACCTATTATAGAACATGTGTTGTGCCATGCGGTATTTTTTGGCGTTTGAAAACTCGGTTGATGGCCGAATAATTTCTCGGACGCTAATTAAATAACTGGGTTCGCTTGAGATATACAGTTATTGACCAATAATGCATCTCATACGATAGCACAGCAAATACTTATTTCAGGTTTTAACAACCGATGCCTCAAACAGGCTGGAAACAAGCCTGTAGCTGAATTATCCCCAAACAGTATGCTCTCATAAAACGTCAATATTTAGACGCTGTTTCAGATGCATACAGTCGGTTCTACGAGTGATCATTGTAAAGTTTCGAAATACTGCGGAATACCAAGGTGAAGTTTTCTCTACAAACGATACCCCCATGAGTGACGAAATGAATACGCATAAACTGATTTCTTCATCTAATCATTCGAACCATGAGATGATCAGATAGCATTGGATTCCCAAAGAATGTATGCCCTTGGTAGAAGCGATAAAAAATTATTTTACTTCCTTTCAGTGATGTGGCCTATAGTTCAAAGAGTACCAGAATCACCTGTGGATTGAATCATCTCTCAGTAAGTCTTTGAAGAAAAAAACCAATTCGACTTTAAAAGGAACAAAGTTAATTTGTTACATAGATCCTTGACGAGAAAGGAACACCGAATGTAGTTGGCCGTCGTTGTAGGTGCTCTCGGAGCGAAGTGTGAGTACCTTGCTTCGTTGTGACGCATCAGTACCCAAATGTACGACCAAATAACCGCGATACAAATAGAACGCCAGATAGCCCTTTAACAGTTTTACAATCAATAACCACATTATTGTTGCAGAGTTCCAGGTTTTTCTTGAAAAATTTATTTTAATCGCTGCTGAATGAGATCAATATCCTAAGCAAATGCAAGAGGATAAATCAGCGTGAAATTGTTGAATTTTTCTTGAAAACTCAAAACACTCATCGATATAAATAAAAAAGGAGAGGTTATCGTCTTTGCCACAATTCTTTTACACCTGATTTCGTATGTCGTGAGTGCTGCGGGAGGAAGAACACTAGAAGCATGATGCCCGAGCAAGTATACGACGTCACTGGTAGATGGAACAGACGCTGCTCATAAACTAGATTAGATAAAATGATTCACTTAAAAGCACTGTCATGACCATTTATAACGTTGAGTTAACATTTCAACATGCTTCAATAATAATAAAAATGATAAGAATTCAACTATTCGACGTATAAAATTAACCTGTCCCTCAAGCGTTCGTTTTTCACGTTTTCTACCATAGATAGGCAGTTTGCTCGACTGGTAAATTAACGTTGCATTCGCAGCGCGAGTTCGGAAATCAAACGACAAACTACAAATAATATCTTTTACCTATAAAAATTGATTAGAAAAGAAATTGACCGTTTAATTTGAATAAAACAAATGAGCATCTTTAATAACCATTTTTCAACAAGTATTTGTAGCAAAAAAAAAAATGAAACACTACATGCAACTGTTGTTTGAACAAGACTTCCCCAGTAAAAACAGTTGTAAAAATGCGAGATGACTTCAAATTTAAAAAAGTGACTTGCTTCTGAGGGCACGAAACTTCATGCACTACACCTCGCCTTTATTAGGTTATCAGTTCTAAATATCGTACGAAAATCCCATTCGTACGGGTAATTGATGACATGAGTGATAAAATTAAAACTCTCATTTTAGCATATTGTAATTGGTGATTAGATGAACGCTCGCTTACTTATTTTCATCCAATGGATTTACTCAAAAACTGTTGCTGCACCGACTATCTTGCAGGTGTCTCTTTACCTTTTCTATGTTGTTCACCATTAAGCGTCAAATGAACATTTAAAATACAGAAGTTTGCGGAAGATACATTCATGTTGACTTTGCCTAAAATTTTAACTGGAAAAGAAATGTATGAGAGAACCACAAGCAGCTCATATTTCGAAACCTGCAAGAGACAGCGATATTTTTGGAAAGCCATACGTGGAGTTATCGGAGAGCAATACGCCTTGCGAAACAAGATATCCAGGCTTAGAGAATCCAACAACTCGGTCGGTCAATTCCAAGCGACCATCAGCTTCGAAAAGACAGCCTGGTTGCTTGTGAAGTGAACGAACAGGACTATCCAAGTCCAAGTCAGTGCCCTATAACTTTTCGAATATTAATGAAAAAGATAGGTGCTGACCAACAATTCGCGTATAATTAGGTACTGTAATATTTTCCAGTACGGTAATATTCTTCTGACTTTACTAAAATTAGTGCTCCATTTTATTTTTCACATTGCTTTCAGTTATCCATATCGTACCTTCAGTGATTAATCTGTCGAAGCATGAGTTATGCTGTCGTATCACACTATGTATCCATATGATAAACGCGTTCACCTCTTCCTATAATTTCATGTAATTTGACTGAAGAAAAATCCTCCGGATCCGGCAAATCTTTCTCTACGTGCTTTATGTTTAAAGAACCCTTATCATGAATGCTTCACCCTTATAACTTGAACTCGTAAGGCTTAATGCAGTATTCGCGTTTTTAGCAATAACTGAGATATGGAGAGCTAATGCATTGGAGGGACGAATAAACTCCTATGTAGAGCAAACTGAGAGCTTATCAGCTGACTCGCTTACTACGAATAATTGTTAGAGTAAATTGAGTAATTGAGTGGTGATTAAGTGGTCACTTTTTGAACGCAGTAGAATAATAATGATATGATAAAAAATGTATTCATTTACTCCAAAAGTGAGAGAAAAAATGAAAGAAGAACAATGCTATTTCGATCTGAAGACGGCAACGAATGAAAACGCATTATACCGGTGGTTTGACGGACTGAATGCATCCGAAGTATCCATTCCAGTGGATGTCAAAACGTTCGAAGGCACTCTTATTGAAACCAAACGGAACGCCACCCACGAAGTGATCGGCGTCATTTATATTCAACATCGTATTACTGCCGCCAATCTTTGCCCTGCTACGATCCTCTTCACCATCGACCTAAACCGTGCCAATTTTACTGTTGGGAAACTCGGAGCATGCAGCAGATACAATGTGCAACAAAGAAATATGAAAGTTTCTCTATTGGTGAACGACTTTTAGTGGGTGATAAATCCACGTCTTGCATTTGAAGCTTCTTCTGAGCTGGCGAGATACAGCATCTTTAATGATGTTACCTAACTAATTCTGAAACTGCAACTGCAGCCGCGTCATTTATAGATGGTGCGATGCCCATGACACTGACTGCTGCTATATCGAATATAAACTACAGCTGGTGCATATGGGAATATCTGTGATGTGGATGAGAGTTCCTCCTCCGGAGAGCGGGCACAGGGTTACGCAAGGTTCCCACTTCACAGCAATGCAACCATATATCCCACGCGCAAAACGGGTCTTCTTAATTTGACAATACTGAAGTATGCAGCCATTTCTTCCCAGCCCAGGCTCGTGCCATAATGCACATTTTTTCACGCACGATGTGGCTCCCGCAAGAAACCAGCTATACCGCAAATGCTCCTTCTGATCCGCTATCAAACATTGATCCGTCTAAAATAACAATCGAAAAAGGATTATTTCGAATTACTACCCGTGTTACACATCTTATACTGGCGTAGCATTGCATAAATTCTCCTTTCATCAACACCCTTTATTAAAAAAGTGATGATTTTTTGCTTTTGTAATTACAAAAAGATCTGCATTATAAAAAAGTCAAACAGAAGGAACCTGAAGATGGATTTCACTGGCGTTTCGACCGGTAAATATGCTGTGCTGTCGACCATCACTATACATTTTTTTCGACTTGACACTGGTGTATGAACCGTTGCCCAAATTTACCTTAAGGTCTCTTCTTTAATGAACTCATTTGAACTATTACGGTTTTCTGATTCGCTAAACAATATGAGGTGAGATTATGCACAAAAATAGTGCAGCTGACTTATATAACAGTTGAACGTAGTTATTTAATAAGAAGACGATACTGGACCCAATCGTGAATCATGTCAAAGTTAGTATTTACAGCAACGCAACTCCTGCTATGGAAGCTAATCAGCAGAAGCTAAAAAAAATCAACAGGTGTGCTTGGCGAAATTCTTAGATGAACCACTTTGGTTGAAATGCCGAAAGGAAAGGAAAGGATCAAAGGAAGAACAAAGTGAAAAGGAGATCGGCGACGAACGCCTCAGTGCCGAAGGGTCAAGCAGAACGAACAAAAAAAGAAATGCGCATAGACTGTTAGTAGGAAAGGTGCGATTGAAAAAGATATTTGTTCTGCGATTACTGCAATGAAAGCTTTCATGCTCGAGATCATCGCTCAGGAGCTCAATTTCGAAAATTTCTTCGTTGATATTTTGCAGAGAAACGACGAACAGCTTGTTTTGCACTCGATCTTCATAATTTGATTAACTGTTACTTTTAAATCAAAAGCAGTTTTATCATTGTGATCTTCAAAACTTGTTGGACGAATACTCCCTTCGAAAAGAAAGGAAATATATGTGGAGAAGAGAACCTTGAAAACAACATGTCCATCGCGCAATTCGACGCTGACGAAGTCACCATTGTTCGGGTTCCCACGGAAGTAGAGCAAACCATCTGAGGAGTAAGCAGAGAAGACGATCGTAAAGTGTCCACCACCTGATCTTTCAGATGTTGGTAAATGAACTTGTGCGAAGCCATCCCTGCAAATCGCATAGAATTTTCTATATTAAAACTGCATTATCACGCATTGTGCTCGCTCATGTAAATTGGTTGATGTAAAAGAGAACAAAATGCAGCTCTGGAGTTTTTTGAAACAACGATGACGTGGAAGATCCTTGGAAAATGCTGGTGTAAGTCAACAATGCACGCCATGAATCTGATGGAGGGATAACTTCTAGTTCAGTCAATGGTTTCTTCAACCAAAAAGAGATAAGAAGCAAGAGGCTAGCTCCGGTATAGACGTGTTTGTGCAAATATAGCCTTTATAATAAAGATCCTCTCCTCGACATCAGCCGTATTCTACAAACCCTTGAATCCAAGAAATTTTTCACTTGTCGGGTTAAACACAATGGAAGCTCACATAACAGTAGGAAGCGCAAGCGATCCCTTCAGCTCAAACTTCTGTTATGAGCATAGGGAGTTTTCTAATTGGCATGCACATAATCAAGAAAATGAAGAGAGTGAAGACAAGAAAAATACAAGTCGACTGTCCAGTAAGGTCTTCCCCTTTCCCCCTTTCCTCTCTCGAATAGAGATTTCCACTTTGAGCAGAAAAATAACAGAAACCCTGGAAATCTAATCAGGTAAAAATCTTTGGGCTTCCATATATAATTGTAGTGATTTTCTTAGGAATAGAATTGTAGTGATTTTCTTAGGAATAGAATTGTAGTGATTTTCTTAGGAATACCTCTTGTCGGCATAATTAAGGCAGACAAAATTCATAAATCACTAAGAAAGATGACCGTTATAATTACCGCTTAAAGCCTGTTCGATTGTAATGCTTCACCAACACTCAGTAGCAAAATGAAATCATCGCACTGAGGTTCTACCTGAACATATAACCGATCGATCTGGTTGGTGTGACCGGAAATTGCCCTTCACATTCTTTGTTGGTTTGTGAGAATGCCCACAGTGGTAGGTCTTGACCATCGACCGTAAATTTGCCAATTGTACCACGGAAGCGATTCGTCGATAGGCCAAGCTCGCTGGCTAGTTTTTGATCGCATCCGAATTGAATACGGGTTTCGCCTGGCACCGTATTCAGAATGACATCACCGTCCCCGCCTGATGACGGGAACGTGACGGAGGTTGGCTCATCGACTGCACGAACTTCTTCACCAGTAACTGTTTGTCGTTGTCCAACGGTTACAGTAACCGTGTCACCGACTCTGCAAGAATTAATTCCCATCAAATAAGTTCAAAAACATCAACACAGTGGAGGAGTACCAGAAGACAAGGACCTAATCAATGAAAGCTCTTGTCCAGTTTGCAGAATTTCCATTCGTGGTACATAAAGTTCATAATTAGCAAACTTCCCACGCTTCGAAGGAGAACCCATCCGTCACAAATCAATATTATTTTTGAATGAGGGTAGTTATATGCAAAGCACTAAGTATCAAATGTGTGGATTAATACTTCCACTTGTTTACAGATCAGGAACAGAGGAAATTGATAGCTTTGAAGGTCGATAAGTTGGTATAGGGCTTCTAAACCTTTTCCTTCTAAATGTGATTTCTTGAAATCGCAAAAGTTTTAGGGCTCTTTCACTTCACTTTCGTTGCCCATCGGTCTATGTCTTCGAATTCTGGAAAACTTCCATATCGAATCGAGGAGTACCAGCATTTTCAGTGGAAATTCACTCTCCACCAACCTCCGCCTTTCAAAAGCTGTCCCGCACAATTTTTTCGGTCACTTATAAAACAACGATATGCACCATAAGCCTTATTCATTGAGAGTTTTCCTCAGAACAGCCTCGCAACAACTTACTTCAAACGAACCTCCCAAATAGTTTACACATATGTAAATTAGCATGAGAAACTATACGTTCCAGAAATTGCAAGTTCTTTGTCAACCGGACATCTAACCACACCCAAACAATGGAGTAGAATGAAGCAATTGCTGCATAACATGAATGCAGATGTTTTCTAGTAAGGAAGCAACCGAAGTCCTACCTGTCAAGATCAATATGATACCAGGTGACTCGATCGCTTGGCGTTATATAATTGATGGTATGCGTATTGGTCACTTTGCGTGTTTCACCACCAATATTCCAATGCGCCACAATCCGACGATCACGGAGTTCAAGCGCAATGTACTCGGATGCCTGGGTTCGCTTCGACTTTGTTCTTGTCAAGAAGATCAGTGAATCTGGCACATCTAAGGCCGGTCGATATTTGATTGAGATTGTATTCGATGGTGAAGGATGCATCGGCGAGATAAATGAACGTCGACATAGACCAGCATCATCCGACTTCACTGATATGCGAATCTGAGTAAATAGCGATTAATCTCACTTACAATCACGGTCATTTCATTCTTTGGAGAGGTAAGGCTGTGAAAATTAAACGATCCTTGTATATTTACATAAACGATTATGCAGTCACAAGAAGGAGCATCTGAAAAGGTTGTAACATAGCATGATGATGTGTTTCGTTATTGTGTTTCTCCCATTTAGCCCCTATGAAAAACTTCTACGAGGGAATATAGAAATAACTTGTGCGATACTGCAGATGAAGACTTTTAGTGCAATTTGAGGCTCTTGCACTGAACGATAAGTTGTGAGCCAAAGTTGTAGCTACAAATGCAGTTTCCCTCCTCCATCAAAGCCCATTAAAAGGACGAGTTCATGTAGTAGTGAATCTAAGCTATGGTAGTATGGAACGTATCACGATGCCAATTGAGTGTAAGAAGGGAGGGGGGGCGTAAGTAGAGGAGGGAAAGCTCATCTAAGTAGTGGGCTTAAATTTTGAACAAGTGTACAATTTCAGTGCTTGACATACGGAAAGTTTCCATAGGTATGCCTCTATGCTTACAGTCGCTATATCATTTTATGATAGCGCCAAAAGTTTAAAGAGCGGTGCTCACAGCCGAAATAAGGATTAACATACTGATATTCTCATGGAATTAGTGCTCTCAAATAATCACGGCAGACGATTACCGCACGCAGTGCTCTAGCTTGAACTTTTTTCAGGAGTTCGCATGAACTGGTGTCTCCCATGGCATATGATACTGAATTTCCCATCTGTCTATAAAGTTATTACTTTGTAGTTGCAGACAATGACTGATTAGGTCGAAAACTCTGCAGATACGACTGGCAACTAATCCATTCTCCGCAAACTTTTGATGAAGAAGCATAAAAGCTGATGAATTTGTTAGCACTGTTTATGTTTTAAAGGATCGGCATTCTAAGCGTTCAAATTTTGAGGAACAGAGGTCATTTATCAATGAGGCCAACATGCGTTAATCGATATTATCTATAGAGCTGAGACTGCAGCAGAGAACCTAACAGTCGGGTACGAAAAGTTCTGCACTAGACACACCCACACAAAGTTTAGATGGACCAATATGACACAAAGATGGATTGGATGAAACAACATGAGCAGGTATTTGTATAGCTAGGCGGATCTACACGAGAATTTCACTGTTAGACAGGTGGAGAGGTATCGCTGTAACACGTGTATACATCACGCTAGACGGTGGATGAAGATCAATACCCTCGATGCCATCTCGCGTGCCTCCCTGATCTTGTATTTCAGTTCGTCGATTCGCTTCCCCAGATCAACGATTCGTTCAGCATCGCTTTCAGTTTGTTCTCTAACGTTCTCAACGGTTTCCATCGCCGATTTTAACTGCTCATTAGCCTGGCGGACTGAAAACACGGTCAGAAGAATTTGTAAGAAATCTCATCTCTAAATTTTATTTCCGATTGAGGACTCCGTAACGATAGGATGCGCAGTATAATGTTGCTCGATGTCTTCCACGAACAGGGATTTTGTATGCTATTCGCTTGATCAACAGTTCCACAAGACAGTGAGTAAAGAAATGAAACTGTGCAAAATAATGCCTTAATATCATAACTGACTGAGCTACTCACAAAGAACTCCAATAGAAGATCTGTTTTCATATGCCTTTGCAAATTTGCATTGGTAAAGCGTCATGTTTGTTCGTATGCATTATGTGTTTGCTTGTCTTTCTGATATTATTGTCCGTGGCTAGAATCACGCCATCTGATGGGTGAAGTATATACCATAAGAATGCGTTCTAAACTATTTTTCATTCTGATCAATCGACTTCATCTTGAATACTCTTAGTGGCCAAAAAATCCGCATCAATTTCGCATCGATGGGGTCTCCATTTATGTCAGCATGGCCGTAGAAAAACCAACCTTTTACAAATACGAGTAGTGAGATCAATTAAAACATGAAGGCAACATTGCGCAGATGAGCAGAATACGAATGCGCACATCTTGCTGGTTCCTCTGACAATACTCTCCACCTTTTTTGATCGCTATTTTTGCATGTTGATCTATCTTATTCATAAGGAGTTACGACATCTAGAAAAAACCTCTTAAATGTCGTACTCCCCGCGAACATGATGGAACAACATAAAGGACACAGATGGTTACCCTAAAATGCCGATTGTACCTTTAAGTACATACTCAAACTTCAGCAGCTTCCGAGCCAAGCGATCTCAATGTGATGCGCTTCGCAAGATCAATTTGAGAAAGCGCACGAAAGATGCAATGTGAGTGGTAAGATTTGGCACAACAGCCAGATGCAAAGCATAAAAAGACGATAACATTAGCACTTCCAAGCTTTCGGAATGAGAAAGAAAACGTCAGTTGCTCTCTCATACCAAGCAACATACTCTTTCATCACAACACCCTTCTGGCTTTAGGGTAAATAGGAAGACACTCAAAAGTCGATGAAACAAACCATCATCAGTAGCGCTGCGGATGCTTTGGCCTGCAAAATTTGTCAATTTGGATGCCGACGCATCGATTTCATCGACTTGTGCGGCTAGTTCTTCTGCCTTATTCTTCGCGTCGTCTGCTCGTTCCTCGGCGTCTGCAGCTACATTCACAAGTCCAGTCATGCGGTCGTGTTGATCGTCGAACGACTGATACTGATCTGAAATATTGCGCCGACGTAACCTTGCATTCTCCTCATAACAATAAGATGTGGTCAACAACAGATGAGCAAAAATAACCGCCGGAGGAAATTGGAAAATTGAAAATGGGAGATGGGAAAGAAGGAGGAAAGAAGAAAATGAAGAGGGAGGCCAAGAGGAAATGGCAGGGTTTAATGAAATGAAAGAAGAAAACAACAACGCCAAACCTTCAGTAGCCTTTCATGCTCCCACATATTTCGTGCAAACAACGACAGCCTGTACCGAAGCAAAAATTTATAAGAATATTCATCGACACGTGAATCGAGGTAACATGGCATGTGCTAAAGACGTAGAAGGCATCTGCGCGTGCCTCAAACATAAGGAGGCAAGTCATATGCATAACGTAACTGCCTCTACGTTTCCTTTACGAGAAACCGTACAGGCTCGGCGCTTGATGTTTTTCTGTGATGCTGCTTTGGCTAAGATTACTCTTTGCGCTTTGCTCCGTAAGCACATTTATTACATTTGAGGCACCTACGTCACCGGATGCCACAGATGACAGCACCGAAGTATTCCAAAAAATTATATACATTTTGCATCATAATTACGGAAACCTTCTCTGGAGAAGATCAAAGATGATTCTCAAACATTCCATCGATGCCTAAGCAAGAAGAGAGAGTAAAACATTTGGCAAACCTACAGCATTTAAATTTCGAAGCTGCCAGCTCCTTAGAGATTCGGTCTCACGGTTACAAGCTCTAGTGTCCATGAATACATCTACAGTCGTTACAAAATGGTTTCTCGATAGACTGTCCCGCAACGACATATATGGATTCAGTAATATATGAAGTCGGGAAGAGAATCAGATCCAGTTCCTTCTCTAATAGTGCAGATTACCTAAATCCTGCACAAGCTTATAAACAAATAGAGAAAAAGAAGGATGAAAAGAGAAAGAAAAGGTAGGAGGAAAAAAGAAAAGGGAACGAGATAAGAGGAAGAGAGAGGATGTGAGGTGGGGAGGACAGGAGGAGAGGAAGAGAGAAGGACAGAGATTGAATGACGAGAAAAGAGAAACAGAAAGTCAGGAGAGCATTGGAGTCTGCGCCTCGACTTGGACCTCTTATCCCTTTCTTTCCCGCTCAGTTCGTATAACTACCGATCATCTGATTGTTGCATGGGCAGCAATAAAGAACGCCGGGATAAAAGTGCGTTTATTCGCCCCGTTACCTCATGACGGCGGCACAGAAGCATTGGATTCACTAAAATCTGTTTTGAACTTTTTGCAGTGAGGAGAATCTTACCTCCAACTGTTGTCTTCTTCTTTTGCGCCGCATTGATGAAATCCTTCAACTCCTTCAAACGCTCTTCGTAAGCAGCGCGTTCGCTTGCCAGTTCTTCCAGATTCAATGCTTGGGCTTTGTTGTGCAACTCCAAACTGTCATTCTTCGACTGTAATGCTAAATTGACCATCGATATATCTGAGCTTGGATCTGCGTCAATATACGCATCTTCTGCGGCCTTCTTCGCCTCTTCGGCTGCACTACTTGCATTTTTGAGTGCTCCAACAATTTCTTTGTATGAGTTCGAAGCTCGGATAGTATTCTCTGCCGCTAACTTCGTATCAACAAATGACCTGCAAATTGCATTTTTGGCTACAAAGAAAAATTTTTGGCTACCGGCAAGTCTGAAAATTGTGGTAGTCCAGTGCCCTGTATGGAATGCCACAGGTGCCATAAATGGCAGTTACTATTGCAGCCCATTTTGAAACCTGTACATGAATGTACCTAGAAGTAATTTCGAATATACACTTTTTTCTAGTTTTATCATAAAGCACTTATTATATCCCCCTTTTCAGCCGAATATAACTCTCTTCCAAAAGTAAATGCTATGAGAATGAAAACCTATCCTGAATTTCTTTGTGATAAAGTTAATCACTGCAACTTTCAACCATCCGGAAGATAAAGAATTCAATCACGATCGTCATGATATTCCAACAAAATGATGGTATTTCTCAAGTGAAGCAGATAAAAAACCTCTGTAAATTGGCAGCTTCCTTGGCGAGCCCTTTGGCGTGCCTCTCGCTCGCATCGACATAGTGGCGATGGTATTCAGCGAGTAACTGTGAATATTTATCAGCTTCGCCGCGGCACTTATCAATTCCGGACTTAACGGACGGAAGGAGCGATTCGTTCACGTGCTTCAAATATTTTCACGATCATGGCATGCTTCCAGTGAAAGAATGCATCTGTTAAATAGAGAAATACGTATTCATGGCCTCGCGCAGTAGCAACATTATTTATGAAAGCGAGTTCAGAGCAATGGCCCGGAGGAAGTTGTGACCAGAAAAAGAATATTTTTTGAAGTGAAAGAAAATAAACGCACGTTTTTCCTATTGGACAAAGAGAAATATCGAAACAAATGAAACTCCCACCCCGTTACATCAAAAGAAAAAGGAATATTCGGCCACGAACAGGTTATCTCCTCCTCCCTCCTCCCCTTGCAATGCGTCATAAATATTCAGCAACATCAGCTCTCATGCAAATCTCACTCCAACAAAATTCAGTACGTACTTTCATCAGACTGATAGACGATCGATAGGCACCTACAGGCATACTCTACTCATTGCTGCTATATTTTAACGTTCCTGAAGCATACGTTTCGGCCGTGGATAGTAAACATTACTAAAGTAGAGTAAAAATAGTGAAAAGTAAATAGCGTCCCTTATCATGCCAAGCTGATGACAATCCTACATGAGATCCCCCTGTATTTCCACCCTGCCCAGTACTTATTTTCAACTTGCGAAACGTTTACACATGAAATTCCGTTCCATCACAGACTTGCGTCACCGTTTTCCGCCTATGAAAGAAAGCAATTTTTGGTTAATTTCCGAAAAGATCGAACTCATCGCAGTCACAGCATTCTTGGAATTGATTGCTATACCAAGCGGTCTCTTGTCAGTTTACTTCAACACAATTCTTCACTTCCACCAGTTCACAAGCTCAATAACGGGACGTACATTTCATGAAATATTTTATCACCGTCGTTGAGTACACTTTTTTAAACGATCATTGTATAGCGATTGTTTCCCTTTCTAGCACTCGTGATCCCTTCGCTCCGAAACAAAAAAATTGCACCCTTATTTAACCTTAACTTTATTCAATGTTTACAGTTTCAATATACTTCCAAAGTAAACAATATATGAACTATTCGAAACTCACTTTGAAATCATCGTACATATTGAGAATTTTTTCGGTTTTCGCCGCAATCACCTTCTCTTCAGCATCAGCGATTTCGTCATTGGCTTTAGCCAGTATTTCAGCGATATCCGCTTCTACTTCATTGAAACGATCAATTCGTTTAGCGACCACTGTGGCTATCTTGTTCGCCGATACGGTGTTTTGTCTCGCACTATCCCATATCGTATCCCGATAGTCTTCGATCCATTGCCGAAACTCATCCAATCGCTCGCGTAGACGCTCAAACGTCGTATCATTGAGTTTGTTCGACGTGATTTTCTTTAACAGTTCAACAGCCTTCCTGAAAATACAAATATTGCTTGTGAGCTGCATGAATTAATTACAGTGCTAACAATGCTTTCCATAGATGTTTATCTCTCAACGTGTCCAAAAGTGAAATGATATAAAGGACTTACAAAGGAAGCTATAGGTTTAAAATTGAAGTTTTTATACAGAAATTGCAAAGAACAATTTTTTTGAAGTTGTACTATTGAAAAAATAAATTAGCTTGATTAACGATGCCACGAACTAAGATTGGTGAGTAAAGACACTGATTTTCTTGCTCATCAACTCGAGACAATAGGCATGTTGAAAAGAACGAAAAGTAAGTCGTCTAAATTTATTGGAGATTTATTTCCTGTCTGAATTTGTGAGAAGGGGATCCAGAGAGGTGCAATTCAGGAGAATGATGCTCGAGGCTATATAACAATGTCTTACTCGATTCATTTCTGAGCAACATTTTCAGATTGTTCATAAAGTCATCGCTGCTTCACTGCTTTTGTAGATGATGTCGTCTCCGTTACATTTCAAGGTAATACAAATTCAGAGCAACGCCACATCAACTCATTTCAAGTGATACACTGCGGCAGCAATTAACGACGAAGGTCAATTTCAGCGCATTTCAGTTCTCGGGGTTGGTAAGGATGCAAATGAGGATTGAAATAATAGATGGTGAATGCAAGAAAACAAATATTATACAATTACAAGTATAACGCAAGCTTTTACGTGCTCCTGCAAGTTTTACTTATTGGCACATCACAGTTGCGCGCATTTATTCAGCAGTTTCATTTCGAGAATTACTGCAAATAGGGTTAAACATTTTGGTGAGTATAATGCTCTACATAAGACAATCCTCTATACTAAAAATTTCGCCTTAATGAATCAAATTCCAAAAGCGGCTTAGGCGGACAAATTCTTGGCATTTTCCGCCGGCCGGATCCTCATTTTATATCGGTTAGCTGACAGAAAAAACGAATTTTGGTGAGAGCTTTATACGGGCGGTCGGACCAGTTAAAATACGAAAGCACCATTGGTTGGCTAGATCATCCCCTGACACCACTGATGCGCCCCTCGCTCTGTCGATCAAGACGAACATTGATTTAGTTTTCAATATGAGCTTTTCCTTTCGGGTTTCCTGCGTCTAACAGCGTTTTCTAGCATAAACAGGAAGAGCGGGGTAGAATCACTGATGATGGTAAAAGTTTCATTTGATATAAGTACAAGGACAATTATGCTCATCTAGTCTAAAAAACAATGGGAGTTGTTGCATCTCCTTTTCCCACCGAATATAAGAAATCATGCTATAAGTGGAAATTAGACTGACTCATTTTCAATAACTCCACGATTGTAGCGTTTTTCAATGTAGATTCCACGTTCTCTGGTTGCGTTCAGATAGGTTTCTGCTTCAATAATCCAATGGTCAATGGCCGAGTTGTCGTGCTTGCTTCCACCATATGCGGTATAGTGGCGTAGTTGCTGCACAACTCTAAAAACCTCTGCGTACTTTTTCTGAGCTTCTTCGCTTAGTTTGAGCCCTCTCTCGACTACTTCATTCATCGCGTTGCCCGATTTGTTACTTCGCTCTAGAAGAAATTTCGCCTGATCAACTGCCGCATTCACCTCGTTGACGTAGCGATTCTTAGTATCCAAACCATCCAGCATCTCCTCAACGTCATCTTCGCTTACTTTTATCGTGTTGAGGACATTCATTAAACCTGAAGTTCAAGCTTTAGTCGAATTCCCCACAAAACCCTGAAGACATTACAAATTAATTAAGTCCTGAACTACCGACTAATATAATGAAAGTAGCGACAATGTTTTCCAGCCAAAAATAAAATCGAAATCCTAAACGTTGCGTCCGAATAAAGAATTCCGACCTATACGCAGCCTGAAGCAAAGCTCAGAAGTTAAAAAAATTTCAGATCACGCATTTAAATTTTGCTGTCAGAAGATGCTTGCTTCCATTGCAGCCAACTGAAGTACTAATTGGATTTTTAGCTCAAAACTAATAACTAAGGGGAACAGTCTCTCATTTACTTTCTCATCTGCTCCTATTGCGAAAAAAAAACGCACTATTCTAGAAGAAGTGATACCTGCACAAATTCTTTTGCTGATAACAGAGATCGTGATTTGTGCTACATACTTTGACAAACTACCCATACTTCGTCCACGTAATGTGCTTCTCCCGGGCGGACGCAAATAACAACCACCACCACAAATTATGCGATATATCACAATCACAAACTACATGCCAGGAAAGCGGACAAGATATACAGGTTTGAAGTTCAGCTTACCAGACCAAACGATCGCTCAAATCTTCGAAAGCAATGGAGCAATTTATGCTAATTCGTTTTCTTGAGAAAACGGTCGCTGAATCAAAAGGCAGTCAATTAAAATCATTTCCAGGTTGCAACTGACTGCACAAAAAAAGTGATTTTTCCGTATCTTTTGATGTCAGCAACTCCTAGAAAAGATGATCAATGAGAAATAATGCAACTAGTGCAGTCTCATATAGAAGATGAAAATGATTACGTGCAACAAATTCCATTTCAGTGACTGCTGAGGCTCGCAAGTCGAAGCTGCCTGAGAAGCAGTTTACGCGCTCAAACATCGCATTGTTGTAACGCGTTTTCGACGGCTTTCCAAAAGGCGCATAAACAGGCTCAAGCTGGAGACTAAGATTAATATGGTGGTCAAAGACTGGTTTACCACGTAACACATCACCGAATGTGGTGCTTCTAGATCATGAGGTATACCGTAGGCTTACCTTGAGTTGTGTTTCCAATACGTGCCACACGTTTCCATGGTATTGGTCTCAAGTTCGAGAAATTCTGAGCACTCATCGTCTCTTCGAGCTCGTCGATAGCCAACATGAGCTCCTTGGTGCATCCTTGATCGCAAGATGAACACACACCACCCACGAACGCATGTCTTTCTTGACAAAGTGAGCAGTCACGACCAGTAACACCTTCGCGGCATTCGCACTGTCCATTCACCTGAGGCTCCAATACAGTTCCACGATTTCAGTCTTACGAATGTTTCGCGCAGATACAACAACCTTTGCCATTAAACACCACAGACAACTTTGTAATCTGAACAGTAGTTCTAAGCATGAAGTGATGGCGAAAAATGTTTGTGGCTTTTATTATTACCATCATTCTCAGAACGGTTAACTAAGAACAATGATCTAGACAGGGGTGGGGAAACGAAGCGATAGCAAAGGTTTCCGAAACTCGAGCGTGACGGCACAAATTTTGGAAAATTCAAGGGTTCGCATGCTCATGATCAAATGGCGCTTGCTGCCACCTTCCACGATCACTTTGAGAAGTCACATTTCCACAGTGAGGAGTAAACAGCAGAAAAAAGCTCCTCTTGGAGTGCGCGTATATTCGGACACCAGGAGATAATTACAGAGGAAGTTCTCTCAGCATTTCTTACGAAAGAAGGGAAACTCACAAAATGACGTTCAGAACAGGCGCCATCGTCCTCAAATTTCCTCATCAGAATTGATGAAGTCAAAAATTCAACACTCAAATACAGGCTGATTTCAGGTTGCACATTACTGAAGATCTGATGCTGAACTCACCGGATCACAGGCGCCATGTCTAGAGCCATCTGGATGACAAGCGCATTCCTCGCAGAATCCCCCGAGCACATTTGGGTCTCCGAAATAGCCAGTGACGCAGCTTTCGCAGTACATACCCGTGTAACCTGGCTTACATGCGTCGCACATGTAACCACGACCGTGGCTCACTGCCACACACGTATCGCTGAAGCTGTTCTCGGCCAGTGGACACGCGCACTTCGTGCATGCATTGCTACCACCAATCAATGCGTCGCCATGATAACCCGGCTTGCAATACTGGCAGTAATCACCGAAGGTATTATGTTCACAGTTCTGCAACAAGGAGTTTTATTCACTCATCGTGCTTCAAACAATGCTATTATAAATATTAAGGGTAGCGGTTTCTTTATTCCATTTGTGATGTTCTACTTGGAAAAGTGCAAAAATATCAAATCTTTAAGGACATCACATATAACAGAGGTAATTGAAAACCAAATATGAATGCAATCAAAGTTTCAATTGGCGTTGATAAGAGCCACATTAGGAACTATGTCCACATACGAACTCGACATTCATTTGCTCAAAGAATTACTTTGTTAATTGGAATAGAGCCCAAAGACAGTAAAAGGAAGGAGATTATTGACCTGTGTGGATAGGAGAGGGACCTAAATCGATTAACCATTCCAGAAAACAAGTAATCGGAGTTCCAGCAAACAAGGAGACTTTCAAGAAAAGCTTAGAGGCAATGCCGCGCTTGCGTTTTGCATGATTGATCGATGCATGCATTCTTTAAAGTAGTCTGGCTTTCGAGCGATAATGATACCGTCATTTCAGAACGCCAGTTAAGAATGAAGGGAATTTTACTTGAAAACGACTTATTCTGTAGGTATTTCGCAGTGCAAAAGTTGTGATTCATTAACAAAGGAACAATTATTTCAAAAGAGAGGACCTCTGGGTTCTACGATATGAGATAAATTTCTGCAGCAGCTGGTTTAATGAACAATTCAATACCACAGCGAAAAATGATATGCTTTTAAAATTTTTACTGAAACAACTGCGATGAGAATGCGTTTCAAAAGCTTTAAATTCCACTCATTACAAGGGAGCTTGGTTGAAGATACATTAACTGCCTCAAGTCTTAAAGCTTTAAATTAAGTCCCACTTATTACTTGATGTACACACTCACCGTGCACCTACAAGTTTCGGCATCGCAAGTTGCGGAATGACCATTGCATGCGCATGCTTCAGGCCAACCGATGAGTGCGAGATCATTTTCACTGTTCAGATAGTCCGGCTGCCTCCTCCTACAGTATCCCTCGGCCGGATCTTGACACGAATTGCCCGCATAGCCTTGTGGACATTCACACATTTCAACACCGACTGCAGTCGCATTCACCGAATCTGTCGTATTCTCCCATACAGCTACATCGATGCTTATTTCTTTTATCGATGCTGCATCACCTCTGGAGAATTTTCATCATATAAGTGCCTTCAAATCTCTTCGAAGCAAACAACGCACACCTTGCGAACTCAACCTTCAGTTGATACTCAACAACTGAAGATCTAACCAGAAAATAAATAGAAATGCATTTTCAAATGGCTCAAGTTGAGCTGGAGGATCATGCACTGAAGTTTTGCTACCATTTTGTTTGAAATCTTTTCTTTGAAATGCTCAAACAAGAACTGTATAAAAGGAGTCTTGAAAAAAGTTATCAACAGAAAAATTTGAGGAGATGCGAGTAGTATTCTCAAATCCTTCAAAATATTTATAAATGAATCTTGAACCTTTATAAATGAATCAGGCATTTTTTTCGCAAAAATTCCAATATTAATAAGACATTAATTAAGTAACTTAAATCCTCTATATTGCTCTTTAGCTGCCCAAACGGAGAATGAATACATAAAATGTTCATAAAACGTAAAATCCAAGCAAATAGATTCGGATAGATAAATTTTCGACTGGCCCAGTAAATGTGCCGTCTGACATTAACCAGTGTACAGAAGCATAAATGGTTAAAAATTCGAATGCAAAAATTATAGAAGTTGAAGTCGTTTGCATTTTTATAGGCTGAGATAGTCGAAATTCCCTTAAAAATAGTTTAAACGGCCAACTTGTCACGAAACGACCTACGAAGAGGAGACACAGACGCTTCTGCTAATAAAAAAGCTCTTGAGAAGTGAATCCCCTCACTTTAAAAAAGCCTCTACTGTTATGCTTCGCATTGTCTCTTCCCGAAAAGTATTGAGAACGGATCGTTTCATGCGAAAACATCGAATAACATTTTCTTTTTAGACGATGAAAGCATACTTATATCAAAAACTCAAAATTCCTTCGCTCTGCGTATTCTCAAAAATTTCGAGATTCACTGCTAAAGTTAAAATAAACTTCCAAGAAATTAATTGCTCTAACCTTGCCGGGTAATTGTAGGTAGCACGGATATAGATTCCCTGAACATTTTGTAGAGCGACCATAAGCTGTTTCCTAGTAACAGGCACATCAGGACTGAGTCGAGATCGCCACTGACTTTCATGAAGACGCACTTTATACCTCCCTGTCTCACTTATTTCGTCTGGTATGTGCTCGAGTATAATTCGATGGTTGCCCACCTGTAATGTGCGTTATTGACATTTCGGCTCAATAAGGTAGCTCTTGTATGTATATCTAATCAAATTGTGCAAATGCAACAATAAAGATTGGTAACCAGTAGTGACACAACTGACACATGAAATATAATGCTCGCTTACGCTGTCTGGTTCAGTATTTCTGAACGTATTTCAAAAACGTGACCGAAAATCTTCAATGAAAAGTGGGGGGCGATTGTATGACGTAATTGACTGTCACGCTATAAAAGATTCCTTATACTATTTCATCTCTTCAAGAATAAAGGCCGCTGTAAAGACACATCTTGCAACTGCAGCAATGTACCATTCCGAAATTTCTTTGTAAGCATTTGGGAAGTTAACTTTCAGGCTCATCTGAAAAGTCGAAATATCCTCATTCAATATGGTAGCGAAAAAAATTTTTTTCTATACAACAGGCTGAAAAGAAAGACGAGTTCACTTCGAATTTTCTAAAATGAAGAGCATATGAAATGAAGTTACTGAAAAAAATTCGCTAAAAATAGAAATATAGAACGATAATGAACTCTTTGAGAATCAAAAACTTATGAGGATCATCAGAGAAATCCTTCATGAGCTTACAAGTATAACTTGGGCGAAATATCGGAAGTAAGCAACATCTGGAAGCACTCCATTGATACCACGACGGTTATCGTCGTTATGGATCTTGAATCGAATGAACCCGTTGTATGATGTGGTGCGGTCTCCCAAGAATGACCTCGGTAAGGGCCTACAAGTTTCTACCTCAGAATTCAACAGCGAATGACCTAGCATTATTTTATATCGACATAAAATAAACCTTCTGCAAGACGGCTGCAGCTTGAAGGAAAATAACTCCGTACTCAGGAAAAAGCAACACATTCAGTAAATGGCATCTTCCAAAAACCACAACGTCAATCTGTTTAAACACCCCTGCACATTCGGAATGCGAAAACTGATTTTTTAATTATTCTATGTACAGTGAATATTGTAAATTAAGCAACAACGGTACTGGGTAAGTAACGAAGCTGGATAGCTGAACAAAAAACATTTTGAGTAGCAAAATCAACACGATACCAGTAAACAGGGGTGGCATCAGTGGGGTAGCTATTGTAGCGAGTGGGATGCTCCTTAAGGATGTTGATATTGTGCTTCTTCGTGTAGTATTCCCAAGGTTCTGTGAAGACCACCTGCAATATAATGGAATGGGAATTCTCGCATAACGAAAACCTTTTCATAGAAAGACAATTAGATGAAAGGAAAAGCAGTGAAAGGCGACACTTGAAACACCTATATGACAGATGTGTGGCTGTTTATCGTTGTCATTATAGCGATATCACCGATGATTCATGCCACAAAACGCAATGCGAGAGTGGACGCACAGCCTTATTCCATACTAAACCAGCTTATTATGCTGACCATCTACACCTGCATGGGCTGTTATGCAGATTCGATCGCTATGCCTTATTAGGTTTATAGGCGGACGATGCTAAATTGCCTCTTTATCATTTTGAGAGCACTACCTGTCTATCCTGTGCGTAAACTTGTTGCCAAACAAGACTACTCTGAACGCAGAAGTAAGTTCGATTGAAGCAGAAGCATTCGGTGCAGCCAGACGGATTCGATCGCTCCAAACTGAAACTCGATGCATCGCATGTGTCGCATTTTAATCCTTTCGCGTTCTTCTGAAATCCTGCATCAACATGAACTTCAACGATCATTGTGCAAAGTTCAAGGGACCGAACTGGTTCGACTGTTCCATTTCGTCGTCCACCGCTTGTTTCATTGGATGGATGGTAAGTGACAGGTGATCTAAGAGTACACCGGTGAAATGATATGGTATCAAGCTCAAGCTTATAAGAAAGCTCACGATCAAAATGCCCTTCAGCACAAAACAACATTTGGGGATTTCTGTGTCATGAAAAAGAACCGTGGAATCTCTAAACTTCCGAAAAATGGTGCACAATAGTGAGAAGAATGAAGAAAACCGTTCTATGAACCTTCTATTTAAGTGGGGACAAATGTTCAAGAATATTTAAGAGTAAATAACTATTCAGCACTCAAAAAGGCGGATTTAACAAAAAATTACTGCTCCCGGAGCTGCTCCTCCAGAAAATAATTGCTTCTGAAATTCAAAAAGCTTTCCATGACTTCAAAAAGTGAAGCATTCGCAGTTTCTCAAACAGTACATAAAACAGGTTCCATTGTGGAACCTGAACATCATACAGACTTCAATGGGAAGTACGAAACTATGTGCCTAGAAAAAGGAAGTTTTTGAAAGTTTTATTCCGCAACGTACGATGTTTCCTGATATTTTTACCCACACAAAATTACACTTTGTCCATCGATTTCAAATTACAGTCCAGCCCTGCCCTATTTTCTTTACAGCTCCGTAACTTTAATTCAAGCACTCATGTTCGCTGGAATTCCTAAAAAGCAAAAAATTTCTCGTAGTGAATGACTTCCTCAAGAACATATCGAGGCCACATGAGCTATAAAATGAATATTAAAAGCGATTATTTGATTATTAAAGAATCCAACCGGATCACCTTGCAAGGACATTGACCATTCTCATCGCAAAGACAAGAACCACTCATGCCACAAGCTTTTGGATCCGTCCCGGCCAAATCACAGCTGCACGCCGTACATTCTGGGAAATTGAAGAAACCGTGTGTGCAACGATCACATTTCAGTCCAACGTATTCGGCACGACATTTGCACTGAAATGTGCTTGTCAATGGCACAAACGAAACAACGAACTCAAATGAGTTGCTGAAACTTCTGAATTCAAGCATCGGCGCAAGGAAAACTCGAGTTCGGCTAGATGAGCTGTAAAGAGATAAAGACGCTCGTAAGCCAGTCCTATACCAGAAAGATTAATCGGTCTACAGTTTCATTAGTTTTGGACAGCAGTGCAGGTTCTGCATAAA